>JARBWK010000005.1:150413574-150906609 GCA_030556195.1 Anolis apletophallus | reverse complement strand
GAGCAGATGAAGGTGTTGTAGTGGGCGAAGGCCAGTGCATGCGTCTGTGCGGCCAGCTGGGCCCACTCCTTGGCCAGGTGCCCGAGCTCCCTCCATAGAGCCTGTAGGTCCAGGCCGAACAGGCGCCCCAGGTAAGCCTCCTCTCCCGACGAAGGAGAAGATAGCGGGGCTGGCTGTGCCGCTAGATTTTGGAGGAGCTCTCTTAGATGCACGTTGGGGGAGGGGGAGAGTGAAGGGTTTTGCACGCATACGCTGTGTTGCCGTGCATGCGCCGTCCACCTTGGGTGCCAGGGATGTTGGAAAATGTAGTTTCCCCACAATGGGGTGGAGGGGAGAGCAGTACATGTGCGCAGTATTTCCGCACATGCACTGTAAATCCTTGGTGTGGGATCCTGGGAAGTGTAGTCCCCTAGGTTTTTTTTTTTTGTGTTTTGTTGTATTTTTTCCGGATTTTTCCGAGTGCTGGACACACCTTGTACTGTGGGGGGTTTTGTGGCCTAATTTGGCATTTCCGCGTTCTGTGGCTTCTTTGTTTTTAAGCCTGTTACCACGACATGAACAGATTTATATATATAGATTGATATGTATTTCTGGGCTTGGCCTCCTGTAAGCCGCCTTGAGTCCCTTTCAGGGAGATGGTGGAAGGGTACAAGTAAATGATGATTATTATTTATTCTAGTTTGTCTCAGAGAAGTACCAAAACCAGACTTTTAAACTTTGCTTATTACATTTAGATTTGTTTTTGGTCCTTGTCCTTTGGACAAAGGTGAGTTGTCTCTCAGCAAAGGCAATGGAATAGCCCTGGCAACTTCTAGTTCTCAGCATTTCTAGTTCTGTCACCTCTGCATTTTCATGGAACATTTAAGTTTTGGGGGTTTTTTGTTGCTGAAAGTGACTGGTGAGAAGGCATGTGTAAAGATAATTTATCTCCACTTCTACCTAGACATGGCTCTCACAATGATCATGTTAGCTGCTGCCAAACGCTACCCCATCCAATTTCATCATCAGCTATCACTCGTGTCTCAGTGTAATTGCCTTCTACGCCAGGGGCGGTCTGTCCATGTAAGCAACCTACGCCGTGTGGGGCGCCATCTTGGATGGGCGCCGCCACGCCCGCCGTGCCGCCGTAGCAAACCTCCCTGCTGCCTGCAGCAGCTTCTGAGCATGCGCGGAGATTTTCGCGCATGCCCAGAACCTCCGGAGCACTTTCCCTTGCCCTCTGCAACGCCCCTTGGGTGGGGCTGGCAGGGGGGAAACCAGGAAGCGCCAGGAGGGGGCCTCGAGCCTCCTAGCGCTTCTTCCTGGTGCCCGCTGCTGGCCCCCCACGGGCGCTGCAGAGAGCGGGAGCGCCTCCCTTGCCCTGTGCAACGCCCGTGGGTGGGGCTGGCAGGGGAACCAGGAAGCGCTAGGAGGGGCCCTCAAAGGCCTCTCCTAGCGCTTCCTGGTGCCCGCTGCCGGCCCCTCCCCCGGGCGTTGCAGAAGGTGGGAAAGCGCTCCCTGCCTCTCTGCAACGCCCGTGGGTGGGGCTGGCAGGGGAAACCAGGAAGCCGCCAGGAGGGGCCTCGAAGGCCTCTCCTAGCGCTTCCTGTGCCCGCTGTCGGCCCTTCCACGGGCGTTGCACAGGGCAAGGAGAGCGCTCCCACCCCCTCTGCAATGCCCTGTGGCTGGGGCTGGCAGGGGAACCAGGAGGCGCGCGGAGGGGCCTTGAGGCCTTCGGTGCACACAGGGCAAGGAGCGGCGAGGCGTGGGAGGAATGGAAGGAGCGCACAAGGTACCAGAAAAAAATTTGGGGAGGGGGCGCAAAATAAATGTTGGGGGGCGGGGGAGCAAAATAATGTGTTTTGGGGGGGGCGCCAAAATAATTTTCGCCTACCATGCGAATTACCTTAGACCGCCCCTGTTCCAAGCGTAGTCTTGGCGGTGGGTCTGTGGATGACTGTAGAGACCTATTTTTGATCTGCATGTATGTTCTTCCACAGTGAGGACATCGGTTTCCAAATGGAAGATGGCCCCAACAGGGGTTGGCTTGACACACCTTCCTCTTGACACATTTCTTTTCGCCCTTCATTCGTGCCTCTTCAGATTCCACAGCACCTTCAGTTAGCGGGCTAGGGCTTCCCAATTCTTGGTGTCTATGCCACAGTTTTTAAGGCTGGCTTTAAGCCCATCTTAAAATCTCTTTTCCTGTCCACAAATGTTCTGTTTTCCATTCTTGAGTTGGGAGTACAGTAACTGCTTTGGGAGACGGCGATTGTGACCAGTCCAGCAACGTTGATGGCAAAGGATCGTCGCTTTAATTTTGGCGGTCTTTGCTTTTCCAGAACACTGACATGTGTCTGTCTGTCTTCCCAAGTGATTTGTAGGATTTTTTTGGAAGCAACACTGATGGAATCATTCCAGAAGTTGAGTGTGACATATGTAGATGGTTCATATTTCATAAGTGTATCACAGGATAGGGAAGATGTTACGTGGCGTGGTTTACTAATTAGGGAATTCAAAACCCTAAGAACAAAACTGTGATCAAGCTGCCACCACTGTAAAGATATAAGGGGGATGCTGTTTGCCAATTAGGCACCAATTAGAAAATATGGAGGGAATATTCAAACTTCTTTGCTGCCACCAACCTTAATACCTTAAGGATTTTATTTTTCTCTTCAGAATCTTAAATTATATAGAGCTATAATACTCTGTTGGCCGTAGGCACCTTTGAAAAACCCTCTGGCTCCAAGCATACAATAATAGTGAGGAGTGTCTGAGGTGAATTCTCTTTAAACAGGAACTGCTTTGAAATCTCCTCTCCGTTGTGTCTTCGCACAATCCTAAATATACACTGGACCGACTATGTGACTAATGTTGCTGTCCCTGAGCAAGCAGGGATCCCCAGCATTGAGGCCATGCTATTGAGAACACAGCTGCGCTGGGCAGGGCACGTCTCTAGGATGGAGGACCACCGCCTCCCTTAGATACTACTCTATGGTGAACTCGCCACGGGTCAGCGCAAGAGAGGCGCCCCCCCAAGAGATATAAGGACTCCCTGAAACACCATCTCAGGCTCGGCCAGATTGATCACCAACAATGGTCCACCTGGCCTCCCATCGAGGCCTGGAGAAGCACTATCCACAAGGCTGCGGCCTCTTTCGAGAAGACACGCCGAATGGGTCTCGAAGAGAAACGACAACGCAGAAAAAACCGCAACTTGGAAACAGCATCACCCAAGGAGACTTTCTGCTGTGCTTTCTGCAACCGGACTTGCCTATCTCAGATTGGCCTTTTTAGTCATCAATGCGCTTGTAAAAAGCGTGGGATGAGTCTTTCCTGAATCTTCATTCGCGAAGTAATGCCGAGAGAGAGAGAGCGAGCTTTGAAATCTTCTTTTAAAAGAGGCACACATGAGGCTTGTCTTGAGATACAGAACAATTAATGTTTATTTTTGAGAAGAGTTAACAAAACCGGCTTTAATCTTGATGGTTACAGTATTTGGCAAAGGCTTGGTGGTTTCTTTAAATAACTGTTCTTAATTCTTGGTTACAGTTAAACTTCGCCTTTCTCCACACAACACAGGATATAACTATCAGGGTACGCCCTCTGAAATAGTTTATCCTAAACTACCGGTAGCACAGATAATCTGCCTCGGAATTTATCTGCCTAATTTCCCCTCACACTATTATTCCCTAATAGCTGTGCGACACAAACGCTAAGCTATTCTGTTAGCAACCTGAACCCTCAGGCTTTTCCTGACTAAAACTAACTAACTCTTCTTTCCTAAGAGCTTCCAGTTAGTTCTTCAGTCTCTGAGCCAAGCTAACAGTTTCTCTCTCCTAACCTCTTTCTTTGACTGCCAGATCAGAACTTCACAGTCAGAACAGAACTCTTCACAGTCAAAACCAGAACTCTAGACCAGTGTTTCTCAACCTTTTTGGAGCCGCGGCACACTTTTTACATTTACAAAATCCTGGGGCACACCACCAACCAAAATGACACAAAATGACACTCTAACACATGCCCGAGATTTTCTCCCTTTCCCCAGCTCTCACTCACAAGCGGAGTGAAAGCCTGGGGAAAGGGAGGAGATGCTCTCCGGTGCTTGGCTGTATCCAAACCGGGTTTGGAAGCAGCCAGGCCCTGAGATTTTCTCCCTTTCCCCAGCTCTCACTCACAAGCGGAGTGAGAGCCTGGGGAACTGGCCCTGCCTGGGAACCCTTCTCCCGGTTCGCGGCTCTTCCGGGCTCCTCGGAACCGCGAACTGGGAGAAAGGCTTCCCGAGGTGCCCAGGTTCCCTCCTCCTCCGGAAGTGATCCCACAGGATAGAGTCCTGTGGGCTCTGTGGGCTCACTTCCGGAGGAGGAGGAGAGCGTTGCCCGGCCCCTCCCGTCCTGAGACTCCCCTGCCTCTCTAGGTCTAGAGAGAGTCGGGTTTCCAAACCGCTGATCCGCGATCATCTGGTCTGCGCGGAAAACCTCAGAGGGGAAGAAAGGCGGGGGAAGAGGTTTTCTCGCGGCACACCAGCTGATCGCGCACGGCACACTAGTGTGCCGGGGCACAGCGGTTGAGAAAGACTACTCTAGACAGCCAAATCTTAACTGAACTTGTCAGTTTTCAAAACCTCCTCTTAACAGAGCATTTTTTTTAACTTTTGCCAAGTTTGGCTCCTCCTATTCTCCATATAGATAAGCAAAGGGCTACACCTAGATATAAGCTATAAAGCAATTCAGGTGTCTGAATCAAACAGTACACAGTATATATCAAAAGTAGTAAAGTATATTCGCTAGTACAAAATAGAGGTGAACCATCCACAATGGGACAATATGAATTGTAAGTCAAGTACAGCGCAATTACACAGTGGTAAAATACTTCTCAATGAGAATTTGTATCATAGTAAAGTACAGTTTACAACACAAGTAAATGGCAGATAACAAACATTATATACAGAAGTCTGTAGATGAGCAAATACATTAGTATCGTCACAAGTCCTGGGTTGCTGCTGGTGTTAAAGTGTCTATAGGTGTTTGTAAGGTATTATTTAAAGAACCAGCAGGACGCCAGGAGCGAAGTCCGTGTAAAGCGGAGGTTGGAGAGACCCGGACCGCTCGAAGTTGCCTCTGGCATGCAATGCGCATGCGCCGGTTCGTGTTGTGTTGAACTGCTGGGCAGGCTGGTCACTGTAGTTTCTCCTGTGCTGGCCAAGTTTTAAGAGCACAGTGTGCAGGCGCGGCGTCGCTATAGTAGCGAGCCGCTGAGGAGCTTGGTCTTTGTAATGTTCTTTATCTATGAGTCCATCCAAACAGAGTCCGGAGAGAAATATGTTTATTCCAAGCAAGGAATGGACAACACACACGCTGCTCTGTCGGGTAGCCAGCCCTTCATACAATACAATCACAGGTTTTATGCATTGCAGGTGTAACAGCAAAGGCTGTGACTTAAAGGCACAGTATACAAACTTACACTATACCACATCTCCCTTTCGTATAAAATGATTACATACACATCTCATAAAAAATACATTTTATAGGATGATTTTAAAAAAAACATGTAGACCTATGTGAAAGTTACAACAACAACAACAACAACAAAAAACACTCATTAAAACTTACAAACCTGATTGTCATTAACATTACTAGACAGATAAGAAAATACAATTGTCTTCTTTGGGGCCAGAGGTCACCAGTACATAGCCCACCGTTGAGGATGGTCTTCACCACCATCCTTCTACGGAGTATATCTTACAGGCTCGAACACTGGCCTGCCATACGATGTCACATATGTTGGCTGTCTATCTGTTGCTATGTGTGCATAATTCTTGCTCACAGAGACTCCTTGAGAATCATTTTGTGCTGTGTTTCTTTGAATGGTAGCTTCAGGTGTCTGTTTCCGTTGTTTTAATTGCCGCCTATTACGCCGATATATACGACCTTCCATATTCTTTATTATATATGACCGAGGTTGTTCACATTTCTTTATTACCACAGCCGGAAGCCATCTTTCCTTGCGATCATTAGATTGCATCCATACCAAATCTCCTTCTTCTAATGGCTGAAGGGGTCTTGCTGTTCGATTATAGAAATGTTTTTGTCTTTCCTGGGCTCTTTGTAGATCTTGGCGCACATTAATAGGAATCCTAGGACATAATAAGTCAGTTGTTATGGGAAGTTTACTTCTCAGCATTCTGCCCATCAATATTTGCGCAGGCGAGTACGATAATCCTGCCACAGGTGTATTCCGATACTCCCACAATGCTGCATACAGATCCTCCTGCATTTCCTACTTTACGTATAAGTTGTTTTAGTGACTGAATGGCTCTTTCTGCCATCCCATTGGATTGTGGATATCCTGGACTGCTAAAGCACTGTTTAAATCCCCATTCTTTAGCAAATGCCTTGAATTCTTGACTCGCAAATGGCATGTTGTCACTCACCACAATCAATGGTGTTCCATGCCGAGCGAACAGAGACTTCAGCTTGACAATGACTGTTCTTGCTGTTTTATCAGGTAAGCTTACTACTTCTGGATACTTTGAAAAATAGTCAATCACCAACAGGAAAGAATAATTGTCCTGCTCAAATATATCCACTCCCACCTTCTCCCATGGCACTTCCGGGATCTCATGGGGTTTAAGTGGTTCCTTTTGATTATTGGGGGCAAAGCTAGCACACACTGAACAACTTCCAACAGCCAATTCAATATCTTTTGACATCCCAGGCCAGAACATCAGCTGTCTTGCTCTTTCTTTAGTTCTTTGAATCCCTTGATGGGACTCATGCAGCTGTGCCAGTACATTTTGCCTTTGGCTTTCTGGAATGATTATTCTTTCTCCCAATAAGAGAACCCCATCTCTACACCATAGCTGATCTTTAACTGGCCAAAAGGATTTTACTATTGGCGCCTTTCTCATATATTTTGGCCATCCTTGGTTTAGGTATGTCTGAATCATCATAAGCTGGGGATCATTTTTGTTGCTTCTTGTACTACACCCATTCTATCTGGGTGCATGGCTAAGGTGTTTACTTCATATATGACTTTCTCATCTCCCATCTGATTTTCCTGATTTCCAGGCAAATCAACAGTAGCTCGACAAGGTATCAGCCAGATACATAAATTTACCTGGAGTATATACAACATTGAGTTGATACTTTTGAAGCTGCAACAGCATTCTTTGCAGACGAGCCGGGCACTGCCTATTGGTTTTTATAAATTGATTCCAGAGGCTTGTGATCAGTTTTGAACTAGAACGATTTTACCAAACACATACTGATGAAACTTTTGTACTGCATATACGACTGCAAGCAATTCTTTCTCTATTTGGGCATAATTTTTTTCTGCTGAGCTTAGTGCCCTTGAAGCATAAGACACTGGCTTATTCTCCTGTAGAAGACATGCTCCTAACCCATCTTTTGATGCATCTGCTTGGATTACAACTGGTTTTGTCATCAAAATATTGCAGTACAGGGGCATTGCATAACTTTTGTTTGATAGTGTCAAACGCCTTCTGATGCTCTGGCATCCACTGAAAAATTATATTTTTCTTTAACAAACTTCTCAATGGTGCTGTCAGCTCTGCCTCTTTTGGAATGTATTTTGCCAAATACTGTACTGACCCTAAAAACCTAAGCACCCCTTGCCTATCATTGGGAGGCTTCATTTCTTGAATAGCCTTTACTTTCTCCATGTCTGGCCTGACTCCTTCTGCTGTGACAATGTGGCTCATGTATTTTACAGAATCTACCCTAAACTGGATCTTTTCTTTGTTAAACTTGATGTTCTTGACACGTGCTGTTTCCATCACCTGATGTAAAAATCTCATCATGTTGTGCACTTGTCTCTGCTGCTATAATCATGTCATCGGCAATCATATATACACCTTTTATATGGCCAAACGTTTCTTGATTTTTTTGTTGGAAAACCTCGCTTGACGATTTGAGTCCAAAAGGCAAACGGTTAAAATTGTACCTTCCCAAGGTGTATTAAATGTACATAATCTTGATGATGCTTTATCAAGTTTTACCTGCCAATACCCATCTTTCTCATCTATTATTGTAAAAATTTTCTTTCCAGCTAGGTGACTTAGAACTTCCTCAACTGTTGGGATGGTGTAATGTTGTCTTCGCACTGCCTTATTGAGATCTCGTGGATCAAGACATATACGTAGATTTCCATTCCTTTTTTCAGTGATAACAAGAGTACTGACCCAATCTGTTGGTCCTACAACTTTTGTTATCACTCCTGTATTTTCCATCTGATTGAGGGCATCTTTTAGCCTATCCTGTATGGCAAAGGGCACTCTCCTACATCCTTGTATAACGGGAACCACTGTTGGATCAATGTATATGTGGTGATGTCTTTGAAATTCCCAAGACCTTTGAAATACTTGGGTACAATCTGAGCAATTTTTCTTTTGTTAATAATCCTTCTTCCTGAATCAAATCAACTCTCAGCACTAAGCCCAAATTTTCACAAGCTGGTCTGCCTAATAATGGGGTTGTTGAACAATCTGTCACATAAAACAATAGATTATACACTCCTTTTGTTGTTGTACACTGAAATTCAACTATTCCCATGGGTTGTATTCTTGCCCCACCATATGCTACCAGCACTACATTGCTTTTAGACATTTGCTTTACACCGGGTATTCTAGAGAATATATTAAATGGCAATACATTTGCTTCCGCTCCAGTATCCAATTTGAAATTGACTACACAGTCTCTTATGGCAACATCAGCATACCATCCTGCCTTGCTTGTTCCATTAGTATCCTTCAGTTCTTTATCCAGCTTTCCTATAATTAAATTACTTACATTCAATTCAGGAATGTGTTGTCTGGCTTGTGTCTTGTCAGGATTGGTCATTCTTGACCTGCATAACTTGGCATAATGATTTCTTTTGCCACACCTGTTGCAGGTCTTTCCAAATGCTGGGCATCTACTGTGTTCATGGATAGTACCACAGTACCCACACTTTTTTTGATTTTTCCATTTATCACTGTGTCTTGACTCTTTGACTCTAAGAGCTTGAGTTTCAATTTCTTGACTTTCTCCACAGTTTTGCCGTAGTTCACATACTTCCTGTGATGTTACCGCCATAGTTCTCAGCTGAGCTCTAGTTATCTCATCAACCCGGCATATGTCCACAGCCTTCTCAAGCGTAAGGTCAGCTTCTTTCAGCAGCTTTTCTTTCAGTCTTTGTTCCGTAATACTGAAAACAATTTTATCTCTTATCATGTCATTAATTGCCATTCCAAACTCACAGCTGACTGCTTTCAGTTTCAGCTCAGCAATAAATTGCTCATTTTTAACTCCAGGACTCTGTATATGGTTCCAGAAACAAAATCTTTCAAAAACAATGTTCTTCCGAGGTAAAAAATAAGTCCTAAATTGTTGCAGAACCTCTGAAATATCTTTTGGGTTCTCCTCAGCAAAAACAAATGTATTGTATAAAGAAACTGCTTCCTCTCCAACACAATGCAGCAAGATAGCTATCTGCCGCTTCTTTGATACATTCTCAAGTCCTGCTGCAGTAAGATACAACTGAAAAGCTTGCTCCCACCTTTTCCAATTTTCAGGCATGTTACCTTGCATAGCAAGCGGGGGAGGCGGACGAAATGACTCCATTCCTTATCAGGGAGCTGTGGTTTCCAAGTTGTAGTACAGGAGAGGTTTCACTTCTGACACCATGTAATGTTCTTTATCTATGAGTCCATCCAAACAGAGTCCGGAGAGAAATATGTTTATTCCAAGCAAGGAATGGACAACACACACGCTGCTCTGTCGGGTAGCCAGCCCTCCATACAATACAATCACAGGTTTTATGCATTGCAGGTGTAACAGCAAAGGCTGTGACTTAAAGGCACAGTATACAAACTTACACTATACCACAGTCTTGGTAGTTTTGCAGGCTTGGCTAGCGTCTGAGAGTTTTACAAGTTGCCAGTGCAGCGGAGGGTAAAGCTGACCCACGCAAATGTCACAATGGTGAGGAAGATGCGGGGAGGGTTGCCTGACGGCAGGAGCTCAACCCCAGGCTGGCGGAGGGCCGTTTCGTCCTATGGACTTCTTCAGAGGCTGTATATTGGGCGTCCTCAGAGGAGTATATCTTCGGCGTTGAGTATTTATGTCACAGCGGATAGGCAACAGAAATATAGAAGTTTAATTCCCCATCGGCCCAAACACTCCAGTCTCTGTTCGAGTGAATAATGAAACTCTCATTCAATTCACAAGGTAAATATATAACTTTGTATTGAATTGTATTTAACAATAACTGGCAAAACATCGAAAAACAACAGCCATCACAGCTACCTTTCTAAACATCCTTTCCTCACAGATATTAAATCCCAACTGTCAGATCCCAACTGTCACTTTGTAACGGAAATTCCTCAAGGTTCTATTTAGCAGTCTTGAGACAGCGCCATCTGGTGTCAAACATGTCACACTGCAGGTCATCTCAAACTGCGAAAATATATCTTGTGCTGACTCATGAATTGCTATTCAAAATGCAATAATCTGACAGTATAGTCTTTTGAGCGTTTTCAATTCGACAGGAGGACGGACCATTCCAGGAGCAGGATATATGGAAACACACTCCCAACATGGCTGCCGTCCTAGCACTCACACACAAGATGGAAGCCAAACTGTTTTCAGGCCTACTCCTGCAGGCTTCTCCCCTGGCCTACAGGGTAAGAATCACTACAGAAGACAATCACTTATAAACAAGCATCTTGGTCTCCCTATGAATGTTCAAATCCTCAAACACTCTCTGCTTCATTCAGAAAAAATGCTGCACTCGCAGAACTCAGACGGTGTTGCATTTCAATGTCGGTTTTCACTTTTATGGAGAGGTGGCTGCCAAGGTAGCAGAAATTGTCAAGATTTTCTAATGTTACAGCATTAAGCTGTATTTCTGGCATTGCAGAGGGATTGGCTGATGTCTGCTAAAAGAGCACTTTGGTTTTCTCAATATTCAGTGAGAGGCCAAGCTTTTTGTATGCTTCTGCAAATGTGTTGACAGTGGCTTGTAGGTCTCCTTTTGAAGGAGCACAAACTACATTATCATTAGGGATGAAGATGGAAAATAAAGTTGGGGCAATAACCCATTCCTGTTTGACACCTGATTCCACCTTAAATTGGTCACTTTGGGAGCCATTGCTGTCCAAGACTGTTGCCATCGTGTCATCATGGAGGAGCCACAGGATGTTCACAAATTTGTCAGGGCATCCAATTTACACTATTTTGATTCCTCTTCAGCTCATGGCTAGGCAGCCTTGGTCTAAGTCTGCATGCTTCCTTCCTTCCAAGTTAGCCTAGCTGAATACTAAATGATTTACTTCGGAGTAAGCATACCGAAGACTGCTGATCCAGTGAGGTCAGGTCAGACTAAAACACCATGTGGCTGCACTTCTAAAAGTTTGATAAAATAACCATACCAGCAGAACGGCATCTACAGGAGACAGTAGCGACTACTTCTGTACGTGGAAGTAGTATTCGTAAAATCCTTGAACTAATTCACTCTTGTTTTCCATAATTTGTCTTCTTTCAGAACTACTACGCAGGCCCGGATTAACACATTTTTGCACCCTAGGCCACACTTTGGAATTACGCCCCCTTTAAGCCAACCTCTCCCCCCCCCCACACACACATATACTCACCACTCAGACCCACACTGGCTGGCTTTCACCATGGTGCCTCCGGAGCAGAAGAGAAAGGCGAGTAGGCACCATCCCGCCACCTCCAAGGTCCCCATTCCCACCGACTGGAAAGCTCCACTGTGCTCTGAAGGTCTCCTTGGGAGGCTTGGGGAGAGCGCAGCGGGTGCAAACTCGCTCCAAAGGCACACACGAGAGAGAGAGAGAGAGAGCAAGAGAGAGGGGGGGGAGGGAGAGAGAGATGTCCGCTTGGCGTGCGCTTCCGCAGAGCGAGGGAGGATTCAGTTTGGGGTTTGTGCGGCTTTTGTTTGGCTGCTCCCGAAGGCAGGAGAGCCAGACCCTGGCTTTGATCCTTCCCTACCTACCACGGCTCCCTTTGGCCAAGCAGGCCGCCCCGGTTTGGTCCGAGAGCACAGGAGCGAGCCTGGGTTGGTGTGGTCTTGTGCTGGGGACCTGGGAGAGGTCCACCCAAGCAACGCCCCTTCTCTCCCCTCTTCCTTCTTTACTTTCTTTCTTTCCTCCTAGTTGTCTCCTACTCCTCCTTCTCCTTCTCCCCTCCCTCCCACCACCCTCTCCCAGACTCTGCCGCTCGGCTCTGGCTGCAGGAATTTACAGTCTGCCGCTGGGGGAGCCGGCTTCCCCGGGAGCCAGGAGGTCAGGCCAGCGAGAGAGCGAGAGACTTTGCTGGGAGAAGGAGCAAGGAGGGGCATGAGAAAGGGGAAAAGAGGGGCGCGGACCAGTTTTTTATTTTTTATTTTTTGTCCGTGATCTGCGCCCCTCCTCGGCATGCACCCCTAGGCCATGGCCTATGTTGGCCTTATGGGTAATCCGGCCATGCTACTACGGGTTTTTTTCCTAATATGTCTACAACTTACAAACTCACAAATCATTTAAAATTGATATGTAATCTTGAAATTGTAATCTTAGGATGCTGTAAAAACACTTTGACTTTTTCCTGAGCTCTTGATCTGCAACGAGTGAAAATTAGTTCCAATTTAAGTTGGCAATATCCTTCACACTCTCATTATTTATACTGTGTTGTTATTATACTGTGATGGCATTCATTGCCTTCCATAACTTGACTTCCTGGTATATTCCCAGGTCTTGCAGAAGAGAACCGCCACATCTTTTAAGCCATAATGTTGTGAGTAGTAGTACATGTACTTTCCCTAAGGAGATCTGTGTTTTATTGTTGTTGTTGTGACCTTTCAATGCAGTTTGTGCTGAAGAGCTGCTAGATGGGATGACACAGCAGATTCCCAACTTTGAGGGAGTGAAGTTCAGTTCCACAGACCTCTTGGATTTTGGACGCTGTGCAAAGAAAAATGATAAAGGCCAGTTTGCTCTTCTCTATGGTGTGGACGAGGTAAGCCCTGTCTATGCGAGTGATTCTGCTGTAAAAGCATGGAGGAATACTTCAAACCTACAGGCTGTCACCAAGATCGTATTTGGTACTAGTGGAACCTAAAATTTCACCAACTTGTGTGACCTTGGGCAAGTCACACTCTCCCAACCTCAGAAAAAGGCAAGAAAAAAAATATTCCCAAGAAAATCCACATTAGGTGTGCCTTAGGGTTGTCCGTAGGGTTCGGGACCCGCCTACCTTCGTGGACGGATCTTTCTCCATGAACCAGCCCAAACTCTTCGATGTTTGGGAGAGGCCCTTCTTTCGCCCCTACCAGTCTATATTCCAGAACAGGGCTGTCCAACAGGCCCTCCTCTCCTCCGTAAAAAAAAAAATCCAAAAAAAAATTCCCGAAAAAAATTCAAAAAAAAAGTGCGCATGCGCGCAGTTTCACCTGCTTCTGACGCTGGCGTGACGCTTTGGGAGGGAGGGCGGAGCCATGGGGAGCCCCCATGGCTCCTCCCTCTCTCCCAAAGCGTTATGCTAGCCGCGGAAGCCGGCGAAACCGCCGTGATGCCTTGGAAGGGGGGGGGGTCCCCTGTGGCGCCTCCCTTTCTCCCAAAGCGTCACGGCAGCCGCTGAAGCCGGCGAAACCGCCGGCTTCCGCTGCTGCCATGATGCCTTGGAAGGGAGGGCTGCCCGCGGTGTCTCCCTCTCTCCCAAAGTGTCAGAACAGCTGTTCTGACACTTTGGGAGAGGGGGTGGAGCCGCGTGGCCGGTGGCGTGACCGGGGGCGGCCCCTCAGGTGATCACTCACCAGAAGTCCGGCCCTTGAGCTGGCAGAAGTTGGACTGCCCTGTTCCAGAATATCAAGGCAGACAATCCCACATTTCCTACTTTGAACCGGAACCTATGGCAGTGTGCACTCAAATACCAGTTCAAAGCAGATATTGTGGGATGATCTGCCTTTATAATTAGGTTATAGGGCTGTGTGGACGGGCCCTTAGTTTCACAGACAAACCACCAGCTGGGACTCTTGTAACAGAATCACGATATTGGCTTCCTAGCTTTTTCCCTGCTACATCTTACTGAGGATATTCTTTGCTAAGTGGATCTTACTAGCTCATTTCTCAGACGGTTAAGACGTTGGTGTATTACAAATTTAGAAACATGTTCTATTTGAGGAGCTTGTCACCAGCTGGGTGGAAAAAGGAAGCAAAGGCAGTGGTCTGGTGATCAGAGCAACACAAGGAAGGTAGGGAATAAATCCTGGGGAGTCTCAAAGGAGTGGGCTAAGAAGAGCCCAAAGAGAAAAAGATGAGGTAGATGCATGCAGTGGGTTTCGTGGAATGGGGGGGGGGGGTGTAAGAGGCAACTTGCCAGACATCTGTACACAAAATTTGGTATCGCCAAAGATCCTTTATGAAGCTGGTCAATATTCCCTTTTTGGACTAGAGCTCCCAGAATCTTTTTACCATTAGGGTTATTGCCCGTGCTTTCTAGGATATTCTATAAGTAGTTCCACTTATCTATTATATAAAGGAGGACCCGTCATCGAACGACTGCCAGAGACAGAGAAACCTTCCAAGGCAGAGACACCAAACTTGCCAACAAAAATAGGCCTCAGGCAAGGAAGGTTTTTAGCAAAGAAACTTTCCCCCCAAACCTAGAAGGCCCCCAAAACAACGATGAAATAAAACTACATTTCCCAGCATCCTCTGCGGCCGCCAGCGAAACCCATTGGCCAACATCAGTTACCATAGTAACGGTGGGCGAAGCCAGCCAAGGCTAGATTAGAATGCTGAGTGATTTCAGTTTAGTCAGTTGGTGTTTGAGGGTTAAACTGTCAAGGCCAAGATCTAGGAGGGAGACCAATAGGGCACCAGGGACGCAGGCACCACTGACAAACACATACCCCCAGAATAACACAAACTTGCAAAACCCACAAAAAAAATCCTGCACACCAAAAACCCGCCCTAAACAAAATACACAACAACGACCACGTGCAAAGCACCTCCCCCTCCACATCACAACCAGCACACAGCCAGACTAAGACAACTATGTCACCACAACACACACAAAATACACCCCACAAATACCTGACAACTTCCCCAACACAAAACCCAGGACTGCACTCACTACTCACCACCACACACACCTCCAAATACACACACATCCCAGGCACAATACTCCAGCAATTCCTACCCACACAACACAGCACAACTTCCTATCACAACCCATCCCCCCAACCTTACGGGACCCCGCACACACAACACCAACCACCACCACAAACAAAAAAAACCAACTCCACCTATACTCCAACCACCACACAACACAACACTGCACTGATACTCTACAAACACACACAAACACCCCACCCACACAAGCATTCCACAACATACTATTTATTTATTTATTTGTCACGTTTTTATACAGGCACCACTGACAAACACATACCCCCAGAATAACACAAAAGTAATACCTACACACAACACAATACGCACATAACACAACCTTGCGTCTACTGCTCAACCCATTTGTATGCCATTCCTTCCTTCCACACAGGCATAAGCTGACCCAAAAGACAAGCCATGCCTCCTAAAAGAACGGCATCGGACGACACACTCGCAACGCTACATACATCAAACAAAAAAGGACAGAACAAACGCCAGAACAGAAAGACACTGCACTACACTAGCTTTTGCCATCACCATAAACAAGGCTCAAGGACAAACACTACAAATCTGTGGCCTAGACCTTGACACAGAATGCTTCTCCCACGGACAACTCTACGTAGCGTGCTCCAGAGTTGGGAAACCACAGAACCTCTACATCAACACAGCAGACCGAAAGACAAAAAACATTGTATATCCACAAGCTCTGCAGAACGCCAGCAACACCACACACCGACAACTCCACAGGACTTCAACATCCCACCCACCAGAACAACCCACAACGACACAGCCATGACCCCACCAAGACCATAAGTAACATCAACTCCAACCCTTACATACTCAGACTTTCTCACATCTCCTAAATAGGGCACAGCAACGCGTGCCGGGTACAGCTAGTAGTAGTCTGGAGTGTAGTTTTGACCTTTAAAGCCCTATACGGTTCTGGGCCAGCTTACTTGTCCAAACGTATCTCCCCTTATGTCCCACCTCGAAATTTATGATCAACTGGGGAGATTCTGCTTTAGGTCCCACCTTCGTCGCAAACACGTTTCGTGGGGACGAGGGACAGGACCTTCACGGTGGTGGCCCCCTCGCCTGTGGAACTCGCTCACCAGTGAAATCAGGTCAAACTCTCCCTCCTTTCCTTTAGGAAAAAGTAGAAGACGTGGCTATGGAACCAGGCGTTTGGTTAGATCAGTGTTTCCCAACCTTTTTTGAGCCGCGGCACACTTTTAAAATTTAAAAAATCCGGCACACCACCAACCAAAATGACACTCTAACATAGTAAAGGACGGCGGGGGTGGCCTGCAGGAGCAGCTGCTGGGGTGCCGGCCGGGAGGGGCGGAGCCAGGTAGTGCCATGCCCCCCCTCCCCCTGCTTCAGTTTTCCCACAGCTTCTCCAGCCTTGAGGGAGCAATGCCAAGCCAGCAGTGGCAGAGCCAGCACAATGCTGGCTTGGGACTGCCCCCTCAAGGCTGGAGAAGCTGTGGGAGAGCCGAAGCCTGGGGGAGGGGGCGGAGCCAGTCCGCACCATGCCCCGCCCCCTCCCCCAGTTTCAGCTCTCCCACAGCTTCTCCAGCCTTGAGGGGGCAGTGCGAGCGACGGGCAGGAGTCATGGCCCCCGTCCCCGGCACCGCTCTCTGCCATGCCTCCCGCCCCTCACTTGCTGAAGCCATGCGGAGGAGGAGGAGCATGAGCGGTGGACGGGTTTCAGTGGGCGGGGCTCCCCCTCTGCGCGGCTTCAGCGAGTGAGGGGCGAGAGTCATGGCGGGGGAGTCACGGTGGATTGGAGGCTGGCTGGGGAAACGGCTGAAGGAGGCAGCGCCCCGGCCCCTTCTTCTTTTTCTTCGCCGCCGCCCGGCCCTTCCTCCTTCTCCCCCAAGCAGCAGGAGTTCAGCAGGAGAAGGGGAGAAGGAAGGGGGGCAGAGAGCTTTTCTCGCGGCACAGCAGGAGGTCTCGCGGCACAGCAGGAGGTCCGTCATGGCACACTACTGTGCTACGTCACAGCGGTTGGGAAACACCGGGTTAGGGATTGGGAGCAAACGGACAATAAAACGATGACAGTGTTTGAAAACGGACTGTGACTGGCTTTGGACAAATTTGAGACTATAGAACTCGGACGTAGTGTAATTTTTAACTATGTGTAATTTTAACTGGTTTTTAATCTGTTTAATGTATTTTTATGGTGCAATTAGTTGTTTTATTCATTGTATATGTATTACTGTCTGTTGTTAGCCGCCCTGAGTCCCCCTTCGGGGGTGGAGAAAGGCGGGTTATAAATAAGTAAAATAAATAATAAATAATAATTTTTCCCATCTTTATTAATTAATTTATTATTTATTTATTAAGCTTCTATGCCGCCACTCCCGGCAGGCTCGGGACGGCTCGCAACGCCGAGTAAAAACAGCATACAGACAATATTAAAAATTAAAACATAGCATAAAAAACATCACAAAATACAGCCGGATCTTCTGTCCTCTGTTTCAAAAGAATGAGATAGCATTATATTTTTTGAATGATTTCTACCCAATAAATGAAATAATAGGAATATTTCTGCTGCAAGGAAACTAAAATCTGGCTTTCTTGTTCTCCCTGAGTAGCAGCTCCTGAGTGCGCTTGCAATGGGAGCAACAGGAGCGGTTGGAAGGTCAGTCACTTTCCCTCATTTCCCCCCCACATAGATTAGAGTGACCAGTGGTGTTACAATCTTCTATAGAAAGGAAGATACACATCTAATTCATACCTTCTGCTCTTTGAACCTTTGAACAGTTTAGTATCAATTATGAGAAATGTAGTTTGAGAAATACTCGTATGCAAACTCTAGCATCTGTCAGATTTCTTCTTTCGACCCCAACCTATTTATATAGTTTCCTGTAATTCTATGTTTTGCTTTTTATTCTTTCTGTTCTCCCCAGTTGGAGTAGATATTGTGATTAAAAAGAAGTCTGTATATACATGTTCAAACTGCTCCCTCATTTGTTGGTAACGGAAACTATTTCTCCCCTCTTTTCTTACAACTAGTATGAGCAAACTTTTATATCAGTATTGCAGCTGGGATGAGTAACTTTGTGGGGAAACGTCTAAAGCAGTGGTTCCCAAACTTTTTTGGCCTACCGCCCCCTTTCCAGAATTTTTTTTTACTCACCGCCCCCCTAGAAATTAATTTCTTATTTTTAATAGCAATTAAACAGAAAGATATATGTATTAATATTTCTACCTTTGCTGTAAAATAGCATAAAGAAAGTTGTAAATGAGAAACATTGAAGTTTGAAATTATGAAACTATTTATTGAACTTTGAATAGAAAGGTAATACAAAAAAAGTTAAAACATTCGAAATCATCTGAATGAGAAGGATGAACCTGGTACGCTGCTACCAATCTAGTAATCCTCGGCTCTATTTTCGTCAGCAGTAGGCATGAGAAAAATGAAACGGAAATTAAAAGGATTCGTAAGAGATTCGTATGTAATGGGACTTTTGAGCTTTTACGGATCGCTGCCGCGAACCCGGAAGTAGGCTTCCTTTTACGGTCCGTGAGGCCAACAATTTGCGTTATGATCGTAATAAATTCTTAATTATTGTACTACGTACTCACTTCTCCCTGTCTTCTCCCCCTCATTTCCTTCCTGCCTTCATTCAGCTTCTTCTTTTTCCCGCATTTCTATGGGGAACTGGAAGTGACGCTGCTGCTAGGTAGGCAATGCATTCTGGAAAGTGTAGTCCTCCATGCTTCCCCCCTCCTTCCCTTCCCCCGTTGCTCTGCTGCCATGCCCCATCGCAGGGGCTAGCTTCACACACACACACACACGCGCTTCTCCTCCTCTCTCTCCCTGCGCTCTCTCAGATGCTTCTCTTCCCCGTTGCTCTGCCATGCCCCATCGCAGGGGCCAGCTTCAGCCCTCCAGGTACGTGTTTTGGACTTCAACTCCCACCATTCCTCACAGCCTCAGGCCTCTTCCTTTTCCTCTCAGCCTGGGCAAACTTGGGCCCTCGCTCCCTCAGGATCGGGGTGAGAGAGAGGCAGCGAGGAGCGAGGGGGCCCCCTCCTCCTCCTTTTCTTTTGCTGTTTCCAAGAATAGAATACCCGCTCCCTCCCTCCTTCCCTCCCTCCCTCCCTCCCTCCTTCCTATTTGGAGAGTCCCATCTAGAATTCAGTGTGGTTTATTCAAGTTTTGGCCTACAACTCCCAGAAATCCCAGCCAATTTACCAGCTGTTAGGATTGCTGGGAGTTGTAGGCCAAAACCATCTGGAATGCGCATGCTCTGGCATACGAATTACTAACGAATTTCGTTAGTAATTAAGGAACAATTTAGAACTTTTTGGGAAATTTTTGTAAGTTTTTCTTTTACTAATCAACCCCCCCCCCCCCCATTTGATTTTAGAATCGCCATTTTTGGATTCGAAACCATGCCTAGTCAGCAGTGATCTCAAGTCATCACGATTGACTATTTTGCAATCGGTTTCCTTTTTTGTTAATAAATTGGTTACCGCACTGAATCCACGTTCCACTAAATATGTTGAAGGACATTATTATTATTGTTTTAAGGCTCAACCAGTTGGAAGGGAACCCCAAAGGTATTATTATTATTATTATCCCTTGCTTGGCGAGAAGGAGGAGGGAGCAGGAGGAGGAAAGGAGAGAGAGAGAGAGAGAGAGAGAGAGAGAGAGAGAGAGAGAGAGAAATGGATGGTAGCCTGTAAACTGGCTCATGCCACCGCCCTCTTACAGGGGTTCAGCGCCCCCCCCCCCCAAATTCTCCTGGACCTTCCAGCGCCCCTCCTAGATCGCCCCACCGCCCACCAGGGGGTGGTACCGCCCACTTTGGGAACCGCTAAAGCTTAAACAGAATGCACAAGATTTCAAAACTGGAGCTTTCTGATTGGCATATGAAATGTATGGCCTTCCTAAGGACAATTTAAGTGATGACAGATGCAGTCTTGGGTTGGGTAACAATTAGGGCTGGTTGATCACAAAAAAATTAGTTCAAAACTCACTTCAGATGTAGAAGGCGCTGGTGCTTCAAATATGATTGATTTCCGAAATTTTTTGGGAAAAATTCCGAATTAATTCTTTAAAATTCCGAAATGTCGGAATGGCTTCATTGATGGCCGCATCCAAACTGAAGGAACCCCGTGTCCAAAGCGGGTTAAAGCAGCCACTTTGGACGCAGCTTTCCTTCCTCCTGCGGGGCCGTTCAGAAGCGGAGGGAAGGCATGGGCTTTCAAACCAGGATTGAAAGCCCAGGACTTCCCTCTGCTTCTGAACGGGGCGGTTTGAAAGCTCCATGCCGCGCCTGGCGAGAGGAACTTGTGCTGTGCCCGGCCCAATGCACATGGCCCGCAGCAAGATTCAGAGCCCCGGCCCAGCGAGAGGAGCGCGTGTGTCACAAAACGCCAGCCCCCACCTGCCCCTGGGCAGCTCGCCGAGGCCGCAGCTCCGGCCCCCGACGAAGAGGATATGCCCGGCAGTGGGCCAGGGAAGGGAAAACCCTTTCCGAAAATGGCGATTTCTTTCCGAAAAATGGCTGCGGTGGCTTCGAATTTGGTAATTCACTTCCGGGTTGCTTACAGCGGTTCAGAAACGTTTTCTAAGTAATTTAGAATTGAATTTAATATAAATTTGATCAAGATACGAAAAAACCTAACCAGGCCTAGTAACAATATTGGGTTATCGTCTGTGTACCTGCATGTGACATCTGCTCTTGAAGTGTAATAAGACCAGAACTGTTGTTCTGCTTGCTCTCTTTTGATTTCAGTGTGCTGACATTTCTTTAATGCTAAATTCTATCCATGTGTTGTTTTATTTTGTTATTTGTTTTGTTATTTTTTTTTACAGTACATATAACTATTTGGGCAAGGTAAACAACTTGATGCTGGAAGCTTTTGCCAGTGGAGATCTTCATTCTGCACAAAAATATCAGGTAGGCTGTGTTTGACTCAAGCCGATCTCAGTGTAACATAAGATGCGCAGGTTCTTCCTCCCAATCTTTTTTGTATATAGTACATATGGCATCCTCCTTAACTTGCAAGTATACAGGAGCTTTGAAACTACATGTGAATAATAATGTTGAATGAAATTTATTTTTTAAAAACCTTAAAGCAGTGTTTCCCAACCAGTGTGCCGTGGCACACTAGTGTGCTGTGAGCAGTCATCAGGTGTGCCGTGGGAAATGGGAACCTCCAATACCCTTTCTTCCCCCTCCTGCCGAACACTTTTTCTTCTCCACTCGGGCTCCCTTCTTCCCAGCCTCGCTCTGCTCGCTTTGCCTCGCTTTGCTATGGGGCGTGTCTGCACAGTAGCGCCTGCACCGGTCATGTCTTCCTCCCCCCCTCCCCCCCTGAACACGCTCACGCTGCCCCCTCAGATCAAAATGGCGGCAGAAGCGGCAGTGTAGAAGAAAAAGTAAGTGTTTGGCAGGAGGGGGAAGAAAGGGCGTGAAGGGGAAGGGGGAGGAAGAGGTCTCTGTCGAAAGCTGGCATGAGCAAACTTGGACCTTCCAGGTGTTTTGGACTCCAACTCCCACCATTCCTAGCAGCCTCAGGCTCTTTTCCCCCCCCTCAGCCACTTAAGCAGGAAAGGGCCTCAGGCTGTTAGGAATAATGGGAATTGAAGTCCAAAGAACCAAGAGGGCCGAAGTTTTCCCATGCCTGTTTTAGGGACCTTAAAGTGGTGAGCCTCCTTCCAACATTATGATTCAGGATAGAAAACAAACAACAGCATCACATAACATTGTTTGAGTCCACAGTGCTCTCTGGGTGTAGGTGAACTACAACTTCCCAACTCAAGGTCAATTCCCAAGCAAACACTTTCAGTACTTTCTGTTGGTAATGAGAGTTCAATATGCCAAGTTTGGTTCAATTCTATTGTTCCAAGAGTTCAGGATGCTCTTTGATTGTGTGTTAACTATAAACCCCTGAAACTGTAACTCCCAAATGTCAAGGTCTATTTTCCCAAAATCCATCTGTGTTCAGATTTGGGCATATTGAGTATTCATGCCAAGTTTGGTCCTGATCCAACATTGTTTCAGTCCACAGTGCTCTCTGGATATAGATGAACTACAACTACAAAACTCAAGGTCAATGCCCACCAAACTCTTATAGTATTTTCTCTGTGTATCTGTTATAGGATTTTTCTGTGTGGGAGGTTTGTGTCTTTCTGCCATTCCTGTCAGGATGTTGTGTTCATCAAAACAGGCCCTAGTTTCGCACTGAGTGTATAAATACATTTAAAAACATATTAACTATATGTACTACTGCGTTAGAGTGTCATTTTGTGTCATTTTGGTTGGTGGTGTGCCCCAGGATTTTGTAAATGTAAAAAATGTGCTGCGGCTCAAAAAAGGTTGAAAAACACTGCCTTAAAGAGCAATTTGGGGCAGATTTTGGGTGTTTCTCTGTTTCACATAGTGCAGCACCAAAATCACACCCAGTACCAACACTAATGTATTAGTTGTCAACCAGTGTGGTATAATAATTTTAACATTGGCTAGGACAGTGTTTCCCAACCTTTTTTGAGCTGAGGCACACTTTTAACATTAAAAAAAATCCTGGGGCACACCACCAACCAAAATGACACAAAATGACACTCTAACACAGTAATACATAGAGTTAATATGTTTTTAAATGTATTTATACACTCAGTGTGAAACCTGGGCCTGTTTTGATGAACACAACATAGATATCCTGGCAGGAATGGCAGAAAGACACAAACTTCCCACACAGAACTCCCATAACCAAGAGAAAATACTATAAGAGTTTGGTGGGCATTGACCTTGAGTTTTGGAGTTGTAGTTCACCTATATCCAGAGAGCACTCTGGACTCAAACAATGTTGGATCAGGACCAAACTTGGCATGAATACTCAATATGCCCAAATGTGAACACAGATGGCGTTTGGGCAAAATAGACAGGAGCCGGAGGGAGGCCGAGAGCGGTTTCGCACGCAGCGAAGAGGAGGGGGAGGAGGGAGGGGCGGGGCCCTGTGGGGAGCTGTTCTCCCGGTTTGTGGCTCCGCCGGGCTTGGTGGAGCCGCGAACTGGGAGAAAGGCTCCCCGTAAAGGAGCAGGCGGGGGGCTAAGGGGCTTCAGCCCCGAAATTTTCAGGGTGGTCCGCGAAAAGGCCTTGCTGGTACATTATTTAAACTGTTATGTTTATTCATATCATGATCTGATCACCATGCTCATTATATCCCACATTAATGGGGTTATTGGGATAAGAATACTAAGGTTTGCTAGGGTAGACCATCTTCCACCCAGTCTCAGCCCCGAACCAAACTCAGCCCCTCCTCCTGAGCCTCCCCTGCCTCCTCAAGGTCTCCCCCAGGTCCTAGAGAGGGATTTCGTGTTCGCCCAACCTTGCTGTTCCGCGATCAGCTGGTGTGCCGCAGGAAAACCTCGGAAGGGGAAGAAAGGCGGGGGGAAGAGGTTTTCTCGCGGCACACCAGCTGATTGCTCATGGCACACTAGTGTGCCAAGGCACATTGCTCATGGCACACTAGTGTGCCAAGGCACAGCGGTTGAAAAAGATTGGGCTAGGACTTAGGATGACCAGAGCTAGAGGCCATGCTTAGTTATTGAAACCTACTCAATGACCTTTGGTAAGTCACACTTTCTCAGCATCAGCGGAAGATAATAGCAACGCCCTCTGAATACATCATGCTAAGAAAACCTCATGAATGTTTCACTTGGGGGTTGTCATAAGTTGGACATTACTTGAAGGCACTCCGCAATAATGTTTTAGTAATTTTAAGTTATGATACCAAACCGGGAAACACAGCATGGGCATGGAAACAATGAAACACTGGTATACAAGCAGTCCCCAAGTTACAAATATCCTACAGATGACTCATAGTTGAGAACAGATGTAAGACAACAGAAGGTGAGAGAAATTTATCCCAGGAAGGGAAATTCACTCTTGGAAGAGTTATCATGGGGAAAAGGTGTCTCAGCTGAAGCTATATCACCAATCTTTGTTTCCACATGTGGTGTTTCAGTCTGGTGCTCATGTGCATGCTAGGGATGATGGGAATGTTTCTGAAAATGCTGATGATGGAATTGTTCCTGCAAATGCTGATGATGGGATGCTTAGTGAGAACTCTGAGATGCAAAGTGACCTTTCAGATGAGGCTTCCTTTCCTGGGAACAGTTCCCTTCCCAGGGCCTCATTAGATGAGAATCCTTTTGTTTGGGACTCTGGAGGTCTTGATGTTGATAACGGGACACCTGGGAATTTTAACGAGCTTACATTCGACAGCTGAGATAGCATTCGGCAATCTAGGCAGGCTGCCAGCTTGCGACGTAGCAGTCGGTTTGCAAGCAGAAACTGAATTGTCTTTATATTAGATGGCTAGATAAATTGTCTTCAGATTCCAGGCTTCGTTTAGAACACCATGCTAGATCTTGTCTTGTCTCCAAGCTCCTGATTTTGCCTAGGCCTTTGTGCACGTTTTGCTCCTATAGCTGCCTTGTATTATTCATGGGATTTTCATCGAGCATTTTACCTTTGCCTTTGGATTTTGGGACTATTTGAACTGTGTGTGTGACTAGGTGGGGTGCTCCTTGTCTGAAGTGCAACACCACAACAAACTAAACACTCTGAGCCCTCGGGGAGTGGCGGCATACAAGAATGATTAATAAATAAATAAATAAATATTTCAAAATCCAATTATCACAGGTACAGAAAGTGAGGTGAAATCTTCTGAACACGGGCACGGACAGCAAAACAAGCACCACAGGGCTGTTAACCCTTCCCTATGTTATCCAAAGCTAGCACGCTTCTCCCCCCCCTCTTTCTCTCTCTCTCGCTCTCTCTAAGTCTGGAGTAACACTTTTTAAAAGTACGTGGTCCGGCTTACATACAAATTCAACTTAAGAACAAATCTATCTTGTTGGTAACCTGGGGACTGCCTGTATATGTCACTTGTTTGATAAGAGCCACCTTTCTGTATGTTCTGCATTTATAACAAGATAGTGTTATTTTCTGCATTTATTCCAAGACACTGGTTGAGATCCCATGTGATGCTGGTGATCTGATGGGCTGATGATGCAAAGGAGCTCTCATGTATGTACATATGAGTCACCAGGAGGATTCTAGCTATTTAGTGTAGAGAATTATTATATGCAGTTCTCTGATACAGATTATGAAGCTACAAAAGAAACCCTGAAATCTTTCTTTGTTTATTCCTGGAAAAGATACGAATTCTGTTCTTGCACCCAATAATTAATCAGTTGTGGTCAGGATCCAACTCTTGAGATGAGGGCTTCTGTTCTGAGCTACTCCACATTTCCTTTCTTTTTTACATGGAGGTTTCCCCGAGAGGTTCACAAAATATATATTAGGCCTAGTTAGGTTCATCAGAATGGTTCTGAAATCAGAATAAATCTATATTAAAATCACTTTAGAAGCATTTTTGAAGCGATGTAAGCAATCTGGAAGAGAAGTTGCCAATTCGAAGCCACGGCCGCCATTTTTGGAAAGAAATCGGCTGGGGAGTGGAGCCGAGGGACAGGCAGGACTCTGCCCAGGGGCTCTGGCTGCCTTTCAACTGGCTGTTTTCTGCCCGCGGAGCAAGAGGACGTGCAGGACTCACTCTCAGACTCGCGAGGCTGCTCTGTCGCTCATCCCTTCCCCACTTTGTGTGCCTCAATGAGACGGGCCGGGCGGAGAGAGAGATTAATTGCTTCCCAGGGCCTGAGAACTGGAGGGACTTCCCTCCAATGCTCGGGCCTTGGAAAGCACTCTCGCTCTCTCTCTCTCTCCCCCGGGGTCCGGCCAGTTGGAAGGCAGCCAGACCCCCTGGGCAGAGTCCTGCCTGTCCCCCAACTCTGCTCCCCAGCCCCCGAGAGCGGCTTTCCTCCACATCTGAGGATGGAACCAGGTGTCAAACAGGCCCAGATTAGCCTCTTCGGCCGCCCGAGGCCAAGACGCCCGCCGCCCCTCCAGGGCGCAGAAAGCCACGCCTCCTAGGGCGTGGAAAGCCACGCCCCCAGGGCACTGCTGCGCATGTGCGACAGCAGCCCCGGCCGTGCGGCTTCCGTCGCCTCCTCTTCCCGCGACTGGAAGGAGGGCCCTTCCTCCACCTCGGGCCTTCCTTTCGGTCGTGGGAGGAGGAGGAGGTGGATGGAAGCCGCGTGGCACTGCTCGTGGGGCTTCCGTCCGCGCCGCCTTCTCTCCACCTCCCACGACCGAAAGGAAGGCCCGAGGTGGAGGGTGGGACTTCCCTTCCTCCTCCTCACGCTTTCCTTTCGGTCACAAGAGGAGACGGCGGATGGAAGCCCCACGAGCAGTGCCGTGCGGCTTCCATCCACCTCCTCCTCCTCCTCCCGCGACCGAAAGGAAGGCGCGAGGAGGAGGAAGGAAGTCCCGCCTCCTCCTGCCCGCTTGTCGCCTGCAAAGGAAGGAGGCGGCCAGGGGAGGAGGAAGGGAAGCCCACTGGCGGGCATGCGCGCATGCATGCATGCATGCCGCCGGGCGGGCAGAGATTCCCTTCCTCCTCCTCGCCTCCTCCTTCCTTTGCAGGGGGTGGCCTAGGCGAGGAGGGCGCCATTCCTCCTCCCTCCCCTGCAGCTCTCTCCCGCCCCTTCCGAGGTATGATGACTCTCAAGAGAGAGGGCGCGGGGACAGCGCTGTGAGAGGGTGGTTTTTTTAAAAAAAATATGTTTTCGGGGGGTCGAATCCGCTGCCCCCCAAAACCTGCCGCCCGAGGCCATGGCCTAGTCTGGCCTTATGGGTAATCCGGGCCTGGTGTCAAAGAGGGAGCTGGTGGTGAGACTGATTTTTTTCAGTTGACGCCAGTTTGACGCCGATTTCTTCTCTCCGCGGGAAGAAGGGAAGAAATCCCCGTCCAAACTGGGTTAAACAAACATGTGTATCCGCCATTAACAAAGGCATTTTGGAAATTCAGAATTAATCCGAATCAATTTTTTATTATTTTATTTATTTATTTATTATTCGCATTTCTGCGTCGCCACTCCCAAGCGGCTCAGGGCGACTCACAGCAGCAAAATCACATAGTAAAATCACATAGTAAAAAGCATGATAAAACATAGTAAACATATTAAAACACAGTAAAAACAGAGGTTGAAACAGTTGAGTATCTCAGCAGAGCCAAGCACAGCATTAATATGCAGGAACTGGAAATCAGCAATTTTATTCCCCAAAGGCCTGGTGGAACAGGATAGTTTTGCACGCCTTCCGGAATGCCATCAAGTCAGGGAGAGTCCTCACTTTGGGAGGTAGTGCATTCCACAAAGTGGGGGCAATTACCGAAAAGACCCTCCGTCTAGTGATGGTAAGGTGGTGCCTTTTAAAACTGGGAACTTCCAAGAGCACGGAGGATTCCGAGGGCAGCGGTCTAGTGGGACAGTATGGGATGAGGCAGTCCCGGAGGTACGCTGGCCCCAGACCGTTTAAGGCCTTAAAGGTCAAGACCAACACCTTGAAAGTGATCCGGCATTCCACTGGCAACCAGTGCAGCTCGCGGAGAATAGGTGTTATGTGGCTAATCCGCGGAGCACCAGCCAGCAACCGGGCTGCTGCATTTTGGACCAGTTTCAGTTTCCGGATCACCAACAAAGGAAGACCAATATACAGAGCATTACAGTAGTCTAGTCTTGAGATGACCGTGGCTTGGACCAGTGTGGCTAGGTCACGGCGGGAAAGGTAGGGAGCCAACTTCCTCACCTGTCGGAGATGGAAAAAAGCTACTCTGCTGACAGTGGAGACATGTGACTCCATCATCAGTTGAGAGTCCAAGGTGACGCCAAGACTTTTAACTGTAGACGACGGACATAGTGCCACGCCGTCCAGGGAAGGAAGTTGGATCTCCACCCCCCCCCACCCCCCGGACAACCCAACCACAAGATCTCCGTTTTTTAATGAAAAATTTCTGAAGTCTATCAGATTTGAAGCGCCAGTGCCCCCTACTTTCGGATAAGTTTTTTTTTAAAAAATCAACCAGGATTTTTATCTATCTTTCAAATTTTATAAACATTACAAAATCATCTACCAATAAACCACACCCCGATTGTAACAGGGAGAGGGGAAATGGGGTGAGGGCAATCTTGACTTCCGTTCTAGTTCCATACTTTATCATGTTACATTGTTGTATTATTTCTTCAGCATTGGGCATCCTAAAGTGCTCTTACTTATATTTTTTAATATAGTTTTTGACAGAATGTTTCCCTCTATTTTCATTAGTTTTATGTATTCGTTAATCATGGTCCAGTCTGTCATCGTATTCCCTGGCCATTATTCTGGCGCAGAGTGACCAATATGGCGCTCCCTCCGTCCATTCCCTTGATTTTTCGGAAGAAGTTTTGAACCTTTTTTAAAAAAAATCAACCAGGCTATCTATCTATCTATCTATCTATCTATCTATCTATCTATACACACACACACACACACACACATACACACACACAGAGTATCAAGATAAAAACCTTAAGATAACAATAAAAACATCACATAGAAAGAGGAATGGAGGAAGCAAAGTAGATGACAGTTTTAAAGGCTTTGGAAATTAGGGCAAGTTATTCACTTGCATTGAAACAGAATTTGCACCAAATTAACCTCATGCAAGAAGCTTTCTTACCTATATATGCAGTCTACACGCAAGTATTATCCTGTTCCCATTGTCAGTGACATTACCTCAGAGAGTGGTAGCATTTGGAAGACAGCTCAAAGACAGAAGTATGCAAATGGTTGAACTATATCTCAGTTCATTTGACATGGCCGTTGCTGGTTTGTTGTTGATTTGTCATTGGTTTGTTGGCTGTGCTGGCCAGGACTGATGGAGCTATAGTACAGCTACATTTATCTGGAATCTCTGCTTACACAATTAATATAATACCATCAGCTTCTCTAAAATAAGTCATGTAAAAAAAACCCTTAAAATTCTGTCTTATCTCTCCTAGTTCTGTGTTCAGGAATTCCTCGGCTTTGTTATCGCTCAGGGTACGTATAACAGTGTCTTGAAAGTTTTTCCCCCTCTTCTGAACTGAATGATTTTGAATCTTGTGCAGGTTTCAGTTTCATCACCCACATATGATGTGAAAGGCTCAATTTAATCATTGAACTCATTTCTCATTGCATTTCTCATTGCATTGTTGTGGAACAACAGGGCTATCAGGGAAGCCGAAAAGGTTTATTACTCTTCCCTGATAGAGTCGGCTAGCTCACGCCCATCTCAATTATTTAAGGTGATTCGATCATTGACGACAATTCCGACCGTCCAAAAAGATAGGGAATTGGCTCCAAAAGCTGAGGCTTTCCAGAGCTATTTTGCCGACAAAATCTCAAATCTCCTCTGGGACATCCCAGCCACAATTGATACAGTAAGTGAACTCGAAACCCCGTTGCCACTCGGTGGGCACACCTTCAGCTGTTTCCAACTGCTGGACGCAGTAGTTGTCGATGGGATTCTGGTTGCAGCTAGGCCAACTACATGCTCCCTCGATCCGTGCCCCTTCTGGTTAGTTAGATCTTGTCGGGAGGGGTTACGAGACCCCCTGTGTAGGATAATTAACAGCTCTCTTGAGCAAGGAGTGTTCCCAGGGGGTTTGAAGGAGGCCATGGTAAGACCGCTACTGAAGGAACCGAATTTAGATCCTTTGGTTCCCTCCAGTTACCGCCCAGTTTCGAATTTGCCGTTTCTGGGTAAGGTGATTGAGAGGGCAGTGGCGGGTCAGCTGCAACAGTTCTTAAATGACACCGCTGGACTTGATCCTTTCCATCCCGGATTCCGTATTGGGCATGGGACAGAGACCGTGCTTGTCTTCATTACAGACCAACTTCGCCGCCAGTTGGACCATGGCGGGTCAGCGCTGCTGGTGTTGTTAGATCTCACAGCAGCTTTCGACACGGTAGATCACGCATTACTGACCCACTGTTTAGCCGTGATGGGAGTTAGGGGGACTGCCCTTAAATGGGTGGCCTCCTTTCTTCAAGACCGCGGACAATGTGTGGAGAGGGGAGGGATGGCTTCTGGAAGACTCCCATTAAGTTGTGGGGTACCCCAGGGAGCTAACCTCTCCCCTTTATTGTTTAATAATATCAACTGGTTTGCGATTTTGGTCTGGAGTGTCATCAGTACGCTGATAACACCCAGTTGGTGCTGAGAATGGATGGCAGGCTGGACACCGTACCCGATTGTTTCCATCAATGCCTTGTAGCCATGACTGGATGGCTGCGTACCAGCCGGTTGAAGGTGAATCCATCGAAGACGGGGATCCTATGGCTGGGTCGTCCTGGTATTGGTGAGTGCCGGTTGCTTACTTTGGATGGCGAGTGGTTAAGCCCGTCGTCTTTGTTAAAAAGCCTGGTGGTCCAACTAGACCCATAGCTATCGATGGAGACTCAGATCTCCACGGTTGGCAGGTCCGCATTCTTCCACCTGTCTCTGTTATTTCTGTCTCTGGTATCAAATTCCCTTTTAAAGCAGTCATATCCAGAAAAATATTCCACTTTGTTTACAGATGTATACCGGTAGTGTGTTGTCATAACTACGATCTGGCTAATACCTAGACTGAATCCACTTCTATGAACAATAATAATAATCTTTATTTATACCCCGCCACCATCTCCCCAAGGGGACTCGGGGCGGCTTACATGAGTCCAAGCCCAATGACACATAGTAAACAACAGCAGCAAATAATAAAACAATACAATCAATACAAACTAATTCACAAGTCTTGTACACCTTCCTCTCTCCCTATCTGGACCAGAGCAAACTAATATCACCCTGTTTTATGGGATTAATATTAATTTTTTACATTAGATAATGAATGCAAAAGGCTTAGAAAATTTGAAAATATTATTTTGGGAACATGGCATGTGTGCTCCATCAGCTGATGTTGGATTGAAGTTCTCATCATCCCTTATCATTAGCTCTATTGTGTTAGGACTGTTTGTGAGTTCCAGCCCAACACTTGAAGGACTACATGTTCCTCACTCTTCCAGTATAAAAACGGCGGGCTCGCAGATTCATAATAGTAAAATATATATTTAAAACAGATATTACTTTATGTAATCCGTTCCAATTTCGATTCCACTTTAACGGCAGTCTCTGAGGATGTGACACAAGCATCTGCTTGTCTGGTTTGAATTGATTCATTTCATTTGGTTCAGCTCGAGGATGTGGACAAGATCCTTGGGGAAGCGAGGCCTACCACATGCATCCTAGACCCCTGCCCATCCTGGCTGATCAAAGAAGCCAGAGGGGGTTTGGCAGAGTGGGTGAAGGTGGTGGTTAATGCCTCCTTACAGGAGGGCAAAATTCCAGCCAGCTTAAAGCAAGCTGTAATAAAAACCGCTGTTGAAAAAACCATCACTGGACCCCACTCAATTAGTGAACTATCAGCCAGTTTCCAATCTCCCCTATTTGAGCAAAGGCATGGAACGTGTGGTGGCTTCACAACTCAGGTTCTTAGTAGACACTGATTATCTTGATCCGGCACAGTCTGGCTTTAGGCCGGGACACGGTACTGAAACAGCCTTGGTCGCCTTGGTAGATGATCTACGCCGGGAGCTCGATAGAGGGAGTGTGTCCCTGTTGGTTCTGCTGGACCTCTCAGTGGCTTTCGTTACCATTGACCACAGTATCCTTCTGGGTCGCCTTGCAGATATGGGGCTTGGGGGTACTGCTTTGCAGTGGCTCCAATCCTTCCTGGAAGGTCGTACCCAGAAGGTGTCACTGGGTGACACCTGTTCGGCTCCGCAACCTTTATCTTGTGGAGTCCCTCAGGGTTCAGTACTGTCCCCGATGTTATTTAACATCTACATGAAACCGCTGGGAGAGATCATTCGGAGTTTCGGAGTATGGTGTTATCTGTACGCAGATGACATCCAGATCTGTCACTCCTTTCCACCTGTCACTAAGGAGGCTGTCCAGACTTTGAACCGGTGCTTGGCCGCTGTGTCGGACTGGATGAGGGCGAGCAAATTGAAACTTAATCCAGACAAGACAGAGGTCCTCCTGGTCAGTCGAAAGGCCGAACAGGGCATAGGGTTACTCCCTGTGTTGGATGGGGTTACACTCCCCCTAAAGGCGCAGGTTCGCAGTTTGGGAGTGATCCTGGACTCATCGCTGAGCCTGGAACCCCAGGTCTCGGCGGTGGCCAGGGGAGCTTTCGCACAGTTAAGACTTGTGCACCAGATGCACCTGTACCTTGGGAAGTCTGATCTGGCTACAGTCGTCCACGTTCTGGTCACACCCGAATAGATTACTGCAACGCACTCTACGTGGGGATGCCTTTGCAGACAGTTCGGAAATTACAATCAGTCCAATGTGCGGCAGCCAGATTACTAACTGGAGCTACATACAGGGAGCATACCACCCCCTGTTGTGTCAGCTCCACTGGTTGCCTGTCCAATTCCGAGCTCAATTCAAAGTGCTGGTTTTGACCTTTAAAGCTCTATACGGTTCTGGCCCAGCTTACTTGTCCGAACGCATCAGCCTCTATGTCTCACCTCATAATTTAAGATCATCCGGGGAGGCCCTGCTTTCGCTCCCGCCAACTTCTCAAACGCGGTTGGTGGGGACGAGAGAGAGGGCCTTCTTAGTGGTGGCTCTCTGTCTGTGGAACGTGCTTCCAAGCGACATACGATCAACCTCATCCCTCCTGGCATTCAGGAAAAAAGTGAAATCTTGGCTGTGGGACCAGGCGTTTGCACATTAGCACAATGCAGCACTTTGGACTGGATTTGTAATGGCAAGTTGATGGATATGGCTCAATGCTCCTGTTATGGATGAAATACTGTCTTAACTTAAGAGAATGTGTATGATGTGTTAATGTTAATTGTATTTTAATGTGTTTTAATGCTGTATGTTTTTGGTTTTATATTGTATTTTATTATGCTGGCATCAAATTGTGCCTTTTGTTAGGCCGCTCTGAGTCCCCCCTCGGGGGTAGAGAAGAGCAGGGTAGAAATGTTGGAAATAATAGATAAATAAATGATCAACTGCATTTGAGGAGGTCGTGTTTTTAAGAAATATATTTATGGTCTCTATTTTTATTTTTATAGGATTTGGTGTTCCACAGATCAAAGCCGTTATGAGTTTGATTTCAGGGATACCGATGGGCCCACCACGGCTTCCACTCTCAAGTGCCTCGGAGGAGTTTGTTCTTAAAGTGAAAGCCAAACTGGAAAGCGTAAAGAACTGTCCCTACACTTTGCATTAAGCCGTTCCATCCCTATTTGACTTGGTGGCCTGTTACCTTTTGAAATGGAACACTTGCAATAAGTCTGGGATGACTAGCTTCTTATTGGGAATTATAGAACAATGCTCTCTAACCATTTCTATGTGGAAATCAGGAAGAAACCAACTTAATTGTGAAAATCTGAGAAAACTGGAGCAAGTAAAGAATTTCCGCTTCCATGTGATATTCTTGATCCTTTCTCACAAAGCAAGATGAAGATCACAATAACTGGATTTGTTAGCTTTTCCTTTCCTTTCCTTTCCTTTTCTTTTTTTTATAGAACTCAAGATCTAGCTTCAATTATACAAGTTCTGGAAGTTTGCAAATTGAAGTAGCCAAAATCCAGCAGAACCAATCATTGTTGTTCTCCATGACTGACCACAGTCAGGCCCGGATTAACAGCTTTTTGCGCCCTAGGCCACAATTTGGAATTACGCCCCTTTAAACCAAGCCCACCTCTCTATCCCCCCCTCTACCTCTCGCCACCGCAAATTTTCCCGTCCTGCACCAATGGGGCTAAGGGGAAAGGTGCGCGCGTGCTGTGACTGAAGAGAAGGGAACGGGCCCCTTTGTGTGGCGGGCTGGGGAGCGAGTTCGTTACCCCTCGGAAGGTCTCAAGGAGGCAGAGGAGAGCGAGCGAGTGCCGCAGAGCCGAGGCCCAAAGGGACGGGGAAAGCCGGGCTGGGTCCAGAGCATGCTCTTTGTCTGGGGCAGCAGCTTCAGAGGTGGCCCCATGGCCCAGCGGCTGCAGAGAGTCGGGGCCTTCCCCCGCCTCAGGCTCCCCTCCGGGCCTCCACGCCACACGCCGCCCTTCTTTCCCGCAGCCTCTTCTTCCCTCAGCAACCTGCGAAGGAAGCCGCTCCGAGCCAGGCCAGGCCCCTCCCCTCAGGCGCAGAAGCACTGGCTGAGAAGCAGCGGCGTAGATGGATGGGCTGAGGCTGACGCGGCGAGCACGAGCACTGCCTCCGTGGAGCCCGGCCTTGGCTCCGCCTCCTTTTGGGTACCAGGCGGCAGGAGCCAATCGCTGCGTGATTTTTTAATTATTTTATAACATTTTTGGGGGGTCCGTGATCTGCGCCCCCCCCCCCGGCTTGCGCCCCTAGGCCATGGCCTATGTTGGCCCTATGAGTAATCCGGGCCTGACCACAGTTCCTATATATTTTATTGGGTGAAGATATAGAAAAATATAAACTTCATGGCACACTCCAGAACCAGTATGTTTCTAATAAAGACTGTTTCGGAGGGAATCCTCAACATGGAATTTCATTTCAACCCTTCGTTCTATGCATGCATAGACAGAAGTTAATGTTTTCTAAAGGAAATGTAGTTTATCACTAAGATTTTTAGCCTTTTGGAAATAAAGATAAGGTTTTAGTACCTATTTCTACTATAGATTGTGTATCACAGTTTTTCCTTAGCTTGACAACCCTCCACATGTGTGAGACTACAGCAGGAAGTAGGGGTTGGTTTCCTGGGCATCAAGCAAAGGGCTAGATCCATGGTTCCCAAAGTGGGCGGTACCACCCCCTAGTAGGTGGTGAGCAGGGGCGGTTCTACCGGCAGGCGAAGGAGTGCTGTGTTTACAGGCTTCTGCGCCTGCGCACAGGAGCTTCTGGGCATGCGCGGAGGGGGGGGCGCATGCCGAATAGGGAGTGCTGTGTTTACAGGCTTCTGTGCCTGCGCATGCGCGGAGGGGGGGCGCCAAAATAATGTTTGGGGGGGCGCCAAAATAATATTTGCTTACCATTTAAAATTACCTTAGACCGCCCCTGGCGGTGAGGCAATCCAAGGGGGTGGTGGGAGGCTCAGGAGAATTTGCGGGGCACTGAAGCACTGTAAGGGGGCGGTGGCAGGATTCCAACCCGCAAGCGCGCAAGTGTGTTTCTGCCAGTTGGAAACTCTGTGCAGGCGCTGCCTGGAAACCACAGCGTGCGCCCCCTTCCTCTCAACTCCACCCATGCCACCGTCCTGTATCGCCCCTTCCAATCCAACGGGTCCCTTGGAAGGAAGGGGCGATACGGGTCACGTCTTCCTCCCTCCCCCCTCCCCTCCTGAACACGCTCACGCTGCCCCCTCGGATCAAAATGGCGGCAGAAGCGACAGTGTAGAAGAAAAAGTAGGTGTTCGGCAGGAGGGGAAGAAAGGGCGCGAAGGGGGAGGAAGAGGTCTCTGTCAAAAGCTGGCATGGGCAAACTTGGACCTTCCAGGTGTTTTGGACTTCAACTCCCACCATTCCTAGCAGCCTCAGGCTCTTTTCCTCCCCCCCCCCCAGCCACTTAAGCAGAAAAGGGCCTCAGGCTGTTAGGAATGGTGGGAGTTGGAGTCCAAAGCACCCAGAGGGCCAGCCTCAGTTTTCCCATGCCTGTTTTAGGGACCTTAAAGTGGTGAGCCTCCTTCCAACATTGTGATTCTGGATAGAAAACAAACAACAGCATCACATAACATTGTTTGAGTCCACGGTGCTCTCTGGGTGTAGGTGAACTACAACTTCCCAACTCAAGGTCAATTCCCAAGCAAACCCTTTCAGAACTTTCTGTTGGTAATGAGAGTTCAATATGGCAAATTTGGTTCAATTCCATTGTTGCAAGAGTTCAGGATGCTCTTTGATTGTGTGTTAACTATAAATCCCAGAAAGTGTAACTCCCAAATGTCAAGGACTATTTCCCCCCAAACTCCATCTGTGTTCACATTTGGGCATATTGAGTATTCATGCCAAGTTTGGTCCTGACCCAACATTGTTTCAGTCCACGGTCCTCTCTGGATATAGGTGAACTACAACTCCAAAACCCACCAAACTCTTATACAGTAGTATTTTCTCTTGGTTATGGGAGTTCTGTGTGGGAAGTTTGTGTCTTTCTGCCATTCCTGCCAGGATATCTATGTTGTGTTCATCGAAACAGGCCCAGGTTTCACACTGAGTGTATAAATACATTGCTCTCTCGGCATTACTTCGCGAATGAAGATTCAGGAAGGACTCATCCCACGCTTTTTACAGGCGCGCTGATGACTAAAAAGGCCAATCTGAGATAGGCAAGTTCGGTTGCAGAAAGCACAGCAGAAAGTCTCCTTGGGTGATGTTGTTTCCAAGTTGCGGTTCTTTCTGCGTTGTCGTTTCTCTTTGAGACCCATTCGGTGTGTCTTCTCGAAAGAGGCCGCAGCATTGTGGATAGTGCCAGGGTGGACCATTGTTGGTGATCAATCTGGCTGAGCCCGAGATGTTGTTTCAGGGAGTCCATATATCTCTTTTTGGGGGCGCCTCTCTTGCGCTGACCCGTGGCGAGTTCACCATAGAGTAGTATCTTTGGGAGGCGGTGGTCCTCCATCCTAGAGACGTGCCCTGCCCAGCGCAGCTGTGTTCTCAGTAGCATGGCCTCAATGCTGGTGATCCCTGCTTGCTCAAGGACAGCAACATTAGTCACATAGTCAGTCCAGTGTATATTTAGGATTGTGCGAAGACAGCGCTGATGAAAGCGTTCGAGGAGTCGTAGGTGTTGGCGATAGGTGACCCATGTTTCAGACCCACAGAGGAGGATGGACAGTATGATAGCTCTGTACACACTTATTTTGGTGCTTTGCCTCAGGTGCTTGTTGCTCCAGACTCTTTTGTGAAGCCTTCCGAATGCACTATATGCCTTTTACATTTAGAAACACATTAACTATACGTATTACTGTGTTAGAGCAGTGTTTTCCAACCAGTGTGCCGGGACACACTAGTGTGCCGTGAGCGATCATCAGGTGTGCCGTGGGAAATTGGAACTTCCAGGAGGGGAAGGGGGGGGGGGGGGAGTCTAGTGTGTTGAAGTATAAAAACCTTAAGAAACCTACCTCTATAAAGGCACAAATTACAAACACCCCCTCCCCACCCGTTGTCTACTTGGTCTCTCCCTCTCCGTGCATTGGGAAGACCCGCCTCCCTTTCCCCAAGTAGAGACCTCCTCTTGCCTCCTGGGGGTTCTGTGTGGGAAGTTTGGCCCAGTTCTATCATTGGTGGGGTTCAGAATGCTCTTTGATTGTAGGGGAACTATAAATCCCAGCAACTTCAACTCCCAAATGTCAAGGTCTATTTCCCCTGAACTCCATCTGCGTTCATATTTGGGCATATTGAGTATTCATGCCAAGTTTGGTCCTGATCCATCATTGTTTGAGTTCACAGTGCTCTCTGGATATAGGTGAACTACAACTCCAAAACTCAAGGTCAATGCCCACCAAACTCTCATAGCATTTTCTTTTGGTTATGGTAGTTCTGTGTGGGAAGTTTGATTCCATTCCATCATTGGAGGAGTTCAGAATGCTCTTTGATTGCGGGTGAACTATAACTCCCAGGTGTTGAGCAAGACCTTCGTGTGTGTCTTTCTGCCATTCTTGCCAGGATATCTATGTTGTGTTCATCGAAACAGGCCCAGGTTTCACACTGAGTGTATAAATACATTTAAAAACATATTAACTATATGTATTACTGTGTTAGAGTGTCATTTTGTGTCATTTTGGTTGGTGGTGTGCCCTAGGATTTTGCAAATGTAAAATGTGTGCCGCGGCTCAAAAAAGGTTGGGAAACACTGGAATAGACCCTAGATCTCCCAAATTCCAGGGCCCTTCCACACAGCCCTGGATCCCAGAATATTGAGGCAGAAAATCCCACATTATCCTGCTTCGAATGGGGTTTCTGAGTCCACACTCAGATAATGTAGGATTTTCTGCCTCAATATTCTGGGATCCAGGGCTGTGTGGAAGGGCACATCTCTCTCTCTCTCTCTCTCTCTCTCTCTCTCTCTCTCTCTCTCTCTCTCGGCATTACTTCGCGAATGAAGATTCAGGAAGGACTCATCCAACGCTTTTTACAAGCGCGTTGATGACTAAAAAGGCCAATCTGAGATAGGCAAGTTTGGTTGCAGAAAGTACAGCAGAAAGTCTCCTTGGGTGATGTTGCTTCCAAGTTGCGGTTCTTTCTGCGTTGTCGTTTCTCTTCGAGACCCATTCGGCGTGTCTTCTCGAAAGAGGCCGCAGCATTGTGGATAGTGCGTCCCCATGCCTCCCGATGTGAGGCCAGGGTGGACCATTGTTGGTGATCAATCTGGCCGAGCCTGAGATGTTGTTTCAGGGAGTCCTTATATTTCTTTTTGGGGGCGCCTTTCTTGCGCTGATCTGTGGCGAGATCACCATAGAGTAGTATCTTAGGGAGGCGGTGGTCCTCCATCCTAGAGACGTACCCTGCCCAGCGCAGCTGTGTTCTCAATAGCATGGCCTCAATGCTGGTGATCCCTGCTTGCTCAAGGACAGCAACATTCGTCACATAGTCAGTCCAGTGTATATTTAGGATTGTGCGAAGACAGCGCTGATGAAAGCGTTCGAGGAGTCATAGGTGTTGGCGATAGGCGACCCACGTTTCAGACCCATAGAGGAGGATGGACAGTACAATAGCTGTGTACACACTGATTTTGGTGCTTTGCCTCAGATGCTTGTTGCTCCAGATACTTTTGTGAAGCCTTCCGAATGCACTCTATGCCTTTGCTAATCTGTGATCTATCTCTTCATCAATCTTGGCGTCTGAAGAGATGATGCTTCCCAGGTAGGTGAATTGCACAGTTTTGCCTATGCTGACATGGGGATGATGGTGTTCTTCCTGTGGTGCGGGCTGGTAGAGAGGAGGATGGACAGTACGATAGCTCTGTACACACTGATTTTGGTGCTTTGCCTCAGGTGCTTGTTGCTCCAGACTCTTTTGTGAAGCCTTCCGAATGCACTCTATGCCTTTGCTAATCTGTGATCTATCTCTTCATCAATCTTGGCGTCTGAAGAGATGATGCTTCCCAGGTAGGTGAATTGCACAGTTTTGCCTATGCTGACCTGGGGATGATGGTGTTCTTCCTGTGGTGCGGGCTGGTAGAGAGGAGGATGGACAGTACGATAGCTCTGTACACACTGATTTTGGTGCTTTGCCTCAGATGCTTGTTGCTCCAGGCTCTTTTGTGAAGCCTTCCGAATGCACTCTATGCCTTTGCTAATCTGTGATCTATCTCTTCATCAATCTTGGCGTCTGAAGAGATGATGCTTCCCAGGTAGGTGAATTGCACAGTTTTGCCTATGCTGACATGGGGATGATGGTGTTCTTCCTGTGGTGCGGGCTGGTAGAGAGGAGGATGGACAGTACGATAGCTCTGTACACACTGGTTTTGGTGCTTTGCCTCAGATGCTTGTTGCTCCAGATACTTTGTGAAGCCTTCCGAATGCACTCTATGCCTTTGCTAATCTGTGATCTATCTCTTCATCAATCTTGGCGTCTGAAGAGATGATGCTTCCCAGGTAGGTGAATTGCACAGTTTTGCCTATGCTGACATGGGGATGATGGTGTTCTTCCTGTGGTGCGGGCTGGTAGAGAGGAGGATGGACAGTACGATAGCTCTGTACACACTGGTTTTGGTGCTTTGCCTCAGATGCTTGTTGCTCCAGATACTTTTGTGAAGCCTTCCGAATGCACTCTATGCCTTTGCTAATCTGTGATCTATCTCTTCATCAATCTTGGCGTCTGAAGAGATGATGCTTCCCAGGTAGGTGAATTGCACAGTTTTGCCTATGCTGACATGGGGGTGATGGTGTTCTTCCTGTGGTGCGGGCTGGTAGAGAGGAGGATGGACAGTACGATAGCTCTGTACACACTGGTTTTGGTGCTTTGCCTCAGGTGCTTGTTGCTCCAGACACTTTTGTGAAGCCTTCCGAATGCACTCTATGCCTTTGCTAATCTGTGATCTATCTCTTCATCAATCTTGGCGTCTAAAGAGATGATGCTTCCCAGGTAGGTGAATTGCACAGTTTTGCCTATGCTGACATGGGGATGATGGTGTTCTTCCTGTGGTGCGGGCTGGTAGAGAGGAGGATGGACAGTACGATAGCTCTGTACACACTGATTTTGGTGCTTTGCCTCAGGTTCTTGTTGCTCCAGACACTTTTGTGAAGCCTTCCGAATGCACTCTATGCCTTTTCATTTTGTGTCATTTTGGCTGGTGGTGTGCCCCAGGATTTTGTAAATGTAAAAAATGTGCCGGGGCTCAAAAAAAGGTTGAAAAACACTGCCTTAGGGTACATAAGAACATAAGAAGAGCCATGCTGAATCGGCTCTCAGCCCATCTAGTCCAGCATTCTGTATCACACAGTGGCCCACCAGTTGTACACGGGGATCTCGAGCAGAAAGGAGGGCAAAACCCTGACCTGCTCCCGACCCCCCACAACCAGTACCCAGGGAAATCCTGCCTACCTCAACCAACTCCGAGGTGGCACTTGAATGTCCTTTTCAGTAACTACCGATACACTTGGTATCCATGAATCTGTCTAATCCTGCCTTGAAGTTGTTCAGGCTGACAGCTGTCACAACCTCCTCTGGAAGTGAGTTCCATAACCCAATGACCCTCTGGGTGAAGAATTATTTCCCTTTCTTAGTCCTAATTTTCCTACCTTGGAGCTTCAGGGAGTGCCCTCTAGTCCTAGTGTTTTGTGACAAAGAAAATATTTTTTCTTTATTCACCTTTTCTATCCCATGCATGATTTTATACACTTCGATCAAGTCACCTCTTAAACGCCGTCTTTCAAGGCTGAAAAGACCAAGGCGTTGCAACCTGGTTTCATAAGGGAGCCGCTCCATCCCTTGGATCATTCTTGTTGCCCTTTTCTGTACCTTTTCCAGTTCCGTTATATCCTTCTTAAGGTGCGGAGACCAGAATTGTACACAGTACTCCAAATGTGGCCTCACCATCGATTTGTAGAGAGGCAATACAACATTTGCTGACCTATTTTCGATTCCCTTTCTGATCATGCCAAGCATAGAATTTGCTTTTTTCACTGCTGCAGCGCACTGGGTTGACATCTTCATTGAGCTGTCCACCAAAACCCCAAGATCCCTTTCCTGGTTTGTCTCGGAAAGCTTTGACCCCATCAATTTGATATGTGTATTTGGGGTTCTTTGCCCCGATGTGCATGACTTTACACTTGTTTAGGTTAAAATGCATTTGCCACTTTGTTGCCCATTCACTCAATTTCGAGAGATCTTTCTGGAGCTCTTTGCAATCAGTTTCATTTTTAACTACCCTGAACAGTTTAGTGTCGTCTGCAAACTTTGCTACCTCAGAATTCACTCCTACATCCAGATCATTAATGAATAAATTAAAAAGTAACGGTCCTAAAACTGAACCTTGGGGTACGCCACTTCTCACCTCTTTCCACCCAGAGAAGTGTCCATTTATTGCCACCCTTTGTTTCCTACAGTTTAGCCAGGTTCCAATCCAGGACAAGACCTGTCCCCTGATTCCAAGCCTCTCCCCTGGTATGAACCCTAAAAATAGACAGGGCTGGCCCTTGCTTGTGCTACAGCAGCCCAGCAGCAGGGTGGTGGCCACAGTGGAAACAAGGCAGGGCTCCTTGTGCAGAAGAGGCTGTTGCAGTTCCACCTCCGTCCACCGGGAGCGCGCTTTTCCTGCCTTGCGAGGCGCGGAAGGGGGCAATGCGCAGGCGCGAAGCCGCGTCCGCCATCTTGCCGCTCTCTCTCTGTGGAAGCTGGCCTCGGCGAGGAGGGTGCAGCTGCTCGAGGTGGTGGGAGGCGGCCGCGGAGCTGGCTCGAAGCAAAGCTTTCCCCGGCAGCAGGACTCGGTTGCGGGCGTGCCTCTGGTGTGTTTGCGGCGCAGGGCCTTAGCGGGAGGGAGAGAAGGAACGAGGGGCTGAGGGGAATTGGAAGCCCGGGCCGCGAGGATGTGCGCATGCGCCAGAGTGCGGCCCGCCACAGCGAGTGCGCATGCGTGAGAAACTAAGCGGTCGACGAAAGGAGTCGGGCAGAAACGCGCATGCGCGGAAATGGAAGGAGGCTGGAGTGTGTCTGGGCCAGCGCCAGGTTTCCTCAGAGCAGTGTTTCTCAACCTGGGGGTCGGGACCCCTGGAGGGGTCGCGAGGGGGTGTCAGAGGGGTCGCTAAAGACCATCAGAAAATACATTATTTTCTGTTGGTCATGGGGATTCTGTGTGGGAAGTTTGGCCCAATTCTATCATTGGTGGGATTCAAAATGTTCTTTGATTGTAGGTGAATTATAAATCCCAGCAACTACAACTCCCAAATGTCAAGGTATATTTTCCCCAAACTTCACCAGTGTTCACATTCTGGCATACTGATTATCCATGCCAAGTTTGGTCCAGATCTATCATTGTTTGAGTCCACAGTGCTCTCTGGATGTAGGTCAACTACAACTCCAAAATTCAAGGTCAATGCCCACCAAACCCAGTATTTTCAGTTGGCCATGGGCATTCTGTGTGCCAAGTTTGGCTTAATTCCATCGTTGGTGGAGTTCAGAATGCGCTTTGTTTGAACAATAAATCCAAGCAACTACAACTCCCAAATGACAAAATCAATCCCCCCACCAAGCCCAGCGGTATTTAAATTTGGGCATATGGGGTCTTTGTGCCAAATTTGGTCCAGTGAATGAAAATATATCCTGCATATTGGATATTTACAATTCATAACAGGAGAAATATTACAGTTACTACAATATCAACTAAAATAATTTTATGATTGGGGGTCACCACAACATGAGGAACTGTATTAAGGGGTCACGGCATTAGGAAGGTTGAGAACCACTGCCTCAGAGGTTAAAATAAGGCTGGGTTTCCCTCACTGAGGCCCCTTCCACATTGAACTTGATTATGGTATGGTCGTCTGGACTCCTAACCCAGTTCAAAGCCCATATTGTGGATTATTCTGGGTTATATGGTCAGTCGAAAGGCCGAACAGGGCATAGGGTTACAGCCTGTGTTGGACGGGGTCACACTCCCCCTGAAGACGCAGGTTCGCAGCTTGGGAGTGATCCTGGACTCATCGCTGAGCCTGGAACCCCAGGTTTCGGCGGTGGCCGGGGGAGCTGGATGGAAAGAGGTGGGAAGTGGCGTACCCCAAAGTTTCCTCCTTTGTGTTGACATAGAAGAGCAGGCATTGCTGAAGGAAAATCAACATGGTTTCTGCAAAGGCAAATCATGTCTTACTAACTTGATAGAATTCTTTGAGGGTGTAAATAAACACATAGATAAAGGGGACCCAGTCGATATTGTTTACCTTGACTTTCAAAAGGCTTTTGACAAAGTCCCTCACCAAAGGCTCCTAAATAAGCTCTTCAGCCATGGAATCAGAGGACAGGTCTTGTCCTGGATTGGAACCTGGCTAAACTGTAGGAAACAAAGGGTGGTAATAAACGGACATTTCTCTGGATGGAAAGAGGTGAGAAGTGGCGTACCCCAAGGTTCAGTTTTAGGACCATTACTTTTTAATTTATTCATAAATGATCTGGATGTAGAAGTAAATTGTGAGGTAGCAAAGTTTGCAGACGACACTAAATTGTTCAGGGTAGTTAAAAATGAAACTGATTGTAAAGAGCTCCAGAAAGATCTCTCGAAATTGAGTGAATGGGCAACAAAGTGGCAAATGCATTTTAACCTAAACAAGTGTAAAGTCATGCACATCGGGCAAAGAACCCCAACTACACCTACCAATTGATGGGATCAAAGCTTTCTGAGACAAACCAGGAAAGGGATCTTGGGGTCTTGGTGGACAGCTCAATGAAGATGTCAACCCAGTGCGCAGCAGCAGTAAAAAAGCAAATTCTATGCTAGGCATGATCAGGAAGGGAATCGAAAATAGGTCAGCAAATGTTGTATTGCCTCTCTACAAATCTATGGTGAGGCCACATCTGGAGTACTGTGTACAATTCTGGTCTCCGCACCTCAAAAGGGCAACAAGAATGATCCAAGGGATGGAGCGGCTGCCTTATGAAACCAGGTTGCAACGCCTTGGTCTTTTCAGCCTTGAAAGACGGCGTTTAAGAGGTGACTTGATCGAAGTGTATAAAATCATGCATGGGATAGAAAAGGTGAATAAAGAAAAAAATATTTTCTTTGTCACAAAACACTAGGACTAGAGGGGTACTCCTGAAGCTCCAAGGTAGGAAAGTTAGGACTAATAAAGGGAAATATTTCTTCACCCAGAGGGTCATTGGGTTATGGAACTCACTTCCAGAGGAGGTTGTGACAGCTGTCAGCCTGGACAGCTTCAAGGCAGGATTAGACAGATTCATGGATACCAAGTGTATCGGTAGTTACTGAAAAGGACATTCAAGTGCCACCTCGGAGTTGGTTGAGGTAGGCAGGATTTCCCTGGGTACTGGTTGTGGCGGGTCAGGAGCAGGTCAGGGTTTTGCCCTCCCTTCTGCTCGAGATCCCCATGTACAACTGGTGGGCCACTGTGTGATACAGAATGCTGGACTAGATGGGCTGAGGTCCGATTCAGCATGGCTCTTCTTATGTTCTTATTCTGGATTATATGGTCAGTCGTAAGGCCGAACAGGGCATAGGGTTACAGCCTGTGTTGGACGGGGTCACCCTCCCCCTGAAGACGCAGGTTCGCAGCTTGGGAGTGATCCTGGACTCATCGCTGAGCCTGGAACCCCAGGTTGAAGCGGTGGCCAGGGGAGCTTTTGCACAGTTAAGACTCGTGCGCCAGCTGCGCCCGTACCTTGGGAAGTCTGATCTGGCTACGGTCGTCCACGCTCTGGTCACATCCCGAATAGATTACTGCAACGCACTCTACGTGGGGCTGCCTTTGAAGACAGTTCGGAAATTGCAACTAGTCCAGCGGGCGGCAGCCAGATTACAAACTGGAGCTACACACAAGGAGCGTACCACCCCCTGTTGTGCCAGCTCCACTGGCTGCCTGTCCAATTCCGGGCTCAATTCAAAGTGCTGGTTTTGACCTTTAAAGCTCTATATGGTTCTGGCCCAGCTTACTTGTCCGAACGCATCAGCCGCTACGTCCCACCTCGTAACCTAAGATCATCCGGGGAGGCCCTGCTCTCGCTCCCGCCAACTTCTCAAATGCGGCTGGTGGGGGCGAGGGAGAGGGCCTTCTCGGTGGGGGCTCCCCACCTGTGGAATGCGCTCCCTATCGATGTACGATCCACCTCATCCCTCCTGGCATTCAGGAAAAAAGTTAAATCCTGGCCGTGGGACCAGGCGTTTGCACACCAGCACAAGGCAGCACTTTAGATGGGATTTTAAATGGAAAGTGGATGAATAGGGCCAATGCTTTTATGGACAGAACATTGTTTTAATCTGGAATGAATGCGTATGATGCTAATGTAATTGTATTTTAATGTATTTTAATGTATTTTAATTGTTGAAGGGTTCTGGGGTCTTATATTGTTACTTTGTGGGCATCGAATTACGCCTTACTGTAAGCCACTCTGAGTCCCCCCTCGGGGGTTGAGAAGAGCGGGGTAAAATCCTGAAATAAATAAAATAAATAAATTATATGGCTGTGTGGAAAGGCCCTGAGGTGCTTTCCTTGTTTGCTTTGCAGGACAGAGGCATCCATTCACCAAGGCCCCTTCCACACAGCTGACTAAAACCCCACATTTTGTGCTTTGCACTGGATTATCTGGCAGTGTGGATAATCCAGTTCAAAGCAGATATTGTGGGGTTTCCTGCCATGATATTCAGGGTTATATGGCTGTGTGGAATGGCCTTCAGTCCACACTGCCATTTAGTCCAGTTCAAAGCAGATAATGTGGATTATCTGCATAGATAACCTGGATTTTATGGCCTTGTAAAAGGGCCTTGAGTAGAAGAGACAAGCATGCCTCCTTTCAGTCATTTGCTGCCAGCTGTGTATTGGATGGGGAAGGCAATGGAGGAGGCATTTTAATTGTAAGCACCCGTGTTTGAGTCTGATAAGTGTGATTTTTTTAATGCAAATCTTTTGCTGACTGATATAATTGAACCCTAAGGTCTACACCAGGGGTGCTCACCCTTTTTCAGCATGCGAGCTACTCTTAAAGCAACCATGTCCAAAAGATCTACCTGCCCCCGCCGCCGTCCGCTCCCGCCGCTGCGCACTCCTGCCACCGTGCGTGCTCCTGCTGTTGTTTTCCGCCCGCGCAGCGCTTCTTCCGCCTGCGGGGCATTGCAGGAAGGAGAAAGCACGAGGCGGGGCATCCAGAGGGAGCGCTCCGCCCTGCCTGTCTCGCTGGCAATGGAGGCTGCACAGCTGCTTCTGGGTGAGAGAGAGGCAGGGCGCTCCCTCCAGAGGCCCCGCCTCGTGCTTCCTTCTTCCTGCAATGCCCCGCAGGCGAAAGAAGCACCGTGAGAGCGGAAGCCAGCAGCAGGAGCTTGCGTGCGCGCAGGGTATGCACGCGCATGGCAGGAGCGCCCCATCTGGCTGGTGAGGGCCGAAGATCACCTGGAAGAGGGCCGAAGATCTACTTATAGCTCCCGACTACCTAATGAGCACCCCTGGTCTACACTATCATATAAAATTCAGACTACCTACTTTGAACTGGATTATGTGGCAATGTATTCATATCATTTATTTATTATTTATTTATTTACTTTGAGAGCCAGTGGGCCACAGGTTAAAACACAAAAACAGTGAAAAACAGTTAAAACAATTAAACAGCAAAATGCAATATAACAATTGAGCAGCAGGAGATATCCATCATCCATAGAATAGAATTCTATTCTATTCATATCATCCAGTTCAAGACAGATACTGTGGGTTTTCTGCTTTGAAATTCTGGATTATATGGCAGTGTAGATTCAGCCTAAATTCCCTAGTTTCCTGATTGTATATTATATTTTCCAAAGTATATGTTAATCCTAGTTATTCCCTTCTAGCTGTGTTTCCAAATATTATATGAGAGGGTTATTGCAGGCTATGAGAGAGGGTTATGAGAGTATCACTTCTCTGAGGTCCCTTCCATACAGCTATATAAAATCCACTTTGAACTGGATTATATGACAGCGTGGATTCAGATAGCCCAGTTTGAAGCAGATATTGTGGATTATCTGCCTTGATATTATTGGTTATATGGCTATGTGGAAGAGCCCTGAAATGCCAGAAGTGTTTTGAATTTTAAGTTTTGGAATATTTGCATATATGATTTTGATTTTACATTATATTGTAATTGTTGTCTGGGCTTGGCCTCATGTGAGCCGCTCCGAGTCCTCATTGGGGGGATGGGGGTGGGGTAGAAATAAAGTTTATTATTATTATGTTCATAATGAGATCTCTTTGAATGGGACCCAAATCTAAATACAAAATTAATGTGCCCTATATGCATATACAATGCCTAAAGGTTGATGTATACAACATTTGAAAAGAAACACAGATTGTGTACATTGAACCATTGGAAAGCAAAGCTGCCACTGTTTCACGCATCTGTCCAGACAATTACACCATGCAGCAAAATTTTATATATATATCCTGGTTTCAAAGTGTTGTTCCTGTTTAATTGTCCAGTACTTACTTTGAGTTTCACTAAGTGTCTTAAGTCTTTATTTTTGTTCATAGAGTAGTGCCTACCATGGAGGACGTGAAGAATTTCCTATACGCCTGGTGTGGCAAACGGAAACTCAGTCCAGCATACGAAATCCGTGCTGTGGGCAACAAGAATCGGCAGAAGTTTATGTGTGAGGTGAGAACCAACATATAACTCAAGGGCCACATCCAATTTGGTTCTCTGTTTGAGTCAACCTGTTCTAGCATTTGTTGAATTACTGAATACATCTGCTCCTGTTGAACATAGGTGGTGGATCTAACACAGAATTACTATTTCATGGACTTGATTAGGAAAAAAAAACCCCAAGTGTTTCCCAGCCTTGGAACCCAAGATATTGGTAGACTAGAGCAGTGTTTCCCAACCGCTGTGACGCGGCACAGTAGTGTCCCATGATGGACCTCCTGCTGTGCCGCGAGAAATGCTCTCTGCCCCCCTTCCTTCCCACTTCCTTCCCCCTCCTGCTGCTTGGGGGGGGGGGAGGAAGGGCCGGGCGGTGGCGAAGAAAAAGAAGAAGGGGCCGGGGAGCCGCCTCCTTCGGCCGTTTCCCCAACCAGCCTCCAATCCTCCATGACTCCCGCCCCTCGCTCGCTGAAGCCGCGTGGAGGAGGAGCCTCACCCACTGAAGCCCGTCCACTGCTCATGCTCCTCCGTGCGGCTTCAGCGAGCAAGGGGCGGGAGTCATGGCAGAGAGTGGCAACAGGGGCCATGACTCCTGCCCCTCGCTCGCACTGCCCCCTCAAGGCTGGAGAAGCTGTGGGAGAGCTGAAGCCGGGGGAGGGGCGGGGCCTGGCGTGGCCTGGTTCCACCCCCTCCCCCGGTTTCCGCTCTCCCGCAGCTTCTCCAGCCTTGAGGGGACAGTGCCAAGCCAGCATTGTGCTGGCTCTGCCACCGCTGGCTTGGCAATGCCCCCTCAAGGTTGGCTCCTCCCCCGGCTTCGGCACTCCCAGCAGCTGCTCCCAGCAGGCCACCATCCCCCAGGCGTTCTTTACTGTGTTAGAGTGTCATTTTGTGTCATTTTGGTTGGTGCCGTACCCACGGATTTTTTTAATGTTAAAATTGTGCTGCGGCTCAAAAAAGGTTGGGAAACACTGGACTACAATATTCAGAATCTGAGACCATCGATCATGCAGACTGGAAGCTGAAATCCAACAAATAGGCACCCAAGGTTTTGGAACCACTGGTGTAAAGGGAAGGAGCACAGGATTATTTGGTTTGCTATTGCTATAAAAGGCCATGATTGTGTGTTTTATTTGTTCAGGATATGGTTGGCTCAAGATTGGATTCATACGTTTCAAAGAGAGAACATTAAATGCATGTTTAAATACCTAATTTAAATTAACACAGCCAGAACATTAATCTACATTAGGTGGGATATCACAGTGTTGCGTAAACCATATCCTACCCAGCCTAAAAAATGTCTTGTAAGAATGTCTGTATATTTGATTAAGATATTCAGCAACTAAATGACATTTCATGCATTTAAACCTTAGACACAAGCATATATACCTCCTACTTTAGCCCTTTCCTGCTGCTGCAGAAATGTAAGAACTATGAACCTTTAGAACTGGATGCATAAGGTTGCATGCCTCATTTTTCAGTTGAACAGTGTTTCCTGAAGTACAGATTTTCTAAAACAAATCTTTTCACCCAGGTGCTTGTTTAAAAAATAAATTGCAGAGAGTTTGCTATTGTTGTTGTAGCAGCAATTCGGCGTGGCTTCCCCACTTGGTCTTCATTTGAACAACCTTTGGTTGCTTACACAGTTGCATTGTACATTGGATATGGTATGTTATTTTCTTTTTAATGCTTTATTATTCTGTGCAATTTACTTTTTAAACAAGCACCTGGGTGAAAAGATTTGTTTTAGAAAATCTGTACTTCAGGAAACACTGTTCAACTGAAAAATTCCTCAAAATAATTATCCTGTTACATGAGGACCAGCGCGGTCAAGTCAGATACGGCGATGCTCTCTTGGAGCCCTTTCTAATAACTAATGGAGTGAAACAAGGTTGTGTTCTTGCACCAACCCTATTTACAATCTTCTTCAGCATGATGCTCCAAAGGGCTACAGCAGACCTCCAGGAAGAAGAGATGGCATATATATACGCTATCGTACTGATGGCAGCTTGTTCAAATTAAGTTGTCTGAGGGCTCGCACTAAGACTCTAAACTATCTAGTCTGTGAGCTGCTTTTTGCTGACGATGCTGCCCTTGTTGTCCATTCAGAAGCAGCCCTGCAGCGCCTAACATCCTGCTTTGCAGCAGCTGCAGAGCTGTTTGGGGTGGAAGTCAGCCGGAAGAAAACGGAAGTTCTCTACCAGCCCGCACCACAGGAAGAACACCATCACCCCCATGTCAGCATAGGCAAAACTGTGCAATTCTCCTACCTGGGAAGCATCATCTCTTCAGACGCCAAGATTGATGAAGAGATAGATCACAGATTAGCAAAGGCATAGAGTGCATTCGGAAGGCTTCACAAAAGTATCTGGAGCAACAAGCATCTGAGGCAAAGCACCAAAATCAGTGTGTACACAGCTATTGTACTGTCTATTCTCCTCTATGTGTCTGAAACATGGGTCACCTATTGCCAACACCTACGACTCCTCGAACGCTTTCATCAGCGCTGTCTTCGCACAATCCTAAATATACACTGGACCAACTATGTGACGAATGTTGCTGTCCTTGAGCAAGCAGGGATCACCAGCATTGAGGCCATGCTATTGAGAACACAGCTGCGCTGGGCAGGGCACGTCTCTAGGATGGAGGACCACCGCCTCCCAAAGATACTACTCTATGGTGAATTCGCCACGGGTCAGCGCAAGAGAGGCGCCCCCAGAAAAAGATGTAAGGACTCCCTGAAACAACATCTTAGGCTCGGCCAGATTGATCACCAACAATGGTCCACCCTGGCCTCACATTGGGAGGCATGGAGGTGCACTATCCACAATGCTGCGGCCTCTTTCGAGAAGACACGCCGAATGGGTCTCGGAAGAGAAAGGACAACGCAGAAAGAACTGCAACTTGGAAACAACATCACCCAAGGAGACTTTCTGCTGTGTTTTCTACAACCGAACTTGCCTATCTCAGTTTGGCCTTTTCAGTCATCAACGCACTTGTAAAAAGCGTGGGATGAGTCCTTCCTAAGAATCTTCATTCATGAAGTAATGCGAGAGGATTCTGTGCAAGGCTTTCATATAGAGGTTAAGTTAAGAGCTGATCCAGGATGAGAAATCATTGGAAATTAAAAGTAATAATAGTGAAAAGCAGATCTTCTTGGCCATGAGAATTGCAGAATAAAAGCAGAGTCTGAAGAGGGTGGAGCTCTTATTTATCTATTTATTTATTGGATTTCTAAACCGCCACTCCCGGAGGCTCGGGGCAGTTTACAGATACATTGTTATATAAATCAATGACTGATAAAACAACCAATTAAAAAAAATTAAATTCAGGACTCAAAGGCCTGCCTGAATAGGTAGGTTTTACATGCTTTGCTGAAGGTGCACAAACTTCGCAAGGCCAGAGTCTCAGGCGGCAAAGCGTTCCATAATACCGGGGCAATGATGGAAAAAGCCCTTCGTCGAGTTGTTGTCAGGCGGAAGGATTTTACACTGGGAATGTCTAAGAGGTTCTGATCCTCTGACCGTAGGGATCTTGGGGGATTATATGGGAACGGACGATCCCTTAAGTACACTGGCCCCAGACCATACAAGGCCTTAAAAGTCAAAACTAACACCTTCAAAGTAATCCGGTGCTCAATAGGTAACCAGTACAGACCCTGGAGAACCAGTGTAATATGACAACTCACAGGTTTCCCTGTGAGCAGTCAGGCCGCAGCGTTCTGCACTAGTTTAAGTTTCTGGATCACTGTCAAGAGTAGGCCAATGTGAAGAGCATTACACCGGGAATGTGGCGCAGCTGGCTAAGTGTCAGCTGCATAAGATCTCTCTGACCAATAGGTCATGAGTTCAAGGCCTGCCCGGGTCGAGATGGGTGCTCGACCTTCAAGTGTAGCTTGCTGCCGACCTTTGCAGCCCGAAAGACAGTTGCATCTGTCAAGTAGGAGATAAAGGTACCACATTAAGTGGGGAGGCACATTTTGACTGAATTATGATGCCATTAAAAGAACTCCAGGAACGCTGAGGAATGTGGAAAGATCAACAAGGGATGCTGAGAGATGAGGAGTGTGTCAGCTCCCTCTGGTGGCCAGAGTTTGCCTCTGTTCGTTTATATGTGTGTACTGTGTACAGTGTGTACCGTGTATGTGGAAAATGGCAGGGATTGTCTGCTAAGTATGTATACCTGTAATCCGCTCTGAGTCCCCTTCGGGGTGAGAAGAGCGGAATATAAATAAAGTAAATAAATAAATTACAGTAGTCAAGTCTTGAGATGACTATAGCCTGGTTCACCGTGGCTAGGTCGTTTTGGGACAGATAGGGGGCCAGATGGCTAACCTGTCGCAGGTGGAAGAAGGCATTTCTGCTGACAGTGGAGATTTGAGCTTCCATTGACAGCAGAGGGTCCAAGAGGACACTCAAGCTTTTTACTAATGATGGCGGAAATAGTGCCTCGCCATCCAGGGTCGGCAGTTGGATATCTCTATCGCCCGGACGGCCCAGCCACAGGATTTCCGTCTTCACTGGATTCACCTTCAACCTGCTAGCTCGCAGTCATCCAATAACGGCTTCAAGGCACAGATGGACACTGCAATGTATATACACTATGCCGATTTTTGCCTATAGCCTTCTGAATAAAGAATCAAGTAGAAGCACATCAACAGGAGAGGTCGTCCAGGGGCACAGGGCTGTGTGCTTGCCTTCATAATCTGCTCACTTAAAGAGGATTCAAAGGTTGTGCCCTGTGCATTTGACTTCCAATCTTGAGGTCTGTGGTAGTGTTTTGATAAGACTATATTTATTCTTTACTTTCTGAGACTATATTTATCTTCCTGTTAAAGGTTCGAGTGACAGGCTTCAACTATATTGGCATGGGCAACTCCACTAACAAAAAGGATGCACAGACCAATGCCGCAAGAGACTTCCTCAATTATCTTGTTCGGGTGAATGAAATCAAGAGTGAAGAAATTCCAGCTTTAGGAGTAAGTAGAAAATGCGGGAAAATGTAGAAATAAAATAAATAATCATAGCTTGCCTATAAAGGATTTCTTAAAGTTTGGAGAATGGGTTGGAAATACAATATTGCAAATCTGAGAATGCTGCTTCTTCTTTAGAAACCCATGGGTGCTTCCAGTGAAGGTTTGAATGAAGGAGGAGGCATAGCTGAGGGAGATAATGGTCCATTGGGAGGACCAATTCCTCCACATATGGCTATCAAAGCAGAAACAGGTAAGACCTTAAACCTCTGAAGCCTCAGTATATGCTGAGACTGTATATGTATATTGTCCGAATAACAACTAGGTAGCCAGGCATTCATTTATATCTGTAAAGACCAGCCCTACAGTGACAATACAGAGACTTTATTTATTTATTTAAAACATTTATATTCCACCCTTCTCACCCCAAAGGGGACTCACAGTGGAGCACAGCATATATACGGCAAACATGCAATGCCAGGACAAGAATTCATATACGCATGCATACACAATAAAAACATTTGCCTCATTAATAAAAATACACCATTTAAAACCGTCTTGGCCATCTGCGTCTAATCTAATTGGCCTGGTAATCTTCCTATTGCTGCTTTATTGTCCCGAAAGCTTGGTCCCACAGCCAAGTTTTGACCATCCTTGACACACTATTCTTTTTTCTTTCTTTTTTTGTCGTGTCAGGAGCGACTTGAGAAACTGCAAGTCGCTTATGGTGTGAGAGAATTGGTCGTCTGCAAGGATGTTCCCCAGGGAACGCCCGGATGTTTTGATGTTTTACCATCCCCGTGGGAGGCTTCTCTCATGTCCCCGCACCTGGAGCTGACAGAGGGAGCTCACCCACGCTCACCCTGAATACGAACCTTATACTTTTTATTTATTTATTTATTTATTGTTTCGATTTGTATACCGTCCTTCCGATTTGGCTCAGGACGGCTTACAGTGCATCGACCAAAGCATTAAAACATGAACGATAAAATCAACAATAACACTTGAACCAGATTAGACAAGTTAGCACATGACCAGGAATAACTAGACATTGAAAACTTGACGAAAGAGAACTGTTTTGCAGGCTTTCCGAAATGCCATCCGTTCCGTGATTGCTCGAACTTCAGGTGGCAGACTGTTCCATAAGCTCGAAGCAGCAACAGAGAAGGCCCTCTACCTAGTTGAGGACAGATGGATAGTCCGTAGGGAAGGGATCTGTAGGAGATTGTGTATATTATCTTTATTATACTATATTATACTATAGAGCAGGCACGGGTAAACCGGTCCTCCGGGTGTTTTGGACTTCAACAACCACAATTCCCAACAGCCTACCACTTGTTAGGAATCATGGGAGTTGAGGTCCAAAACACCTGGAGGGAGGGCCAAAATTGGCTCATGCCTGCTATACAGTATATATATCATAATATCCAGGCCAGACATGGGCAAACTTATTAACTTGGGGGCCACATGGTGGGCCGGAGCACGGTAGGCATGCTGGGAGGGAGGGGGTTCTCCCCAAGCCTCCTCCCTATGCTTTCCTCTTCTCTTTTGGAGGCATAAAGTGAAGGAAAGACAAGAAAGGTTTGAATCCCTAAAGGGTTGACCTTGGTTAGCTTGAGATGGCGGACGGGAGAGAAAAAGTATATCCATTAGACCCTGTATTGCCTACTTCCGATGTAGAATTCTAGAGTTGGAAGAGACCCTAAGGCAGGGGTGCCCACACTTTTTCAGCATGCGAGCTACTTATAATAGAACCAAGTCAGAAAGATCTACCGAGAGAGAAGCAAGGGGAGGGAGCGGGGCTTGGCGCGGCCTGGCTCCGCCCCCTCTGGCTTTAGCGTTACCACAGCTGCTCCAGGCTTGAGGAGGGCTCCAGGCTTGAGGAGGGTAGTGCCAAGCCATTGGTGGCAAAACTAGCCACTACTGGCTTGGCACTACCCTCCTCAAGCCTGGAGAAGCTGTGGTCGAACTGTAGCTGGGGAGGGGGCAGGGCTTTGCGCGGGCTGGCTCCGCCCCCTCCCCCCTCTGGCTTCAGCGCTACCACAGCTTCTCCAGGCAAGAGGAGGGTAGTGCCAAGTCAGTGGTGCCATAGCTTTCCACTACTGGCTTGGCACTACGCTCCTCAAGGCTGAAGAAGCTGTGGTAGCGCTGAAGCCGGGGAGGGGGCGGGGCTTGGCAAACGAGGTTTGTTCCCCTTATTCATAGTGTATGTTTTATAGCTACTGGGAAACATTTACTTTTCTTTCCCTTACTGCTAGGTGATTCTCAGCCTTCTGGAACAGGCTTCTCAGGGTATGGTGGAGCACAGTGGGATCGTGGTGCTAATCTGAATGATTACTATTCCAGGAAAGAGGAACAGGAAGTACAGGCAGTAAGTTTTTGAAATTATTTTTTATCTCCGGTTAGTTAAAGGCTTGTGGCCTTTGTAATTCTAGACTTGGTTTATAATCAAATTGGTGCCTCTTGGTTCAAAGATACTTATGCATGCTTCTTTGGAAGGTTGTGTATGACGTGCTTTAGAGGCAAGCAGATTTTATGCTTTCTTTTCTTGATCAGCTTGCAAAGTACGTAGTGGCTATTCTTGCCTTTTTCCAAAATATTCTATGACAGTATATTTGGAGAGTGGTAAAATAATTCTGTGCATTCTATAAAACACCTATACTTCTATGTTTCCCAGGTAAACAGATCTACTTTTAGTTAGTGTTGTCCATTTAGTCCCACTTGGGAACGAGGAAGTGGGATGATAATAATAAGAAAACAGCAAGGCTGAGGTGAGTGCGAGAGTGCCCTCCCACTCTCCCTCCAATCCGTATAGTCAAATGTGCTTCTGAACACTATATCCAGGATGACATGCAATAGTAACTCAACCTGCAAAGCAAAAATAGTATGCTGTCATGATACAATAACCATACCTTCCCACATATGCAATAGGCCAAGTTAATCCCAGTCTCAGATAGCGTGGAAGCTCTGGCGGATGTAAACAAAGACCTCAATAGTCGATTGTCTATAGATTGATTCTAACGTTCCACAGAGTGCATTGCTACGGAGCCTTCGGAAAAGTCGCGGAAGCAAGTCGCCAAGTCCTCTTGGCACATTTCTCCCTTTCGCCCTCTATTTGGGCCTCTTCAAAATCCATAGTACTGTTTGTAACAGCTGACTTCCCATTACAATGCTTGAGTGCCAAGGCTTCCCAGTTCTTAGTGTTTATTCCATATCAAGATTAGCTTTAAGACCATATTTAAATCTCTGTTGTCCACCAACACTCCATTTTCTGTCGTTGAGTTGTTCTCAACAACAATCATCATCATTATCATCTAGTGCAGGGGTGCTCACACTTTTTCAGCATGCGAGCTACTTATAAAATAACCAAGTCAAAATGATCTACCTCCCCACTACAAAAATGTGAAACATATAACAATATCTGCTTTGAACTGGGTTTTCTGAGTCCACACTGCCATATAATCTAATTCAAAGCAGATAACATGGGATTTTATTCAACTGTGTGGAAAGGACCTCAGATAACCCAGGGTCGGCAGCACTTGGACGGCGTCGGGAGCCTGCGGGGCGGGGCGGAGCCTTCCTCCCGCCCTGCCTGCGATCTACCAGGACGCCCTATGCGATCTACCAGTAGATCGCGATCTACCTAATGAGCACCCCTGATCTAGTGGTTTGGTGACTGTATTTTTTAAAGTTCATCTCATTGAATTGACAGACAAAATAATATTATAATAAAAATATTGTTTTACCATATATCAAAATGTATCAAAGTTAAGCGTGGCACTTGCACATTTTAAATGCAAGATGGGTTGTTTCTTACCACTAGACTTTGGAGTCAGAAGAAGTAGACTTAAATGCTGGGCTTCATGGGAATTGGACCTTGGAGAATGCCAAAGCACGCTTGAACCAGTTTTTCCAAAAAGAGAAGATCCAGGGAGAATATAAATACAATCAAGTGGGTCCTGATCACAACAGGTTTGCACATTTTCTTCTTTGGTGTTGCGGATTATATTGAAATCCCTTTGTGTACTCTGAAGGTGTTGGTCTGTACTTCAAAGTGGAGAATATTGTGTCCTTAATAAATTATTGGGACAAGAGAAGTTAGATCCCTTCCACACAGCTGTATAACATTGAACTGGAATATATGGTAGTGCGTACTTAGATAATCTATTTCAAAGCAGATATTGTGGAAACCGCTCCAAGCCCTCGAGGAGTGGCGGTATATAAGTTCGAACAATAAATAAATAAATTATCTGCCTTGATATTCTGGGTTATATGGCTATGTAGAAGGGCCCTTAGAGTGAAGTGATCAAAATCACATAAATCTGAAGGCTTGTTCCCTTTATTTGTTTAGTTTAGTTTTTAATGCTCTACTAAAAATGCAGCTTAGTGATGCATATTTTCTAAACCTGGACAATCTTTGGGCAAATTTAATATGTTCATGTTGGGTTCTTGGACTGTAGAAGACTTCTAAAAACTCTACTTACAAGAAGCTAAAATCTCTAGAATAAGACATGAAACCCTTATGATGAACTATTTTTGGAGGAGTACAACAGCATTTTCTTCAGAGTCCACCGTAAACAATGCCCACAGGTTCGTGTAAACCAGTGTTTCTCAACCAGTGTGCCGTGGCACACTAGTATGCCATGAGCGATCATCAGGTGTGCCGCGAGAAAAGCTCTGCCCCCCTTCCTCCCCCCCCTCCTGCCGAACTCCTGCTGCTTGGGAGAGGAGGAGGAAAGGCCGAGCGGCGACGAAGAAAAAGAAGAAGGGGCCGGGGCACCGCCTCCTTCGGCCGTTTCCCCAGCCAGCCTCCAATCCACCATGACTCCCGCCACGACTCTCACCCCTCACTCGCTCGCTGAAGCCGCGCGGAGGAGCCCCGCCTACTGAAGCCCGTCCACCGCTCATGCTTCTCCTCTGTGGGAGAGCTGAAGCCGGGGGGAGGAGGCGGGGTATGGTGCGGCCTGGCTCTGCCCCCTCCCCCGGCTTCCGCTCCCCCACAGCTTCTCCAGCCTTGAGGGGGCAATGCCAAGCCAGCATTGTGCTGGCTCTGCCACCGCTGGCTTGGCATTGCTCCCTCAAGGCTGGAGAAGCTGAGGGAGAGCTGAAGCTGGGGGGAGGGGGCGGGGCATGGCATGGCCTGGCTCCTCCCCCTCCCCGGCTTTGGCACTCCCAGCAGCTGCTCCCGGCAGCTGCTCCCGGCAGCTGCTCCCGGCAGCTGCTCCCGGCAGCTGCTCCCGGCAGCTGCTCCCGGCAGCTGCTCCCGGCAGGCCACCATCCCCCAGCCGTTCTTTACTGTGCTAGAGTGTCATTTGTGTTATTTTGGTTGGTGGTGTCCCCCAGATTTTTTTAATGTTAAAAGTGTGCCGCAGTTCAAAAAAGGTTGGGAAACACTGGTGTAAACAGATGGCAGTCAGGAAATATTTATTGTTGACAAGTTGTTGTGACCCCAAACAATGAGTTCCAAGGGACCGCATTTCAAGTCAAGACCCAGAGTTTAAGGAACAGTGGTCTAGTCCAGTGTTTCCCAACCAGTGTGCCGTGAGCAATCATCAGGTGTGCCGTGGGAAATTGGAATCTCCAATACCCTTACTTATTAAAGGAGCGCCGCTACATCACAGTACAAAATGCACAATTAATCATACATAATCATACGCAAAAAACACATTCAAAGTACCCAATCCTGCTGGAGTCTTACATAAGGTAGTTCGGCGTGTTCGCCACAGAGAGCGGAGGAGTTGCGAACCAGGAAGTAGCGAGTTCACAGAGCGCTCCTCTACGGAAAACTCGCAATATTTGATGAAATCACGGAAGTGAGTGCAAAAAACAAAGTGTATCCTCACGATGTTATCCAATGTCAGTTCCGGGATCCGCACAATAACACAGTCAGTTTGCGGACAATTTAAAGAAGCAGCACCATAATCATAGCAACAAGGTAGAAAATCACGTAGATAATCACATATTCAAACCGCCAGAGGCTGAAGATAGATGTGGCGATGGAATCGAAAGCTGGCATGGGCAAACTTGGACCTTCCAGATGTTTTGGACTCCAACTCCCACCATTCCTAGCAGCCTCAGGCCCTTTTCCTTTTTTCCCCTCAGCCATTTAAGCAGGAAAGGGCCTCAGGCTGTTAGGAATGGTGGGAGTTGAAGTCCAAAGCACCCAGAGGGCCCAAGTTTTCCCATGACTGACAGCTGTTGAGCAAGAGCTTCGTGTGTGTCTTTCTGCCATTCCTGCCAGGATATCTATGTTGTGTTCATCGAAACAGGCCCAGGTTTCACACTGAGTGTATAAATACATTTTAAAACATATTAACTATATGTATTACTGTGTTAGAGTGTCATTTTGTGTCATTTTGGTTGGTGGTGTGCCCCAGGATTTTGTAAATGTAAAAAGTGTGCCGCGGCTCAAAAAAGGTTGAAAAACACTGGTCTAGTCTACTGTGGGCTGCCTGATATTTATTTTCACAGTATAGAATAATGATAAAACAAATAATAATAATAATAGCACCGGGAATGTGGCGCAGCTGGCTAAGTGTCAGCTGCATACGATCTCTCTGACCAATAGGTCATGAGTTCAAGGCCTGCCCGGGTCGAGATGGGTGCTCGACCTTCAAGTGTAGCCTGCTGTCGACCTTTGCAGCCCGAAAAACAGTTGCATCTGTCAAGTAGGAGATAAAGGTACCACATTAAGTGGGGAGGCAAATTTTGATTTAATTATGAGGCCATTTAAGAACTCCAGGAACGCTGAGGAATTTGGAAGGAACAACAAGGGACGCTGGGAACACAGAGATGAGTGCGTCAGCTCCCCCTGGTGGCCAGAGTTTGCCTCTGTTCGTCTATATGTGTGTATGTGGAAACGGCAGGGATTGTCTCCTAAGTATGTGTACCTGTAACCTGCTCTGAGTCCCTTTCGGGGTGAGAAGAGCGGAATATAAATAAATAAATAAATAATATAGAGATGCTTTTAATATCTGGATTTACAGTACATGTTCATGTCCTTTCATATTCTTTTAGCTGCCATTGAAGATACTTTTCTGTGTGCATTATTTTCAATATAAAAGGCATTGGTCAGGACTGCCATCTTTAAAAAAAACTTGTCATTTTCCTTTGTTTGTATCTGCAGCCTGATTGGTAATGCACAAACAGCTGATGATTTTGCCATCCCTTCTACCAGAAAAGGCTTCTCCTACTTGATTTGTGCACAGTGGAGTGCACAAATATACACGAGCATGTTGGTAAAATAAAGCTGGCAGCCCCGATTAAAAATGTTCTGGAAAACATTAACTATAAAACCTTTCCCCTGCAGGTGTAGAAATTGTGTGTTTTCAAAATGGAGCTTCTTTACAAGTACAAATCATAGAAACTGTAGAAGGGAGGGATGGGTGACAGTATGTTTCTCAGCCTGCTTGCTGTTTTCCAGAGAGCATTCCAGGGTATAAGACTTATTATTCCCAGAAACGCTCAAACGGATTACTTGCGTTTTCAAAAAAGAAAATGCAGTGGTATATCCTATGGTTTATACTTCTCCAAAATTCCTTAGCCACTAAAAAGTTAAGAATGCACACTTGGTGTGATGTCTTCACTTGCAGCCATTTGTTGCAAGGTGATCTCAGATGCCACTTTCCGAGGCGACATAGGGTATAATGTTTGGATGAATTCTATTGGTTCAAGGTGTTCTTGAAACTGCTACTAACTGAGCCCATCCTTTTTTGGGGACACACTATCATGTTTCATTGCAACTGGGAATGACCAAGGCCTACGGTGTCTATAGTTCGCTTGTTTTGTCATCCAAACCCAGAAATATACTTCATCTGTGATAAGCCAGAATTCTGACTTGTAATTATATCAAAATGGACCTGTACTTAAGATGTCAAGAGCTGGCTTATCATAGCTTAAATCCAGTTGTTAGTTTCAACTACAGGGTAACGACTGAATCAGCAGAATAGATAGAAATCTTGATTTAATCAAGTTTCTTTAGAAAGAACAATTGATTCTAAATTAGTAAGAAATTATTATCAGATGAGAAGAAAATGAAGGTTGCTTACCGGTAAACATAGTTTCCAGAGTGGTCACCTGTGTTTTTTTACTTCCTCTGGTATACAGGAGGATAAAGTAGCTCACTGGCCAGAATCCAGATGGAAGCGATCTTTGTGTAACTGCATCTTTCAGTGGAATCAGGAGATGTGTAACTGCATCTTTTGGTGGAATTAGGGAGAAACTGCTTTTAGCTGTTCTCCTAACTCAGGGGTGCTCATTAGGTAGATCGCAATCGACTGGTCGATCCCAGGACCGAAGGAGGTCGATCCCAGCTGGATGGGGCACTTCTGAGGGGGCGGAGCCAGCCAGCCCTGCCCCCTTCCCCGGCCCCTGCTTCCGCAGCTCTGGAGGCCCAAGGTAGTAGCACTCCCCCGGCTTGCCTCCAAAGCTGTCGCGCTAAAGCCTGAGGCAAGGGGGGATGCCGTGAAGCCCGGTAGTAGTGGCATAGATAGCCACTACTGGCTTGGCATTCCTCCCCTCTTGCTTCCAGAAGCTGTGGAAACGTTAAAGCCAGGGGGGAAGGGGGCGGAGCCAGGCCGTGCGAAGCCCCACCCCCTTCCCCCTGCTTCGCCCTGGTAGATCTTTCAGACTTGGTTTTACTAGAAGTAGCTCGCATGCTGGAAAAGTGTGGGCACCCCTGTCCTAACTAGTGTATCCCCATACCCAACTCTTGTCAGTCAGAGAAACCATTTGGGGGCCATTTGGGAGAATTGCCCAGAGCTGCAGAGAGGGCAGGGTGAGGCAGTCCTGTTGTGCAAGCACTATAATACTGCCTCAACATTATCTTTAGGTCATGGTTTACAATTGCTTAAACGAAGCACTGCAAACTGACATGACAATTTTAGCACAGCTCAAGGGTATTTTTTGTACATAAAATAAAGATATATGTGTCTAAACAGAGATTTTTCCTGTGTTTTGTCCATAATGGGAGGAGAGAGTGAGTCAAAAGTAGCAGTTGTAGTTTAAATTCTGTGTCAAAAGAGATGGGCAACAGCAACACCAGAGATTTTTGCTCGTTCACACATGTGCTGCTGCTTAGGCTGTACTAAGCAAACACATGGGAATCTATTGTAAATTAATTTCTGGTGTCGCTGTTCCCCCTCAGGTGGAGGAGAATGAATTGAGTGCTGACTATAAGCCTGGCTGAGAAACATACTGACATCGGTGTCATTAATGAAAGGGTGGCTGTTGTGTCCCTGAGAGCCAGTGGCCTTTTGACCCATGAAGCCGCTGTGCCTGAAGGTCAGTTCACTGGTGGTTTAGGAAGAACAAGCTTTTAGCATCATGACAGTTTTTATTTACAGTGCGGCCATCATCGCCATGGCCTTGTTCCAGTTCTAATATGTTCTTTTTACAGCATTACAGAAATATTAAAGGCATGATTATTAAAGGGGCTTTTGACCTGTTGAAATGTAAGGTGACACTTTAGATAATATTTGAAAGTTTTAAAATCCAGTGATTCTATAAAAACCCAATTCATGAGTTCTTCCTCTGCATTGCTTTCTGCATGTGTTGCACCTCAGAACTCGGACAGCCCCCCAGATCACACACACACAGACAGATGCAATAAATGTTCTTTTATTTAGAATAAAGGTTAAGAATAGTTCAAGAATAAAGCAATCCAAAATAGTCGAATTAAGTTCTGTAGCTGTAAGCCCAAGCAGCTTATATCCCAAGGAAAGCAAAGTTCCAAAGCAAGGCAAACCGCTCCGGAGGTCAAACGTGATACTTGAGGCAAACCGCAACGGCGGTCACATGAACTTGGAATCCAAACCGCTCCGGCGGTCGGCGTGAACTTGGAGACTTGGACGTGAGACTTGATCAAGCTGAACGTGGCTTCAGGTCTGACCAGAAGCCTGGGAGCACAGACTAATAAGGAAGCTAGTCTCGATGGGCCCACCTCACCCCCTTCCTTAGATTCCACGATTTCCTAGAATCTCTGATGTTTGCCCTTCTATCAAACACAGGCCCAGCTGCACCACTATCAGTGAGAAACAGGAAACTCCCTTTCTCCAGAATTCTCATCTGGGACGGGAGTAGAAACTCTCTTGGGAACCAAGGCCACTGGTCCTCTCATAGTCTGATGCAGAATCCTCTTCCATGGAATCCTCAGTAAACTAATCTGCAGTCCTATATCCCTCTAGCCATTCATCATCCCATTGCAAACTCTCATTTGGAGACCCATACCCATCTGGCCATTCGTCATCTCCAGACTGCCCCTGATCAGCTGGGATCTGATCCTGATCAGCTGGGGCCCCCGGTGCCTGACTCTGACCACTGGGCTAACTAGGCTGGAACACCACAGCATGACGACTTAAATCGCATTGATGATATTGAAGGGGATTATCATTTAGGCATATCTTCTTTGGGCATATCACTGAGAAACCAAAATAGTATTGCCAAACAAAGTATTAGAAATACTAAAGAGGATATTTGGAGTTGTTTTTGTATTATTCAATTCTTGGAGGTTATTTGCAAACTTGGACATTTTTTCTTAGCTATGTTCACAGAAGTGATTCACTTGTTGAAAGAGAGGTATGTATAAAATACTTGGGAATATGGGTAACGGCTAAAAACTCTCAGCTATTAACAAATAACTATGAACAATCCTGGACAAAAATTAAGAAAGATCTAGAAAATTGGAAAATATTAAATCTGTCCCTCTTAGGAAGAATTTCATTAGTCAAGATGAATATCTTACCAAAATTATTGTATCTCTTTCAAAATATTCCAATTATAAGAAATCAGAAATCATTTGCGGTGTGGAAAAAGATATATCCAAATTCATATGGCAAGGAAAAACCGAGAATAAACCATAAAATAATGATCGATAAAAGGAATAAAGGGGGTTTTGGACTACCAGATTTTAGATTATACTTCGAGGCTTGTGCGTTACAATGGGTCAAAGATTGGATTCTACTAAAAAAACAAAAATTATTGACTCTGGAGGGGTTCAATTTAAGACTGGGGTGGCATGCCTACCTTTGGTATGGAAAGGCCAAGGTAGAGAAAAATTTTGGAAATCACTTCACCAGATCCGTTGCTCAAAGTCTGGAACAAATATAAAATTTACTTCTATAGGAAGATACCCCTCTGGGTCTCTCCGATCGAAGCAGACCAGAGAAGGCTACAAGGCTGGTCAAAATGGCCAACATATGAGGAATTATTAAAGGGAAACAATGCGAATGAGAGAAATGAATTAAAATCCCAAGAGGAAATTAAACAGATTATGGGGAATTTAACTTGGCTTCAATACCATCAGATTAGAAATATATATAATCAAGACAAAAAAACTGGCTTTTATGATAAGGAAGATTTTTGGATACAACTGTCCAAATTAGATAAGAAAAATATAACCAAAATTTACAATAAGCTTTTAGAATGGGAGACCGAAACTGAAGAAATAAAAAATTGTATGGTGATTTGGGCGAAAAATATTGGTAGACAGATAAAGTTAAAGGAATGGCAAAAACTATGGAACAAAAAGGTGAAATATACATATGCCTCCGACTTAAAGGAAAACTGGTTAAAAATGTTCCATCGATGGTACATAACACCGAAAAAAGATAGGGATAATGTATAAGAAAAGCCAATCACTTTGTTGGAAATGTAACTCTCAAATTGGAAGTTACTTCCACATGTGGTGGTCTTGCCCAAAAACCAATGAATATTGGAAAACGATTCATAAGGAGACACAGTTGATCCTCCAAGTTAAATTCCCCTTGAAGCCTGAATATTACCTACTGGGATTGAATGATGATGAATTAAAATTAGATGAAAATAAAGATAAACTTTTTGTATATGTGACAACTGCAGCGCATGGTTTTTTTTGCCAAAGAATGGAAGACAGATCTAATACCCAACAAGGAGCTATGGATACACAAAATCTACAATATAAAGGACATGGACAAATTAACTTACCTCCTGAGGAAAAATACGGAAACCCAAGAAAACAAACAGATTGGACAATGTTCGAAGAATATATGAGAAAGAAGGAACTTAAGGACAAATAGAGAATAACCTACTTAGAAGAAGAATGGAAGTCATATGTATATATCTGTATTCACTGCTTTGTTCTATCCCTTCCCCTCCTACCCTTCCCTATCCCACCTGATCTTCACACCTTTCCCAATAACTATCCACACCCCACCCAACCAACTTCTATTGTGAACTTCTTTTACATCACTATATCTTTATTTCATTTCATGTATCACCAAATATATAAAACCAATAAAAATTATTTTTAAAAAAAAGAAAGAGAGGTATGTATTTTACTCCTCTTGCAAGCATTGCTGAGTATTTGCTCCCTTTGGGACAGAAATCTATACTTAAACAGATGTCGTAAGGCTACAGAAGGAAAAGGCATATATAGAAAATCTGTAGTGTGAATTTGTTTTCGTTAGATTACTTAAAATGTGGCTCTACTTTGCAGACTAAATTTTGAGATCATTGTAAATTTCTGTTTTCTGAATCCTTTTGTTGTACTTGCTCATTTGGGAACGTCATCCTAGAATATATTTTTCTAGGATGACGTATGGATGATGAAGCCCATACTACTTCTGAAAAATATATTCACTTTAAATACATAATGTCGGAATAAGTGCTTTGAAAAGATCTGCTGATTTACTAGTAACCATGTTTTAAATGTGGATTTTGTTCATGCTTTGAAATTTCAAATGATTTATGGGCTTTGCATGAAACCTTAACTGTATAGGAGTACCAAACACCAATACTTCTTTTTCTGTATGTATTGCAGGAGCTTTATTGCAGAAATGACTATTTATGTCAAGCAACTGGCTCGAAGTAAGTGTCTTATAGGAGGTGATCTTTATGTTAGGATTAGTGCATTTCAGAAGGTTTCAATTATTATTATATGAACTAATGAGGGGCAGCCATTTCAGCTAATCTTACTGGCATGAGTTCACCTTGAACAAACAAAATCAAGAGAGAAGGAAAAGTTACAAAGGTTTCAGAATAGTCCAACATTTCAGAATATTCTTCCCCTCTAGAAATAATGCTAATAAAACAGTATTATTATTAGAAATAATGCTAATAACACAATTGATACAGTAAGTGAACTCGAGACTCCGTTGCCGCTTGGCGGGCGCACCTTCGACCGTTTCCAACTGCTGGATGCAGCAACTGTCAATGAGCTACTGGTTGCAGCTAGACCAACTACATGCTCCCTCGATCCGTGCCCTTCCTGGCTAGTTAGATCGTGTTGGGAGGGGTTACGAGACCCCCTGTGTAGGATAATCAACAGCTCCCTTGAGCAAGGAGTGTTTCCAGGGGGTTTGAAAGAGGCCATGGTAAGACCGCTACTGAAGAAACCGAATTTAGATCCTTTGGTTCCCTCCAGTTACCGCCCAGTCTCGAATTTGTCATTTCTGGGCAAGGTGATTGAGAGGACAGTAGCGGATCAGCTGCAACAGTTCTTAGATGACACAGCTGGACTCGATCCCTTCCAGTCCGGTTTCTGTATTGGGCATGGGACGGAGACCGTGCTTCTCTCCATTTCAGACCAACTCCACTGCCAGCTTGACCAGGAGGGGTCAGCGCTGCTTGTGTTGCTAGATCTCACAGCAGCCTTTGACACGGTAGATCATGCACTACTGACCCACCGTTTAGCCGTGACGGGAGTTAGGGGGACTGCCCTTAAATGGGTGGCCTCCTTTCTCCAAGATCGGGGACAACGTATGGAGGGGGGAGGGGTGGTTTTTGGAAGACTCCCTTTAAGTTGCGAGGTCCCCCAGGGTGCCATCCTTTCCCCATTATTGTTTAATATCTATGTGCGTCCACTGGCCCAACTGGTTCGTGACTTTGGTCTGGAGTGCCATCAGTACGCTGATGACACCCAGCTGGTGCTGAGAATGGATGGCAGGCCGGATACCGTACCTGATTGTTTCCATCAATGCCTAGAAGCCGTGACTGGATGGCTGCATGCCAGCCGGTTGAAGGTGAATCCGTCGAAGACGGAGATCCTATTGCTGGGTCGCTCTGGGTTGATTGGATGCCGGATACCTACCCTGGACGGCGAGCTCTTAAGCCCATCGTCTTCAGTAAGAAGCCTGGGGGGGTCCAATTGGACCCGCTGCTATCAATGGAGATGCAAATCTCCACGGTATGCAGGACCGCGTTTTTCCATCTACGACAGGATAGGCGGCTGACTCCCTACCTGCCCAGGAGCGACCTGATTCCAAGTCAGGATGATACAGGATGCCCCAGCAGGCAGCAGATGGCATCCTACCATGTAGTTTGTTAAGCATTAACTTATGTATGTGCCAGATACCAGGGGTCTGTTGAATGAGATTACAGTTCCCTTACTTGCGTTGTGCCAGGGGCCTCCAGAAGTAATTTCACAGGGATATGGGTGACTTTCTGGCAGTTGATTATTGTGTGTGTACCTGCATATTTAAAACATCCTACAGTAAAAGAGCAGGAAAACCCATTTTCATTGGCCACTGGCAGATTTTGTATTCCTTTGTTTCAGGGATCTTTGGTCGTGAGCATGGCTCAAATAAAAAGCTGGCCGCACAGTCCTGTGCTTTGTCTTTGGTCAGGCAGCTCTATCATCTGAACGTCATTGAGCCTTTCTCTGGGCAGACCAAGAAGAAGGAAGGTGAATCGGTAAGTCTGTGGGAAACATCCTGTAATTGCTTCCTCCTCATAGACATGCCTTCACGGTCTTAGAAAAATCATTGTAAGACCATATTTGTTTAAGAGCCAAGACTTTGCCATGCTGTTTTTGACCTTCTGGGAAGTGATTTTTATTTGGACACTCGAGCAACTGTGTTAAAAGTAAAGGTGAGCAACTTCCAGAAGTTGTGGCGCACCTGAGAGCTCATACTCTCCAGCAAAAATTGATGTGGGTTTTTGCCCTTTAATCAATCGAAGAGGTTACTCTGCAAAAAGTATGCACTACATGTTTCTGTTGATTTCAGTCTGAGATCTTTGCTGACCTTTGCAATATTTATTTATTTATTTTTCACACTTGTCAGTCGCCACCCTCATTGTCAGAAACATAATACTAAAAACACAATAGAACACAGTAAAAATACAATAAAACAGTAAAACAAGTGTTACTAGTTGGTATACAACCCAACACAAATTGTGTACAAGAATAGCGGAGGCCAATAGCAGTAAACCAGCAGCCTTAGTCCCCAAAAGCCTGCTGAAACAAGAGCGTTGGGATGGCCCGGACATCCGGAGGCAATGCATTCCACAGAGTGGGGGCAACTATCGAGAAGGCCCTCCTTCTTGTGGACGTGAGATGGTACATCTTGAAACTGGGGACCTCCAAGAGCAGTTCAAACTCTGAACGTAGTGGCCTAGTGGGACAATATGGGATGAGGCGGTCCCTGAGGTACACTGGCCCCAGACCATTCAAGGCCTTAAAGGTCAGTACCAACACCTTGAAAGTGATCCGGCATTCCACTGGTAACCAGTGCAGCTCGCGTAGGACAGGTGTAATGTGGCTGGACATAGGAACACCAGCCAACAGCCGAGCTGCCGCTTTCTAGACTAGTTTCAGTTTCCGGATCACCAGCAAAGGAAGGCCAGTGTAGAGAGCATTACAGTAGTCCAATCTTGAGATGACCGTGGCTTGGACCACTGTGGCTAGGTCGCGATGGGAAAGGTAGGGAGCCAACTTCCTTGCCTGACGGAGATGGAAAAAAGTTACTCTACTGACAGCGGAGATGTGCATCTCCACTGTCAGTTGAGACTCCAGAGTAACGCCAAGACTCTTAACTGTTGCCGACAGGATCTCCGTCATAGCTCCACCCCACCCGGGCCCTTCAACCTAGCTGGCTCAACCACAGCCAGCCCAGTGACGGCCTCGAGGCGTTGATGGAAATTATCGGGTACGGATTCAGGCCGGCCCTCATTCCCCAGGACGAGCTGGGTGTCATCCGCATATTGGTGACACTCCAACCCTAAGCTATGAACCAGCCAAGCAAGTGGTCGGACGTAGATGTTAAATAATAGGGGGGAGAGGATTGCCCCCTGAGGAACCCCACAGAGGAGTGGGGAACCCCCGGAAACATCCTCGCCCCTCTTCACTCGCTACAAACGGTTCCGGAGGAAGGAGGAAGGAATGTTTAAATGTTTAAATAGATTTACCTTATCGCATAAAACAGATTATGTAGGTAATGATTTCTTCTAGAAGATCATCGTATCTAGTCATAATTAGGACTACTACAACTTGCAGTCTTAACATCCAGCAAATTCCATGATGATTTGGACACAAGAGATGTTGTTAGCTTGAAAACAGAACAAGGATTATGTGTTGTCGAAGGCTTTCATGGCCGGAATCACTGGGCTGCTGTGAGTTTTCCGGGCTGTATGGCCATGTTCCAGAAGCATTCTCTCCTGATGTTTCACCGACATCTATGGCAGGCATCCTCACAACTTCTGCCATAGATGTGGGTGAAACATCGGGAGAGAATGCTTCTGGAACATGGCCATACAGCCCAGAAAACTCTCAGCAACCCAGAACAAGGACTATGAATTCAAACTCTGGTAGAAGAGGTTACGCTCTCTCTGTGAGGATGTGGTTTGAGCATACTTTTTTATTTGATCCTCAATCTAATTTCTCAGGAGTGTATCTGCATGGCTGAATCTACTGTGTCAGCAGGACTGATTATATCTTCCAAAGCCCTTCAGGACTCCCATACCTCACATGGTATGTTGGAGTTTTACAACTTCAGGGAAAGCTCTTTTCTTAGCCACTTCTAGAAATATCTCTTTAAGGGTCCTTCCACACAGCCATATAATCCAGAATATCCCACAATATCTGCTTTGAACTGGGTTATCTGGGACTACATTTATTTATTTACCATATTTATACCCCGTCACTCCTAAACCCCCAGAGAGGGACTCAGGACGGCTTACAGTGAGCCCCATTAAGAGACTCATAGTTACACGTAGTTACAATAATAAATGACAGATAAAACATATCATAGCTAAAAACAATACATAATTAATTAAAACCATACAAAGCCATCATTAAAATAGTAAACCAATCTCGTTGATCGTATTGTCATTCCAGATTGACCCTTTAACATGCTGCTTGCATCTGTCCAAACGCCTGGTCTCAGAACCATGCCTTTAATTTATTTCGGAAAGCCAAGAGGGAGGGAGCTGATCTTACCTCCGTCGGGAGCGTGTTCCATAGGCCGAGAAGGCCCTGTCTCGTCCCCGCCAGGCGCATTTGAGCTGTTGACGGAAGCGAGAGCAGGGCCTCCGTATGATCTTAGATTTCGAGGTGGGACGTAGGGCTGGATGCGTTCGGACAAGTAAACTGGGACAGAACCGTTTAGAGCTTTTAAGGTCAAAACCAGCACTTTGAATTGGGCTCGGAGATGGACCGGCAGCCAATGGAGCTGACATAACGGGGGTGGTATGCTCCCTGTATGTCGCCCCAGTTGGCAATCTGGCTGCCGCCCGTTGTACTAGCTGAAGTTTCTGAACCGTCTTCAAAGGCAGCCCACGTAGAGTGCGTTGCAGTAATCTATTTGGGATGTAACCAGAACGTGGACTACCGTGGCCAGGTCTGACTTCGCAAGGTATGAGCGCAGCTGACGCACAAGTCTAAGTTGTGCAAAAGCTCCCCTGGCCACCGCCGAGACCTGGGGTTCCAGGCTCAGTGATGAATCCAGTTTCACTCCCAAGCTCCCGTTGCCTGTATCCCAGTTCAAAGCAGAAAATGTGGGATTTTCTGCCTTGATATTCTGGGTTATATGGCTGTATGGAAGGGCCCTTAGAGACACAAGAAAGGCCTTTCTCTAGAAACTCCCTACAAAAAAAATCTTACTGACAGATACCTGTAGAAACTTCATTCAAAGTAGTGTTAATATTTATTGATCTTAGCTGATGGTTTGTTCACCGAAATAAAGGTTACTGACTGAATATTTATTGATGTATTTTAAATTATGATGTCATGCATTATTTTAGTCTTTTAGTTCTATTTTTGAGAGAGGCGTGTAATATATTATCAGTAGATACTTTTGAAGCATTGCAGTTTTTTCTTCATATGTAGACTTTTTGTCTAGGTTCTAGATAGCACAGTGTTTATGTTTTGCCTGTGGAACTCGCTCCCCAGGGAAATAAGGTCAACGTCTTCCCTCCTTTCCTTTAGAAAAAAGTTGTAGACGTGGCTTTGGGAGCGGGCGTTTGGTTGATGTGGGGCAGTGGACGGACAATTGAATAATGACAGGATTGTTGAGGCGGACTGGATTTGGTTTTGGACAGCCTATGATTGCGGAACGGGGATCATGTGGTTAATTATTGATATTTGATTGTTTTAATCTGTTGTATAGTATTTTATGATGTGTTGCTGTTCTGTCTCCTGTGTATGCAGCATCGAATTGTTGCCTTTTCGTTAGCCGCCCTGAGTCCCCCTTCGGGGGTAGAGAAGGGCGGGTTAGAAATAAATGAAATAAATAAAAAAATCTGGTAGCTATTTAAATATACAGTTTAAAATGTTTCCAATTGTATGATAATTTGATCTTGCTTAATTTCCTTTTTTAAGCCAAAAATATTTCATAACTTTCTTTTGTGCATATGGGATTTCACGAATCCAGTCTATATTTTGAGGCACCAGTTTACTTGTTTACTCTGAGACTTTGCTTATGAGGTGGTTTTGGATTCTTACTCGTGATCATTGGAATTATCCACAGATAGAGGCTTATGAAGTCAAACTCACTACTAAATTGGAAAACGAGCTTCACAGTATTGTAGAGGAGATGGGTCTTGAAGCCATTCCACCGGTGAGTATATACTCCAAATAAGTTACCGTTCTTTCTTTCTTGGATGGATTTCTTCACCTAGCAACTTTTTATTTTCCTAATTTGCAGCCTGAAGATCCCAGCGTTCCCGTTGTACTCAATCTTGGGAAGCTGGCCCACTTTGAGCCATCCCAAAGCCCAAATCAAATGGGAGTTGTGCCATGGTCACCACCACAATCAAACTGGAATCCATGGACCAGCAGCAATATTGATGAGGGTCCTTTGGCATATGTAAGTCTGCAGTTTGCAAATAGTTGTAAATGATGTTTTGATTCTTAACTTTCTATTTAGTTTCCCTTTTTGATAGAATTTTCACATGAAACATGTTAACTGCCTTAGTTTTAGCTTATTGGATTTAGCTGTAGCAATGTTAAAGAAAGGTGTGTCTTCAAATCCTGTGTTCTTTTTTCAAGGCCACACCAGAGCAGATAAGCCTGGACATAAAAAGCAATCTCATGTATCAGATGGAGAATGATCAGGGGCTGCAGAAGGTAAGTCTGCTGGCTTCTTACTTCGTAGTAGGTTGTGAAGGGTGATAGCTAGAATATGTATTGACTTGATGGCACAGCAGCGTGCATATTGAATATTTGATCCAAAAAGCAAGTAGGGTAGTTCTTTGTGCAAAAATAGACACACAAAAATGGGAAAAAGAGGCACAAAGCCCAGGTTTTGTAACCCAATAATATGTATTATATCCAATCATTCAATGTTCAATATATTTCAGTGTTCCAAAAGATACAAGTGAAACGGAAATCTTTCAGTTTCAAGATATAAACAAAAGTAATAAATCCACTGGGTTGATCGATAGAGTCTCTCGAGTGCGGCGCAAATTAAAGTTATCAATCCAATTAGTATTCACGAGGGTCGCACTCAGCAGGTCGACGGTAATCTGGTTTCACTATTCAATATAGTTATAACTAGCTGTACCCGGCACGCGTTGCTGTGCCCTATTTAGGAGATGCGAGAAAGTCTGAGTATGTAAGGGTTGGAATTGTTGTTAGTTATGGTGTTGTTGGGGCCATGGCTGTGTCGTTGTGGGTTGTTCTGGTGGGTGGGATGTTGAAGTCCTGTGGAGTTGTTGGTGTGTGGTGTTGCTGGCGTTCTGCATAGTTTGTGGATATACAGTGTTTTTTGTCTTTCCGTCTGCTGTGTTGATGTAGAGGTTGATGCTTGTGTGGGTGGGGTACTTTGGAAGTGAGTGGAGGTACTTGAAATCCCATTATCCATGGTGTGTCCTCCTCTGAACTGCAGTCGGATGGAGTGTGGGTTATGGGGGGCATTGTGTGCCAAGTTTGGTCTTTATCGGTCTTGGTTCTGGGCCACAGTGGTCTGTGGGGAATGATGGGTTTTGAAGTAGTACAAATCCCATTATCCATGGAGGTACTTCAAGTCCCATAATCCATGGTCCACCCTCTTCCAAACTGTAGTAGAATGTAGCGTGGGTCATAGGGGCTCTGTGTGCCAAGGTAGGTTACTGTAAATTCAGGCCATACATGTCCCATGAGCTGAGGCCTAGTCAGGAACAGCAAGTTAATGAAGCCTTACTGTCATTTCGGGCCATACACAATGTCCAGTGAGCTGAGGCGTAGTCAGGAGAATCAAGTTAATGAAGCCTTACTGTCAATTCAGAGCGTAAACAGCATTCCATTAAGTGAAGCCTAGTCAGGGAAATTAAGTTAATGAAGCCTTACTGACAATTTTGGGCGTGGTCTGTGATTTGTTGGGGTGTAAATTTTCTGTGGGAAGTGAATTGGGTGTTTGTGTTTGTGGCTCAGCCCTTTGCCTTATCCTCCTCTGCCAGTTTATTATGGGTCGGAATGTTCATGTTGGCTGGCCAGTACAGGAGTTATGCAAATCCGCCCTTATTGGCAGCCAATCATGTTGTCAGAATGTAGAGGCTGGGAGAGTCGTTGGCAGCCCCGGAGGATGCTGGGAAATGTAGGTTTTTTTACTCGTTGTTTTGGGGGCCTTTTAGGTTTGGGGGGGAAAGTTTCTTTGCTACAAATGTACCTTGCTTGAGGCCTGTTTCTGTTGGCAAGTTTGGTGTTTCTGCGTTGTAAGGTTTCTCTGTTTGGGACGGTCTTTCCATGACGACTCTTTCTTTATATATATAGATAATTATCAAAGGTGGACTCCGCATGAGTGGCTGCATCCACCTTTGATTATTATTATAACTATATTGAATTCTGGACCAGTGAAACCGGATTATCCACTACGATTAGCAGTCGCCAGGTCCCAAGGAAGCCATATTGATTAGGCGAAACGGCTGAGCCTTTTGACCGTCGACCTGCTGAGTGCGACCCTCGTGAATAATAATTGGATTGATAACTTTAATTTGCACCACACTTGAGAGACTCTATCGATCAACCCAGTGGATTTATTACTTTTGTTTATATCTTGGAACTGAAAGATTTCTGTTTCACTTGTATCTTTTGGAACACTGAAATCTATTGAACATGGAATGATTGGATATAATACATACTATTGGATTACAAAACCTGGGCTTTGTGCCTCTTTTTCCCGTTTTTGTGTGTCTACTGTTGAATATTTGATGCTAGCATGCCAAAAGACCTAGTTAATGGTGGGACAGAGGGCCATATTCCACGTGCATCACATTCTTTCTTTATTCCATCTCCCACTGCTGTACTGGATACACTTTTTCCATATATTAGAAAACATATTGGAAGATAGATTTGTCTGAAAGGAGTACTTGGACAATTCTACCCTAGAGCCAGTCTTCTATCGTTGATGGGTGTCGATTTCAGCTGTGATATAACTGAAGACCATCCACTAGTATGATCCATGTGTGTCTCCAAAAAATGTCAGTAAAAGAGAAGTAGTGAAAGGCACATTTAGATTTATTTCGAACTCTTGATCCACACAGCTGTACAAAATCCGCATTCAACTGGATTATCTGGCAGTGTGGTCTCAGATAATCCATTTCAAAGTAGATGTTGTGGGTTATCTGCCTTGATACTCTGGGCCAGGGGTGCCCACACATTTTCAGCATGTGAGCTACTTATAATAAAACCAAGTCAGAAAGATCTACCTACCTCCTCAAGGCTGGAGAGGAGAAAGCGGGGCTTGGCGGGGCCTGGCTCCGCCCCCCTCCGGCTTCCGCTCTGCCAGCAGCTTCTCCAGGCTTGAGGATGGCAGTGCCAGGCCAGCCTTGTGCTAGCTATGCCACCACTGGCTTGGCATTACCATCCTCAAGCCTGGAGAAGCTGCTGGGAGCTCCAAAGTCAAAGGGGGCGGAGCTAGGCTGCACCAAGCCCCTCCCCTCTGGCTTTGGAGCTTCCAGCAGCTTCTCCAGGCTTGAGGATGGCAGGGCCAAGCCAGTGGTGGCATAGCTAGCACAAGGCTGGCTTGGCCGTGCCCTCCTCGAGACTGGAGCAGCTGGGAGAGTGCCGAAGCCGGGGGCGGGGCTTGGAATGTCCTGGCTCCGCCCCCTCTGAGAAGCGCCCCATCCAGCTGGGATCGACCTCCTTCAGTCCCAGGATGGACTGGTCGATCGCGATTGACTTTTTGGGCAGCTCTGCTCTGGGCTATATGCCTGTGTCGGAGGTCCCTTAAAGCAGTGTTTCCCAACCAGTGTGCCGGGGCACACTAGTGTGCCGTGAGCAATCATCAGGTGTGCCGTGGGAAATTGGAACCTCCAGGAAGGGAGGGGGGAGAGTCTAGTGTGTTGAGGTATAAAAACCCTAAGAAACCTACCTCGATGAAGGCACAAAGTTACAAACACCCCTCCCCACCCGTTGTCTACTTGGTCTCTCCTCTCCATGCATTGGGAAGGCCCACCTCCCTTTCCCCAAGTAGAGACCTCCTCATGCCTCCTGGGGGTCCTGTGTGGGAAGTTTGGCCCAGTTCTATCATTGGTGGGGTTCAGAATGCTCTTTGATTGTAGGGGAACTATAAATCCCAGCAACTACAACTCCCAAATGTCAAGGTCAATTTCCCCTGAACTCCATCTGCGTTCATATTTGGGCATATTGAGTATTCATGTCAAGTTTGGTCCTGATCCAACATTGTTTGAATCCACAGTGCTCTCTGGATATAGGTGAACTACAACTCCAAAACTCAAGGTCAATGCCCACCAAACCTTTATAGTATTTTCTCTTGGTTATGGGAGTTCTGTGTGGGAAGTTTGTGTCTTTCTGCCATTCCTGCCAGGATATCTATGTTGTGTTCATCGAAACAGGCCCAGGTTTCACACTGAGTGTATAAATACATTTTTAAAACATATTAACTATATGTATGACTGTGTTAGAGTGTCATTTTGGTTGGTGGTGTGCCCCAGGATTTTGTAAATGTAAAAAGTGTGCCGCGGCTCAAAAAAGGTTGGGAAACACTGCCTTAAAGGGCAGAAATCAGTGGCTGGATAATGATGACATATTTTCTAAATAGATAATTTTAGCTCGGAAGCTTCCAATTGTTAGCAGTTAGGTTGGATATAATTGCGGAATATTGATAGTGAACTGCTTTCTGTCCTAGATTCTTCGGGAGAGAGAGACTCTGCCTGTGAAGGGATTTGAACAAACCATTCTTGAAACCATCCACAGAAATGCCGTTGTTATAATCCGTGGGGCCACAGGCTGTGGCAAAACCACTCAGGTTCCACAATACATCCTGGATGAATTCATTCACAGTGGAAGAGCTGGTGAATGTAACATTGTTGTGACTCAGGTGAATGATTGTAACAATATTTGTTTTAGATACGCTTTAGAGATAATTAAATATAACCCTAGAGCTGGAGGAGACCCCACGGGCCATCCAGTCCAACCCCCTGCCATGTAGGAATACACAATCAAAGCATCCCTAACAGATGGCCAACTTAACATTCTCCAAAGAAGGCGCTTCCACCACACTCTTAAGGCAGAGCGTTCCATAGCATGAATTAACGTCTTTTAAAGCTTCAGTTGTTTAAAAAATAATTTTCTCAAAGTTTTTACAAGTCCTTCTGCGTTCAAATACTTTTTAAATTTTCCTTTGTCTTACCAATGGTCTTGCCTCCAAGAGAGGAGGATGGGGAAGGGCCCCACCCCCCAACAACTCTGCAGCCCCTCACCTTTCGTCCTCAGCCAGTTTAACGGAGCTAAGTGCCACTTCCTGCTTCTGCCTCCCTCAACAGGCCCATAGACTTAGTAAAAAAGACTCATGCAGACAATATGACTTCTGAATGTGAAGAAACATGAAAGTCACCTTCTCTGGAAGAGTTTTTTTTTTTAACTAGGTCTATGGACGGCCGGAGATTTAGCACAGCGGTTAAATCAGCAACTGCTAAAGATCTGTCAACCGAAAGGTTGCAAGTTCAAACCCCGGGTTGGCGTGGGCCAAACATCAGCCATGCCCACTGTTTACCTAAGCAGTTCGAAAACAGCTTTAGCTGTAATTAAAAGCGGGGGAGGATTCTGCTAATAAAAGCAGGGGGAGGATTTTACAATGCCATAAAGAAAAGAAGACCAGATGCTGGAAGGCGGAAATCCTGATAGCTCTTCGTAATAAGAGGATGGAGCGACAGCACCCCCTGTGGCACAACACAAAAACCTTCTGTTCTGTCTATGTACTGTACGTCAATACAAAACGGCATTGAATGTTTGCCGTCTATGTGGACTTGTGATCCGTCCTGAGATCCCTTCGGAGTGAGAAGGGCGGAATATAAATAAAAGTATTAGTATTATTATTATTACTAGCTGAGGACCCGGCGGTGCCCGGGTTATATGAGGAAGGCATTGTGTGCCAAGGTTGGTTCCTATTAGATGTTTATGTGGCTTGCAGTGGTCTCAGGAACTTAGTGAAGGTACTGCGAGTCCCGGGGGCCTAGTCAGGAAAATCAAGTTAAGGAAGCCTAACAATATCCCATGAGCTGAGGCCTAGTCAGGAAAATCTAGTTAAGGAAGCCTTTCTGTCAATTTTGGGGCTGGTTTGTGTTTTATAGGGGCTTTAGTGTTGTTTGGGAAGTGAATGACGTGAAGGTACTGCAAATCCCATCATTCGTGGCCCCTCCTGCCCGAAACCACACCAGGTAGTGAAGTGGGCCATTGGTCGCCTGTTCGCCAAGTTTGTTCCTGATCTGTCAGTGCTGTGGGCCTCAGTGGCTGACTGCCTGAGGCCTTTCCCTTTCCCTCTGAGTCACTTTAGAATGTTTGAATGTGGTTGGCCATTTGGAGGCAGTTATGCAAATTCCATTTCAGTGGCAACCAATCCCCTCTGTCTGGGGCCGTAGAATGTTGGAGTTCTGAGGCTGGCCAGTTAGAGCCCGTTATGCAAATAATCCCACAATGGCAGCCAATCGAAACGCTGGCACATATTCCTCCCGTCGCTCGCTCGGTCGCTCAGCCGCACCACCGCAAACACTGACTTTTATTATATGTAATAGATTATGGGTCCATTGGGGAGTCAGCAGACAAGTGCTGCTTAGCTCATCCAGACGGGCTGAGATTGAGGACAAAATGGTAGGGATTTTTCTCCATTGTTGTGGATCAGGTGATGCTACATTTACATTTGAACTGTAACCCGTTTCTTTTCCATATAGCCCAGGAGGATCAGTGCTGTTTCGGTGGCAGAAAGAGTCGCCTACGAGAGAGGAGAAGAACCTGGGAATAGCTGTGGCTACAGTGTCCGCTTTGAATCAGCGCTTCCCCGGCCCCATGCTAGTATGCTGTTCTGCACTGTAGGTGCGTGCTGCTTATAGGCTGCCGATTCCTATGCGGGATTGGAAACGGAAGATAATGAACCTGAACTAAGCAGAAATAGAGGGCTCTTTCCTACAGTAGCATTTCAGAGAATAGGAGAACATTTGAAACATTGGACAGTGTTACCCTGTTGGAACCCTATATAGACATTTATTTTGTTTAAATTGTTTAATTATTTACAGAACTTATCTTATGTATGCATGTATACATCTAGGACGGATTTTGTATTTTGATATGACCCAGGGCCGGCCTGACCTTTTCCGGGGGAGTACGCGAAGTAAATTTTGGCGCGCCCCCCCCCGGCCGCCGCCGCTTTCGCCGCTGCCATTTCCGCCGCCGCCACTTCCACCGCCGCCGCCACTTCCGCACAGCCGGCCCCGTGGGCCGGCTGCACCACACCTCCCGAAGCGCGGACATTTCCGCGCATGCCCAGAAGCAACTACAGGCGCTGTAGCGCCTGTAGTTGCTTCTGGCATGCGCAGAAAAATGTCTGTGCTTCGGGAGGCGTGCTGCAGCCTCCCAAAGCACTACGTTTCTGCGCATGCGCGAATGTCGCGCATGTGCACTGCGGCCCGAGCGCACCTGCGCGCTGGCTCCAAAGCCGCAGGCGCTCGAGGACTCAGTGCCCATGCGCAGACATTCGCAGAAAATGTCTGTGCTCTGGGCATGCGCAGGGGCTGTGCCGTGGGGGGCTGTGCGGCGGCACCGGGCGGCGGCAGGGCGGGGGCGCGGAAGCGAGGTGGTGCCGCAGTGCCCCTCCCAGCTGGTGATGCCCTGCCCAGCCGGTGGCGCTCTACGCGGCCGCTTACATGGCGGAATCGCTGGGGCCGCCTCTGATATGACCCATGGATAAGTTAGAAGTTTTTCTGCTGTGGTAGGAAAGCACCAATGCTTTTCCCTCTCTCAGAGGCACCCCTGGCTGTGCTGTTATTTCCCTTCCCAGGCATTCGAAAAGGCCAGAATGCGCACTATGGGAGAGGATAGTAGAAAGGGCGGGTGCTTCTTTTAGGTTCTCTGGAGATGAACTAATCTCTTGCCTTTTGTGTTGTCAAAGGCTTTCATGGCCAGAATCACTGGGTTGCAGTGCGTTTTCCAGGCTGTGTGACCATGTTCCCGAAGCAATATTTCCTGATGCTTCTCTTGCCCTTTTATTTATTTTTATTTATTTACAACATTGATATGCTGCCCTTCTCATCCAGAAGGGGACTCAGAGCGGCTTACAAATAAAATGTAAATACAATATATTATTGCTTATAGCACAATATTAATATTATATATTTACATTGTACTATAACATTATACTGTAATATTATTAGTAATATTACATGTAATATAAAATATATAATTATAGTATATTATAATTAGTAGTATTATATTGTATTACATTATTGCCACTCAGAGAAGGGGACATTTTCGGGGGGTTTTGTTAAAAAGGTTTTTGTTAAAAAGGTTTTTGATAAAAGTTCAGTACTCACAGTGATCTGTGAATAAGTAGATCCCTGCGGAAGAAGGCAGTGAAAGCGCTCTAACTGTATGAGGGCGGAGGCAGGAAGGAAATGAGGGGAAGAAAGAAAATCGTGGTAGATTGAGAAGGAAGGGAGGAAGAAAGGGGATTAGGGGAGGGAAAGAGACAGGGAAAATGGAAGTGGGGGGGGAGCAACGATCCCTCCAACACCCAGGCAACGCTGAGTATATATGCTAATACCAGGGGTGCCCACACTTTTTCAGCATGCAAGCTACTTATAATAAAACCCAGTCAGAAAGATCTACCTACCTCCTCAAGGCTGGAGAGGGGCGGGGCTTGGTGTGGCCTGGCTCCGCCCCCCTCTGGCTTCCGCTCTACCAGCAGCTTCTCCAGGCTTGAGGATGGCAGTGCCAAGCCAGCCTTGTGCTAGCTATGTCACCACTGGCTTGGCATTGCCATCCTCAAGCTTGGAGAAGCTGCTGGTAGAGCGGAAGCCAGTGGGGGGGGGGGGGGGCAGAGCCAGGCCGCGCCAAGCCCCTCCCCTCTGGTTTTGGAGCTCCCAGCAGCTTCTTCAGGCTTGAGGAGGGCAATGCCAAGCCAGTGGTGACCTAGCTAGCACAAGGCTGGCTTGGCACTGCCCTCCTCAAGCCTGGAGAAGCTGCTGTGAGTGCTGAAGCCGGGGGTGGGGGTGGGGCTTGGCCCGGCCTGGCTCCACCCCCCTCTGAGAAGCACCCCATCCGGCTGGGATCGACCTCCTTCGGTCCCGGGATCGACTGGTCGATCGTGATCGACTTCCTGGGCAGCCCTGCTAATACACATATGCATGATAATTCCAGCAAATAATCTGTCTTAATTTATACCAAAGCACCCTCAGGGCACACACCCTGTAGTACTGCTGGCATAGCACATCATCTGCATTGACATGGACTTTTTTCTTTAAGGTGTTCTCCTGAGGAAGCTGGAAGCTGGCATTCGTGGAATCAGTCATGTCATTGTGGATGAAATCCATGAGAGAGACATCAATGTGAGTTGGATACGCTTAACACTTAATATTTATTTGTATGCAAAAGGCTGTGGCTTAATACTTAGTACAGTTTGGGGTTTTGAGGCACCGTACACTACTTAGCTGAAGCATTGGCTCTGAACTTACTTGGATCTATTTGTATGTGTGTCTGTGTAATTCCAACACATCTCGAACCAGTTATAGTTTGGAGTAGAGCTATGTTTTAGCTATACTAAAATTTGTTTTAGTGATGTACAATACATTGGATGTTCAAAAGGTGTGCCTCTGGCATCCCTGTTCTCAGTGCCTTTGGTGTGGCCTGGCTCCGCCCCCCTCTGGCTACAGCGGCACTAATGTGAGGAGTGCTCTCTTGTTAGTCTCACTTATTTTGAATCTGTGTGACATACTTGAACCTTCTTCCTTCCCAGAATTCCCCAGTTTTCTTTTTCCTTTGGTACTTTCTTCATACTTTTGCATAGTTTTTTCTTGTTATGTGGTTTTAAATTGTTTGTTACTGCTTATGTGTGAGTTATATTGATTGTATTTTTATATTTGCTGTTGTGTTGTTATTAAGTGTCATTGGGCTTGGCCTCATGTATGCCACCCCGAGTCCCCTTGGGGAGATGGTGACGGGGTGTAAATGAAGTTAATAAATAAAATAATAATAAATAAATAAATTATATGTTCTTCCCATCCTCTGTATACCAGCTTCAGAATTCTCTAGCTTTATAATGTTCCAAATTGTATTCTGTACTAGCTTGGGGACCCGGTGGTGCCTGGGTTATTTGAGAAAGGCATTTTGTGCCAAGGTTGGTCTTTGGTACTTCAAGTCCCATCATCCATGGTCCACCCTCCTCCAAACTGCATTAAAAGATAGAGTGGGTCATGGGGGCTTTGTGTGCCCAGTATGGTCTTTATCGGTCTTTGTTGGGGTCCGCAGTGGTCTTGGGCAATGAGTAGAGGTAGTTAAAGTCCCATCATCCATGGTCTGCCCTCCTCTAAACTGTAGAAGGATGGAGACTGGGTCATGGGGGCACAGGGTGCCAAGTGTAGTCTTTATAGGTCTTTGTTCAGGGCTGCAGTGGTCTGTGGGAAATGAAGGCTTTGAAATTACTACAAATCCCATAATCCATGGAGGTACCTCAAGTCCCATCCATGGTCCACTCTTCTCCAAACGCCAGTAGAATGTAGAGTGGGTCATAGGGGTACATGCCAAATTTGGTTGCATTGAGCATCTGTGTGGCAAGTGTGGTCCTGATCCGTCATTGGTGTGGGCCGAAGTGCTCTTAGAAAGTGAGTTAAAGTACTGCAATTCCCGTCATCCATGGTGCATCCTACCTCAAACTGCACCAAGATGTGGAGTGCATCTTGGGGGGGTCTGTGGGCCAAGTTTGGTCTTGTTCTGTCATTGTTGTGGACCTAGTCAGGAGAATCAAGTTCAGGAAGCCTTACTGTCAAAGCAGGTTGTGGCCTAGTCTGGAAAATCAATTAGAGGAAGCCTTATTGGCAAATCAAGTTGTGGCCTAGTTTGGGAAATCAAGTAGAGGAAGCCTTACTGCCAAATCAGGTTGTGGCCTAGTCTGGAACATCAAGTAGAGAAAGCCTTACTGCCAAATCAGGCTGAGGTCTAGTCTGGAAAATCAAGTAGAGGAAGCCTTACTGCCAAATCAGGTTGTGGCCTAGTCTGGGAAATTAAGTAGAGGAAGCCAAATCAGGTTGTGGCCTAGTCTGGGAAATCAAGTAGAGGAAGCCTTATTGGCAAATCAAGTTGTGGCCTAGTCTGGAAAATCAAGTAGAGGAAGCCTTACTGCCAAATCAGGTTGTGGCCTAGTCTGGGAAATTAAGTAGAGGAAGCCTTACTGCCAAATCAGGCTGAGGCCTAGTCTGGAAAATCAAGTAGAGGAAGCCTTACTGCCAAATCAGGTTGTGGCCTAGTCTGGGAAATTAAGTAGAGGAAGCCTTACTGCCAAATCAGGCTGAGGCCTAGTTTGTTAAATCAGCTGAAGGAAGCCTTTTTTTAAAGTGCACTCTCTGGCACCTTTGAGATTTTGGATGTTGGAATGCTGGCCATGCAGAGTCCTTTATGCAAATACCATTTCAGTGGCAACCAATCCCCTCTGTCTGGGGCTGTAGAATGTTGGAATTATGAGGCTGGCCAATCAGAGTCCTTTATGCAAATAATCCCATAGTGGCAACCTATCGAAACGCTGTCACATATTCCTTGGCACCTCCGCCCCTCCCAGAAAATGAACATTCCATTTCCAATGGGAAAAAACTGTCTTTTGGCTAACTCAAGCATTCAGTTGCATTCTGTTTTGCTGGCCAATCAGAGTCCTTTATGCAAATTGCCTCTCTGTGGCAACCAATGCCCTCTGTCTGGTGCCTTAGAGTGTTGGAGTTCTGAGGCTGGCCAATCAAAGTCCTTTATGCAAATAATCCCGCAGTGGCAACCAATCGAAACACTGGCACATATTTCTCCCTCCGCACCACCGCAAACACTGACTTTTATTATATACATAGATAGATAGATAGATAGATCGATAGATGAGTTCAGGGCTCATTAGGAAATAGATAATAACACATATTTTGGTGTTTCACATGTTAGGCCTATTTCTGGGTATATTTGACCTGCTGCTTCCAAAAATGGCACCATTTCCCCCTTTTGACTCTAGCTTTTGAGATACAGAACATATGTCATCTACCAGTCAGCATCTGCTCACTCATAGAAAATCTTAACCTTACCTAAGAAAATAGAGATGATGTGATCTATCCAATGCAATGTTCTGAACCATCGCTACGGGTAAGCCCAGAAACAGTCCTAAAAACCAAGACACCAAGATTTTTTTTAAAAAAAAGGGCTTTAAAATAATTTGAAAATCAATCTTTCAGATGAGTAGTCTGTTCTTCCCTACCCCCTCACCTGTACTACGGGAATAGTAATACTTAATTTTCTGACCTGTCTTTCAAGGTTGTAGTAAGATTTTAAGATAACAATTCAAAGTAATTTGTGGACCACTGTAAGTCAAAATTGAATTGATGGCAAATCACAGCAGGATCCCAAAGTACAGTAATGTAACATTTTCCTAAGTCCATAGCTCTCCTAAGTATAATTGTTGAATCTGAATAGTATTTTTCAAATGATTGTCTTCTTTTTCTCTACAGACTGACTTCCTGTTGGTGGTTCTGCGGGATGTAGTTCAGGCCTACCCTGAAGTTAGAGTCATTCTCATGTCAGCAACTATTGATACCAGCATGTTCTGTGAATACTACTTTAATTGTCCCATCATTGAGGTCTTTGGCAGAACGTTTCCTGTTCAAGGTGACTGAAAAAGACTGTCCTTTCTTGCTCAGCTCTTATTGCAGTATTCTACACTGACATTAATTTTAAGAGAGTTGTAATGTTGTGTTACTAATGCCAGAAAAGAGCAAGGAAGATTGCAAAACAATGACACATCTAAATATTTATGGCATGAACCTCGTGGCACATTTTAGGGCGCTGGGGGATATCACCTTTACAGCTTTTGCTAATCCTTTTAGAAACTGATATTTAAGGTCTAGTGTTGTGGTTCCCAAACTTTTTTGGCCTACCGCCCCCTTTCCAGGAAACTTTTTACTCAGTGCCCCCCTAGAAATTAATTAGTTATAATAATAGTAATAGTGTTGGAAGGGACCTCTAAAGACCATCTAGTCCAGGAGATTCTAGTCCAACTCCCTTCTACCTTCATGCAGCAGAAGCACAATTAAAGCACCCCTGACCGATGGCCATCCAGTCTCAATAACAGTATCAATAATAGTAGTAGTAATAACAACACTAATGAAGAAGGTTGTAAGAGACTCCAGGGGTCATCTAGTCCCTTCTGTGAGCTTTCCTCAGCGGCAGCAGCAGCGACAGAGGAGGAGGGAGCCCCAGCGGCAAGCTTTTCCGTGGCCTTACTCTCCTCCCTTGTCCTAGCCGACAGAGCAGCCACAGCGGTGGGAGGAGGCGGAAAAGCCGCGCATGGGGTGAGGGAAAGGTGTGCTTCTCTCCTCTTGCTCTGTCGCCCCCTGCATGCGCGTTTCTTAGTAGCAGCGGTGGTAAAGGCGTGCACGGGGCTTGGGAGGAGGGAAAGGTGTTCACCTTTCTCTTCTCCCTCACGCGCCTTTCCTACCTCTGTCGCCGAGTAAGGCGCACGCGGGGGCGAGAGAGCTAGAGGAGAGGAGCGTGCCTTTCCCTCGGCCCATGCGTGGCTTTTCTGCCTCCTCCCGCTGCTGCCCCCGCGGCCACGCATGAGACAAGGAGAGCAAGGTCGCGGAAAAGCCTGCCTCTGGGGCTCCCTCCTCCTCTGCCGCTGCTGCCACCGAGGAAGGCTTGCCTTTCCCTCCCTCATTCCGTGCGAGGTTTCCTCGGAGGAGGGAGCCGTGGCCATGGGGCTTGTCCGTGGAGCTCCCCACGGCCCCCTTGGATCGCTCCACAGCCCCCCAGGGGGCGGTAGCGCCCACTTTGGGATGGTGGATCTAGTGGGTCATCCTGCTAGGCCAGGCGTGGGCAATTACCGGCCCTCCAGGGGTTTTGGACTTCAACTCCCAGAAATCCTAGCCAGTTTACCAGCTGTTAGGATTTCTGGGATTTGAAGTCCAAAACACCCGGAGGGCCGGCCATTGCCCACGCCTGTGCTAGGCTATTTTGGTTAGTTGATAAAATATTTCCCACAGTAATCTGTTCCCTCTGTTTCAGAGTATTTTCTGGAAGATTGCATCCAGATGACTAAATTCATTCCTCCACCGAAGGACAAGAAGAAAAAAGATAAGGACGAAGAAGGTGGTGAAGATGAAGATGTACGTAGGCTAGGGTTCTCCCTCATAGAAAATTTAATGCGTGCTAATAAGAAACAAGCTAATAGTGATGATGCATGGATAATTAACACTTTCCTTATAGAATTATTTGAATGAATAAAAAGGATATTAAATAGATTGTATTTTTTCAGTTTTGGTTTTATTAAATTACTAGCTGAGGACCCGGCGGTGCCCGGGTTATTTGAGGAAGGCATTGTGTGCCAAGGTTGGTTCCTATTAGATGTGTATGTGGCTTGCAGTGGTCTCAGGAAGTTAGTGAAGGTACTGCAAGTCCCATTGGCCATGGTCCATCCCCCTCCCAACAGCACCAGGCTGTAGAGTGGGTCATGGGGGCTCTGTGTGCCACGTTTGGTGTTGATCATTCATTGGATGAGGGTCGCAGTAGTCTCAGAAGGTGAGTGAAGGTACTTCAAGTCCCGTCATCCATGGTCCATCCCCCTCCAAACAGCACCAGGATGTAGAGTGGGTCATGAGGGCTTTGTGTGCCAAGTTTGGTCTTCATTAGTCATTGAATGAGGGTCGCAGCAGTCTTGGGAAGTGAGTGGAGGTACTTCAAGTCCCATCATTCGTGGTCCATCCTCCTCAATACTGCACCAGAATGTAAAATGAGTCATGGGGGCTCTGTGTGCCAAGTTTGGTCTTGATCAGTGTTTGGATGAGGTTGGCAATGGTCTGGTGAAATGAGTGGAGGTACTTCAAGTCCCATCATCTGTGGTCCGCCCTCCGAACTGCATCAAGACATCCATTGGGTCATGGGGGCTTTTTGTGCCAAGTGTGGTCATGATTATGCACTGGATGAGGGTCGCAGCGGGCTTGGGAATTGAATGGAGGTACTTGAAATCCCATCCTTCATGGTCCATCCTCCTCTAAACTGCAGTAGGATGGAGTGTGGGTCATGGGGGTACTGTGTGCCAAGTTTGGTCTTGTGGTTCAGGGCCACCTTGGTCTGTGGGGAATGAAGAGTTTGAAAGTACTACAGATCTCATAACCTGTGATGGTACTTCAAGTCCCATCATCCATGGTCCTCCCTACTCCAAACTGCAGTAGAATGAATCATGGGTCATAGGGGCTCAGTGTGCCAAGGTTGGTTACTGTTAATTCAGGCCATACACAATGTCCCATTAACTGAGGCCTAGTCAGGGAAATCAAGTTAATGAAGCCATACTGTAAGTTTAAAAGGCCGAATGGCAGGCAGCCGTTTTCTAAAAGCTGAGGGGGAGGAGAAAACAGGAATCCATTTTGTTTTCACAGTGCCAAGTGGGGAGGGAATGTTGATGGTGCATTTTTCCCCTCAGTGGGAAGAAATCCTGTTGTTTGAATGTAGAGGCCTCGATTCTGGAATGCTGGCTAATCAGTGGCAATCAATGCCCTCTGTCTGGTGCCTTAGAATTTTGGAGTGGCGAGGCTGGCCAATCAAACAACTTTATGCAAATAGCTGGCACTTCGAATTTTGGAGTGGCCAGGCTGGCCAATCAAAGGACTTTATGCAAATAGCTGCCACATATCTGCCCTTCCGCCCTCCGCACACATACATACATACAAACATTCCGCTTTATTAAGGTATACAGATTAGCATAAATTAACTTCTTCAGCATAATAAGCAGGACTGTATTTGTGTAGGAGCTGAGACACTTTAGAACTAAACACATCAGGACTTGAGATGAATGACTGTAACTTCTTTTTTTGTTAAATAATTTCTCTCACTTTGGTCCTTCGGGTATTTTGCATTGCAGCTCCCAGAAGCACCAGCAAACATGACTAATGGTCAGGCATTCTGGGAGTTGAAAGCCCAAATACATAGAGGGCAAAGGTTGAAAATCACTACTGTTATAGAACTGAGTGAAATGGTTCTGTATTGTAATTAGTTGATATTGTATCCTCTTGCAGTAGAATAGCAAGTAAAAACTTTATTTTTGCCTTAGGCATTGCCAAAACTTGCTGTCTGTTAGTTATGCCCCATCTTTGTTTACATATATAGAAGTCATAGTATGTATCTTTATATGATTCACAAAGGCTCCTATGCGGCTTGATGGCTCTGGGCCAAGATCAAGATCTCATGGAAAAATACTGGTTGGGGTTTGGGTGGGACTAATAGAGAATGGTGGGAGTTGTAATCCCGACCACAACCAGAGGGCTGCGCGATTCCCACCCAAGATGGATCTGGACTAAACTGGATCCCGCTGAAAATACTGATGGTGTTTGTGGGGCCCTGATAGAGGATGATGGGAGTTGTGGCTGGACTCCTAGAAAATGGAGTTTCTAAGACCTACCTGAATTTCTGTCTACGAACCCAGACGATCTCCTCGATCATCTGGAGAGGCCCTACTCTCGCTTCCACCGCCTTCACAGGCACGTTTGATGGGAACGAGGGAGAGTGCCTTCTCCGTAGTGGCCCCCCGACTCTAGAACTCGCTCCCCAAGGATATTAGACAAGCCCCCACATAGGCAGTTTTTAGGAGGAGCCTGAAAACATGGCTGTTCCAAGGTGCCTTCCGTGAATAAAGTAAACGATGCCCTGCTTGACCAGTCCCCTGTAAAATGTCCTCAGACGCACTTTAACTACCTGTTGGGTCATCTGAGCCACATTATCCTTTAAAACCTTTTCTGTTACATACATTCTACCTCTGTTCGCATCCAGTGTTGTTTATTTTATAATTTTAATTAATATTTTACATTTGGCCCGCCCAGAATGGTTTAAACTGTCTGTTATTGCCTGTGTGTAAGAATATTGATTGTATTGTTATTATTTGCTGTTATGTTGTTATGTGTCATTGGGCTTGGCGCTTCCCAGTCCCCTCATGGTGGCGGGGTATAAATAAAGTTAATGAATAATAAAGTAGGTTTCCGATTCTTAGCAGTGAGGTCTGAGCCAATCACCATAGTCTTTTCTATTTGTGTTAAAGTGTTTAGCCAATGTCTTGATGGCGATCTGCAGACAAATACCGTTTTTGGAAAACACATTTTCCATGGGCTACATTTTCTTTTGCAGACCAATTGTAACCTTCTCTGTACCAATGACTATGGCCCAGAAACGAAGCGTCACATGGCCCAGCTGAATGAGAAAGAAACTCCCTTTGAACTCATTGAGGCCCTCCTGAAGTATATTGAGACCTTGAATGCCCCGGGGGCAGTCCTTGTCTTCTTGCCCGGCTGGAATCTGATCTACACTATGCAGAAGTACCTGGAAATGAATCCGCACTTTGGTACAAGTACTTTCCATCTTTACCTCCTTTTGTAAAGTGTGCATAAAAGGAAGAGAGCCTCCCTTAATTGGCTTTTCATGTCTGTGATCTCATTGTAGGAAGTCAGCGATACAGAGTTCTTCCTCTGCATTCCCAGATTCCCCGAGAAGAGCAGCGCAAAGTGTTTGATCCAGTTCCACCTGGAATTACCAAGGTGAGCTTTGCCTCTGTACCTTTTGGCAAGTAGAAGAATACTGCAGAAGGCTAGCTCTTTTATTCTCCCCCTTTCCGTTTTTAGATTGGTCCAAGCTTTACACAATGAAATAAAATGGGTGTCTTTATACTAGCTTGGGGACCCGGGTTATTTGAGAAAGGCATTGTGTGTCAAGGTTGGTCCTTATCAGATGTTTATGTGGCTCGCAGTGGTCTCAGGATCTTAGTGAAGGTACTGCAAGTCCCATCGGCCGTAGTCCATCCCCCTCCAAACAGCACCAGGATGTAGAGTGGGTCATGGGGGCTCTGTGTGTCACGTTTGGTCTTGATCATTCATTGGATGAGGGTTGCAGCGGTCTGGGTAGGTGAGTGAGGGTACTTCAAGTCCCATCGTCTATGGTCCATCCTCCTTGAAACTTCACCAGGGTGTAGAGTGGGTCATGAGTATTCTGTGTGCCAAGTTTGGGACTGGTCTGTGATTTGTAGGGGGCTACAATGTTCTGTGGGAAGTGAGTCGGTTGAAGGTACTAGAAATTCCATCATATGTGGACCATCCTGCCAGAAACTGCACCAGATTGTAAAGTGGGTCATTGGGCCTCTGTGTGCCAAGTTTGGTCCTGATTTGTCATTGGTGTGGGCCACAGTGCTCTAAGGAAGTGAGTTAAAGTACTGCAAGTCCCATCATCCATGGTCTGTCCTCCCTCAAACTGCACCAGGATGGAGAGTGCATCTTGGAGGGTTTGTGTGCCAAGTGTGGTCTTGTTCTGTCATTGTTGGGAGCCTAGCCAGGAAAATCAAGTTGAGGAAGCTTTACTGTCAATTCAGGCTCTAAACAGTATCCCATGAGCTGAGGCCTAGTCAGGAAAATCAAGTTAAGGAAGCCTTGTTGTCAATTTTGGGTCTAGTCTGTGAGTTATAGGGGCTACAGTGTTGTTTGAGAAGTGAATCAGGTGAAGGTACTGCAAATCCCATCGTTCGTGGCCCATCCTGCCCTAAACCACACCAGGTTGTGAAGTGGGCCATTGGGCCCCTGTGTGCCAAGTTTGGTCCTGATCCGTCATTGCTGTGGGCCACAGTGACTGACTGCTTGAGGCCTTTCCTTTTCCCTTTGCGTCACTTTAGAATGTTGGAATGTAGATGGCCAATCAAAGTCCTTTATGCAAATACTCCTTCAGTGGCAGCCAATCCCCTCTGTCTGGTGCCTTAGAATGTTGGAGTTATGAGGCTGGCCAATCAGAGTTCTTTATGCAAATAATCCCACAGTGGCAACCAATCGAAACGCTGCCACATATTCCTCCGCACCGTCGCAAACATTCTCTTTTATTATAGTTATAGATAGATAGATAGTAGGGTTGGTTTAGAATCCTAAAATCGGGATTCTAAAATCAAATGGGGGGGGGGGGTTGATTAGTATATCAAAGACTTACAAAAAATTTTCCAAAAGTGCTAAAATGTAACTTAAGTACTAACGAAATTCTAAAGTGGTTCTAAAGTAGGAATAGCAGGGAAACAGTTAAAAATCAAGGGGGAACATTCCCTTCACCTCTGCAGTGCAATTAAGTGGAGCTGTAATGTATAACATAAATATAAGAGGTAGTAGCTACTAGCTACTAGCTCTCAGGACAATTGTGAAAGTGCAGTACGATTCTCCCCCGCCCTTATTATTTCCCTTTCCTCCTCTTCTTCCTTCTCTACCCTCTTCTTTCATTCCTTCCTTTGCTCTTTGGTTCCCATCCCTTCTTTTCTCTTCTTCGCCCCTCTTTCCCCCCCCCGCCGCCGGTGCCCCGCCACCTCTTCTCTCTCTCTAGCCTCGATCCATGGATCGAGGCTAGAGAGAGGCAGAGAGGGGCAGGCCTTTTCCAGCTAAAATATGTTTCCGACCCAAGCCTGGGTCGGCTTATATTTTAGCTGGAAAGTCCCGCCGCTCTTCTTCTTCTTCTCTCTAGCCTGATCGAGGCTAGAGAGAAGCAGAGGCGCGAGTTTTCTTTTCCAGCAAAATAGGCGGCCCAAGCCTGGGTCGGCTTATATTTTAGCTGAAAGGCTCAATCGAGGAGCTTTCCTCTGTTTTCAGGCTGTCCCTCCGCCTGAGGGACAGCCTGGGAAACAGGAGAAAATTCCTCCGATTGAGGCCTCTTTTCCAGCTAAAATATGCTTCCACTCCAGGCTTGGGCCGGCTTATATTTTAGCTGAAAGGGGCCCCCGTCACCTCTTTTCTCTCTCTAGCCTCGATGCATGGATCGAGGCTAGAGAGAGGCAGAGAGGGGGGCGGGCCTTTCTCCTCCTCTCTCGCAGGGCTGTCATTGGCGAGAGAGGAGGAGGAGGCCCTCGCCACCCCATCCATGTTTCTTTGCCTCTGATTGGCTAAAGGAAAGGTGGAGTGAAGGGGAGGGTATGTCCACCTGGTATCCATCAGCCAATGACAAACACGTTTACTAAGGGCAAAGAAACCATACGAATGCTTTACGACCCAGATACAAAAATGGCGCCAAGTGCCGTAAAAGAAAGTCTACTTCCTGGTTCGCGACAGCGATACGTAAAACATCAAAAGTCCCATTACATACGAATTTCTAACGAATCCTTTTAATTTCCGTTTCATTTTTCTCATGCCTAATAGATAGATTTATTTTATTTGCATTATTTATACTCTGCCCATATCAGCCCGAAGGCGACTCACGGGCAGCGAACAATCGGCACAATTCGGTGCCATTTAAAAACATTACATCAATAGAATAAAAACATATCATCACAATATCTAAAAACATCAAAAAACAAAGACAATAAAGATTTTTTTTAGAAGACTATGTCATCATATTCAGCCTTGTGTTTGCCAGTTTCTATTTTTTAAAAACCAAAACAACCATAACTTATTTCAGAGATGAAGAGGAGCGAGAAAAGCTCCACATTTGTTTAAACTGGGTTTTGGGGGGATGGGAGGAGAGAGAGCCCTGTGACAACTACATGAGGGAAAAATATTTGGGGACCCCAAAAAGGGGATGTGATGATTATGTAGTGGCAACTCTTCAATTTTAAGATGCACCCCCCCCCCCATATAAACATCTTTTAAAATGGGGTGCATCTTAGAATTGCAGGTGTACCTTACGTATTTTTGTTGGTGGTGGTTGTTACAATCTATTGTGTTTTTAAATATGGTATTTGGGGTTTTTTAAAGTGCATCTTTGTATTCAGGAAAGAATTATGGTTCTCTTCCAGGTAATTTTATCCACCAACATTGCAGAGACCAGCATTACCATCAATGATGTCGTCTATGTTATTGACTCTTGCAAGTGAGTTCTTGATTCTCTTGTTTGTTGAGTTGCAAAATTGGTTTCGTATTGCTTTCTAATCCTCCTTCGAGATATTGTCTTTTTGCTACCCCCTTCCCACTCACACTCCCAACGTTTGGGAGCTTGGAACAATTTGACACAAATGGTTTTAATAGCCATTTTCCCAATTTACTTTGCAGACAAAAAGTTAAACTCTTCACGTCTCACAACAACATGACCAACTATGCCACCGTCTGGGCCTCAAAAACAAACTTGGAGCAGCGAAAAGGACGAGCGGGCCGTGTTCGCGCTGGGTTCTGCTTCCACCTCTGCAGCAGAGCTCGATTTGACAGGTAGCTTGAACTATGCTGCTATTTGGTGGTCTACCTGCACTGGGAAATGGACAGTGTCTCTGTGGGTTCTGCTGAATTTTCCAGTGGTTTCAGTACTACCACTGCTGATATGCCCTTGGCCATTTTTCTGGGTTGGGACTTGAGGGCATCTCTTCCTTCCTGAAGGACTGGGCCCAGAGAAGGTAGTGCTGTTTTGCTTCCCTCAGAGCTGGAGGGTTTGTCCGCTATGCCATTTAATGTATATATGAAACTGCTGGGAAAGATTTGATCTGCCAGCAACCGTATTTGTAGGATTCATCCCATTTTGGAGCGCCTCTGCTGTTGCTCAGTGTTTCCCAGTGGTATTTATTTATTTATTTATCACATTTCTATACCGCCCCTCTCAGCCCGAAGGCAACTCGGGGCGGTTTACACAAGGCAGTCTCTGCCCTCCAATCAAAACAAGCAAAACAAACAATAACCATATAACACAACAATTAGCAATTGTGGTAGCTGCTTGCCATCGTGTGATTGGCGAAAGAACAAGCAAGAATGCTGCTGCCAGTCGCAGGCGCACAACAAGGCAAGCTACCTATAGAACTACAACAACACAACACAGGGATCACTACTGATCTCAAAAATGAAATATATATTAAAGCAGGCGTGCCCACATTTTTTTAGCATGCGAGCTACTATATGAACAACCAAGTTGAAAAGATCTACCTGGCGCGCGCGCTTGCTCCTGCTGCCGCCTTCCGGCTGCGCGGGCCTTCTTCTTTGCCTGCCCATGAATGCTCTCTCTATCTCCTCACTGCTGCGTTCGCCAAGCAGAAAGTCCCCATCCCTTCCTGCTTCCTAGTTGCGCAGCAGGCCCCCACGCACGCAGCAGGAAGCGCGCTCCTGCTGCGTACGTGGGAGAGGCTTACTGCGCACACAGCAGGAAGGGATGGCAACGGGAAGGGGATCTTCCTTGCCTGCCCATGAATGCTCTCCATCTCCTCGCCGCTGCTCGCTTCCTGCTGCTGCGTGCGTGGGAGGGGCCTGCTGCGCACGCAGGAAGCAGGAAGGGATGGGGACTTCCTGCTTCACGAAAGCACGCAGCAGGAAGGAGGAAGGCGACAAAGAGATTGAGAAAGCGCGTCCAGGCAAGGAAAATCCCCTTCCCGGGTGCACCTGGCGGCGAGTGCGCGTACACAGGGCAGAATCGCCCCATCCGGCTGGGATCGACTTCACATGGACTCGGGATCGACTTCCTGAGCAGCCCTGTATTAAAGAGTCTCATTCAGATACCCAATATTATGCAAACGATTGACAATATATTGTGAGCATATCAAAATATATATATACACATTCAACATTGCCGCATATAGTCCAATCCGTTACCAATATCATAGAACATATACACATACAGAAGATACACATAAGTTTATATACTGATACGTAGTCCCACTACGATATCTATATATTGTATACCAGATATATTGTACTTGGATAATATTCCATATATATATATATAAACCACTATCTTTGGAAATCATACATAATGAAGCGCTCAAACAGAATACATCCATTCCAGATATCATGAAAAGGATGAGTACTTCAACAGTAAACATATTAATATCCCATGAATCCAGGTAAGTGGCAATTAACAAAGCAAGCACCATATATCCAAGGGCGTGAGGAGAGAACACCAACTGGTGTCCAAAACGGAGCGTTCTGAAGAAACGTCAGATGTCATTCCAGGTCGTTCTCCCGGCCAAAAAGGAAGTAGGGAACTGGTAGCTCAGTAAGGTCAATTGGAGTCCACCGAAAGTAATTGTAGGTTCAGTGACAATATATTGTCATCGTTTGCATAATATTGGGTATCTGAATGAGACTCTTTAATATATATTTCATTTTTGAGATCAGTATTGATCCCTATGTTGTGCTGCTTGACTTCAAGGACATAGCGAGCTGCAGCCATGGAGCTCCTTGGCTCCACTACCTTCTCTTTTTTATATAGTAAGAACTTGATCACTTCTGTTCCATTTTTAATAGGAACTTGAGCATTTCCATCAGAGAGTGCATACTGGCTACTCAAAGGGCCCACTGTATGCTGGTAGCACCTGACTTAATTTCTTCTTTCCATCGAACTTCAGGAAAGCTGTTTGTCCTCTTTTCCCCCAGTATTATAAAGAAAATATACAAGATAATTTGGACTGATTTGGAGGATGTTTTAAACTTGGCAAACTGTTTTTCATGTATATTTATAACTATTTTTATTTATTTCTGTATTTTACTGGTATTTTTATATTGTATCGACATCAAATTGTTGCTTTCTGGAAGCCGCCCTGGGTCCCTCCTCGGAGGTCGAAAAAGGACGGGATATAAATGTTCTAAATCAGGGCTGCCCAGGAAGTTAATCGCGAATGACTGGTCGATCCCGGGACCAAAGGAGGTCGATCCCAGCTGGATGGGGCACTTCTAGAGGGGGTGGAGCCATGCCAAGCCCCGCCCCTGGCTTCAGGGCTACCACAGCTTCTCCAGGCTTGAGGAGGGTAGTGCCAAGCCAGTAGTGGCCAGTTATGCCACCACTGGCTTGGCACTACCCTCTAGCCTGGAGAAGCTGTGGTAGCGCTTAAAGCCAGAGGGGGAAGGGGTGGAGCCATGCCGCACCAAGCCCCGCCTCTCTCCTCGGCTTCAGCTCTACCACAGCTTCTTCAGCCTTGAGGAGGGTAGTGCCAAGCCAGTTGTTGCAAGCTATGCCCCCACTGGCGTGGCACGAGCCGCCACAAGCCTGGAGAAGCCCGGGTAGAGCGAAAGCCAGAGGGGAGCATGCCATGATGCGCCCAGCCCCGCCCCTCCCTGCTCCGCCCCGCTTCTCTCGGGTGATCTGTCTGACTTGGTTTTATTCTAAGTAGCTCGCATGCTGAAAAAGTGTGGGCACCCCTGCTTTAGTGGGATTGATGGAAAGCTTCCTTCTGTTGCATCTGATTGAGATTTATCTTACATTGAAAAAATACACTTTGGTGTTACTACTCGGCTGGTAAGTAAGATATACGTACATTTAGAAGATGCACCCCATTTTTAGATTTGTTTATATAGAAAAAAGTGTGTCTTAGAATCAAAGAAAGACAGTACTATCGAGAGGGTGCCCACCTCAGTCTACTGCCAATGTACAGTACCTCTTGGTATGCCACTCTTTCAGGCTGTTTTATCTTCAAAATATTTCCCGTCAGCTGCATAAGATCTCTACTGACCAGAAGATCATGAATTTGAGGCCTGCCCGGGTCGGGGTGAGCTCTCAACCAAATTATGTAGCTCGCTGTCGAACTTTGCAACCCGAAAGACAGTTGCATCTGTCAAGTAGGAAACTTTAGGTACCACTTTGTGGGGAGGCTAATTTAACTGATTTACAAAGCCATAAAATCTCCAGGAAGTATGAAAAAGAATGAAGGAATGAGACAGCTCCCCCTGGTGGCCAGAAGCTGGAATGTTAAATTGCCTCTATGTCTGTCTATATATGTTGTATGTCAATGGCATTGAATGTTTGCCTGTATATGTGCATTGTGATTGCCCTGAGTCCCCTGCGGGGTGAGAAGGGCGGAATATAAATGATGTAAATAAACAAAATTAATTCATTATTTCTTCAGGCTTGAGACTCATATGACTCCGGAGATGTTCCGTACCCCACTGCATGAAATTGCTTTGAGCATCAAACTACTCCGCCTGGGAGGAATTGGGCAGTTCCTTGCGAAAGCTATAGAGCCACCTCCCCTGGATGCGGTCATTGAAGCAGAACACACTCTCAGAGGTACTTGGCATACTTTTTAAAATTTATTTACTTACTTTGAAAAACAAACAGAAATTGAGTTGTTTGAGGCTGGATCTTCCCTCCTCCTCATCTGCAATTCGCCTTATTATCCAAAAAAGGAGATAAAACAGTGTGACTATTGTGCAATGAAATACGGTATTTTTTTACTGTATTGACCCTGATAAGCTTTGGTGATACGTTGCTTCTATTTCAGAGCTTGATGCGCTAGACTGCAATGATGAGCTAACACCTCTTGGGAGAATTTTAGCAAGACTCCCCATTGAACCTCGTCTTGGGAAGATGATGATAATGGGATGCATTTTCTAGTAAGTGCATTTTAGAAATGAGAACTTTTGAGACTGATAATGGTGGAGATATGTATTTATTTATTTATTTACAGTATTTATACCACAAATTTCAATTCCACTTTAACGGCAGTCTCTGGGGATGTGACACGAGCATCTGCTTGTCCGGTTTTAATGGATTCGTTTCAATTGGTTCAACTCGAGGATGTGGACAAGATCCTTGGAGAAGTGAGGCCTACCACATGCATCCTAGACCCCTGCCCATCCTGGCTTATCAAAGAAGCCAGAGGGGGTTTGGCAGAGTGGGTGAAGGTGGTGGTCAATGCCTCCTTACAGGAGGGCAAAATTCCAGACAGCTTAAAGCAAGCTGTTATAAAACCGCTGTTGAAAAAACCATCACTGGACCCCACTCAATTCGTCAACTATCGGCCAGTCTCCAATCTCCCCTATTTGGGCAAAGTCATGGAACGTGTGGTGGCTTCGCAACTCCAGGGGTTCTTGGTAGACACTGATTATCTTGATCCGGCAATCGCTTTAGGCCGGGACATGATACTGAGACAGCCTTGGTAGATTATCTAGGCTGGGAGCTCGACAGGGGGAGTGTGTCCCTGTTGGTTCTGCTGGACCTCTCAGCGGCTTTCGATACCGTTGACCACGGTATCCTTCTGGGTCGCCTTGCAGATATGGAGCTTGGGGGTACTGCTTTGCAGTGGCTCCAATTCTTTCTGGAAGGTCGTACCCAGAAGATGTTACTGGGTGACACCTCTTCGGCTCCGCAACCTTTATCTTGTGGAGTCCCTCAGGGTTCAGTACTGTCCCCGATGTTATTTACATCTACATGAAGCTGGGAGAGATCATTCGGCGTTTCGGAGTATGGTGTTATCTATACGCAGATGACGTCCAGATCTGTCACTCCTTCCCACCTGTCACCAAGGAGGCTGTCCAGACTTTGAACCGGTGCTTGGCTGCTGTGTCGGACTGGATGAGGGCTAGCAAATTGAAACTCAATCCAGACAAGACAGAGGTCCTCCTGGTCAGTCAAAAGGCCGAACAGGGCATAGGGTTATAGCCTGTGTTGGATGGGATTGCACTCCCCCTGAAGAGGTTCGCAGGTTCGCAGCTTGGTAGTGATCCTGGACTCATTGCTGAGTTTGGAACCCCAGGTCTCGGCGGTGGCCAGGGGAGCTTTTCCACAGTTAAGACTCGTGCGCCAGCTGCGCCCGTACCTTGGGAAGTCTGATCTGGCTACGGTTGTCCACGCTCTGGTCACCTCTCGAATAGATTACTGCAACGCACTCTACATGGGGCTGTCTTTGAAGACAGTTCGGAAATTACAATTCGTCCCAACGGGCGGCAGCAGATTACTAACTGGAGCTACATACAGGGAGCATACCACCCCCCTGTTGTGTCAGCTCCACTGGCTGCCTGTCCCATTTCCAAGCTCAATTCAAAGTGCTGCTTTTGAACTTTAAAGCTCTATATGGTTCTGGCCCAGCTTACTTGTCCGAACGCATCAGCCTCTATGTCCCACCTCGTAATTTAAGATCATCCGGGGAGGCCCTGCTCTCGCTCCCGCCAACTTCTCAAACGGTTGGTGGGGATGAGAGAGAGGGCCTTCTCGGTGGTGGCTCCCTGTCTGGAATGCGCTTTCAAGCGACATACGATCAACACCATCCCTCCTGGCATTCAGGAAAAAAATGAAATCTTGGCTGTGGGACCAGGCGTTTGCACATTAGCCCAATACAGCACTTTGGACTGGATTTGTAACGGCAAGTTGATGGATATGGCTCAATGCTCCTGTTATGCACGAAATACTGTCTTTAACTTAAGAGAATGTGTGTGATGTGTTAATGTTAATTGTATTTTAATATGTTTTAATGCTGTATGTTTTTGGTTTTATATTGTATTTATTATGTTGGCATTGAATTGTGCCTTTTGTTAAGCTGCTCTGAGTCCCCCCTTGAGGGTAGAGAAGAGTGGGGTAGAAATGTTGGAAATCAATAAATAATAAATAAATTTATATATCAACTTTCTCACCTCTGGGGGAACTCAAAACGCTTTACACATAAATAATGGCAAAATTCAATGCCTTACATTGGGCACCGGTACGATGCCAATACAAACAATTACAATAGTAAAACCACAATGAAAACATAAATCATAATTAAAACAATGCATTAACAAGCAATAACAGCCTCGTCAGTCAAATCGCTGTTCCAGTCAATGTCCCTCTAAAATGCTACGTACATCTACTGTCCGAAGGCCTGGTCACAGAATCATGATTTAAATTTGTTTCTAAAAGCCAGGAGGGAGGGAGTGGATCTTACCTCATTTGGGAGTGTGTTCCATAGGCAGGAGACCACAGCCGAGAAGGGCCTGTCTCTCATCCCCGCCAGGGGCATTTGTGCTGTTGACGGGAGCAAGAGCAGGGCCTCCCCAGATGATCTTAGCTTTCGAGGTAGGACACGGGCGGATGCGTTTGGACAAGTAAGCTGGGCAAGAACCGTATAGAGCTTTATAGGTCAAAACCAGCACTTTGAATTGGGCTCGGAGATGGACCGGCAGCCAGTGGAGCTGGCATAGCAGGGGGGTGGTATGCTCCCTGTATGTCGCCCCGGTTAGTAATCTGGCTGCCACCCGTTGGACTACTTGGAGCAGGGGTGCCCACACTTTTTCAGCATGCGAGCTACTTATAATAAAACCAAGTCAGAAAGATCTACATACCTCCTCAAGGCTGGAGAGGGGAGTGGGTGAGGAGGGGCGGAGCCAGAGGGGGCGGAGCCCTGCCGCACCAAGCCCCGCCCCCTCCCCTCTGGCTGGAGCTCCCAGCAGCTTCTCCAGACTTGAGGGTGGCAATGCCAAGCCAGTGGTGACGTAGCTAGCATAAGGCTGGCTTGGCATTGCCATCCTCAAGCCTGAGAAGCTGCTTGGCCAGAGGGGGGCGGAGCCCTGCCGCACCAAGCCCCGCCCCCTCCCCTCTGGCTGGAGCTCCCAGCAGCTTCTCCAGACTTGAGGGTGGCAATGCCAAGCCAGTGGTGACGTAGCTAGCACAAGGCTGGCTTGGCATTGCCATCCTCAAGCCTGGAGAAGCTGCTGGTAAAGCGGAAGCCAGAGGGGGCGGAGCTACGCCGTGCCAAGTCCCGCCCCCTCCCCTCTGGCTTTTGAGCTCCCAGCAGCTGCTTCAGCCTTGAGGATGGCAGTGCCAAGCCAGTGGTGGCATAGCTAGCACAAGGCTGGCTTGGCCCTGACCTCCTCAAGGCTGAAGCAGCTGCTGGGAGTGCCGAAGCCGGGGAGGGGGCAGGGCTTAGCATGGCCTGGCTCCGCACCCTCTGAGAAGCGCCCCATCCAGCTGGGATTGACCTCCTTCGGTCCCGGGATCGACTGGTCAATCCCGATCGACTTCCTGAGCAGCCCTGACTTGGAGTTTCCGAACTGTCTTCAAATGCAGACCCACGTAGAGTGCGTTGCAGTAATGTATTTGGGATGTAACCAGAGCATGGACGACTGTGGCCAGATCAGACTTCGCAAGGTACGGGCACAGGTACGAGTCTTAACTGTGCAAAACCTCTCCCAGCCACCGCTGAAACCTGGGATTCCAGGCTCAGCGATGAGTCCAGGATCACACCCAAACTGCGATCCTGCGTCTTCAGGGGGAGTGTAACCCCATCCAACACAGGCTGTAACCCTTTGCCCTGTTCGGCCTTTCGACTGACCAGGAGGAACTCTGTCTTGTCTGGATTCAATTTCAATTTATTAGCCCTCATCCAGTCCGACACAGCAGCCAAGCACCGGTTCAAAGTCTGGACAGCCTCCTTAGTGACAGGTGGAAAGGATTGACAGATCTGGACGTCATCTGCGTACAGATAACGCTTTACTCCGAAACTTCGGATGATCTCCCCCAACGGCTTCATGTAGATGTTAAACAACATCGGGGACAGTACTGAACCCTGAGGGACTCCACAAGACGGTTGCGGAGACGAACAGGTGTCACCCAGTAACACCTTCTGAGGCCAACCCTCCAGGAAGGACTGGAACCACTGCAGAGCAGTACCTCCAAGTCCCATTCCTGCGAGGCATCCCAGAACGATACCGTGGTCAACGATATCCAGCATAACCAACAGGGACACACTCCCCCTGTGTTGTTCCTAGCGTAGATCATCTACTAAGGCGACCAAGGCTGTTTCAGTGCCATGTCCCGGCCTAAAGCCAGACTGTGCCGGATCTAGAAAATCAGTGACTTCTTAGGTGTGGTAATACATGTAAGAAAACATGAATTAAATTTGACCTACGTGTATGTATTTGAAAGGTGGAGGTGTTCTGTTTTTAACCTATGTTTGGTGAAAATAATTGCGGCTTCCACCAACATACAGCTTCTTAAAGTGAATTCTGTGCATCTCTGGTAATCGCATAGGCATCCCATTTAATCAGTGAGTCGCTGTTTTGTATTTTAGTGTGGGAGATGCTGTGTGTACCATCTCTGCAGCCACCTGCTTCCCTGAGCCCTTCATCAGTGAAGGAAGGAGGTTGGGGTACGTCCACAGAAATTTTGCTGGTAACCGGTTTTCTGATCATGTGGCCCTGCTGTCTGTTTTTCAAGCCTGGGATCATGCAAGGTAAATGGATTCAAGACAACGTTGGGCTTAACGTTGAATATTTTACACATGGATGCTTTCCTGTGGAAAACACAGGAAATCAGTATTGCCTTTTTTTTCTTTTGGCAGAATTGGCGGGGAAATGGCGGAGATAGGTTTCTGCGATCGTAAGCGACTCAACATGGCAACTCTCAGGATGACCTGGGAAGCCAAAGTGCAATTGAAGGACATTCTTGTTAACTCTGGATTCCCAGAAGGTAAAATGCCATATGAATGTATTTGTCATGTTATAATTGCTAGATCAGGGTGTCAAACTCATTTTCCTCAAGGCCCACATTGACCTTATTTATTTATTTATTACTAGCTTGGGGACCTGGCCCTGCCCGGGTTATTTGAGAAAGGCATTGTGTGCCAAGGGTGGTCCTTATGAGATGTTTACGAGGCTTACAGTGGTCTCAGGAAGTTAGTGAAGGTACTTCAAGTCCCATCATCCATGGTCAATTCTCCTTCAAACGGCACCAGGATGTGGAGTGAGTGGGTCATGAGGAGTCTGTGTGTCAGGTTTGGTCTTGATCAGTCATTGGATTAGGTTTGCAGCAGTTTTGGGAAGTGAGTGAAGGTACTTCAAGTCCCATCATGCATGGTCTGCCCTCCTTCAAGCTGCACCAGAATGTAAAGTGGGTCATGGAGGCTCTGTGTGCCTTGTTTGTTCTTTTTTGGTAATTGGATGAGGGTCGCAGTGGTCTCAGAAAGTGAGTGAAGTTACTTCAAGTCCTAGCATCTGTGGTCCGTCCCACTCAAAACTGCACCAGGATGTAGAGTGGGTCATGGGTACTCTGTGTGCCAAGTTTGGGCCTGGTCTCTGATTTGTAGGGGCTTCAATGTTCTGTGGGAAATGAATTGGGTGAAGGTACTGCAAAGCAAGTGAATAAAAGTACTGCAAGTCCCGTCATCCATGGTCCTTCCTACCTCAAACTGCACCAGGATGTAGAGTGGATCTTGAGGTAGGAAGACCAAACTTCGCACACAGGGCCCCGTGATCCACTTCACATCCTGCTCCAGTTTGGGGGAAGGTGCACCACAGCTGATGGGACTTGCAGTATCTACACTAATTCCATTATACCACTACAACTCCTTATAATGAGGGATCTAGACCACACTTCGCACACAGAGCCCCCATGGCCCACTCCACATCCTCCTGCAGTTTGAGGGAGGGTACACCACAGATTATGGGACTTACAGTACCTTCACTAATTCCATGATACCACTGCAACTCCTTATAATGAGGAATCAAGACCAAACTTGCCTCACAGAGCCCCCATTACCCACTCTACATTCTGTTGCACTTTGGGGGAGGGTGCACCACAGATGATGGGACTTGCAGGACCTACACTAATTCCATAATACCACACCAACTCCTTATAATGCGGGATCAAGACCACACTTCGCACACAGAACCCCCATGGCCCACTCTACATCCTGCTGCAGTTTGGGGGAGGGTGCGCCACAGATGATGGGACTTGCAATACCATCACTAATTCCATGACACCCTGCAACTCTTTATAATGATGGATCACAACTATCATTATGAACCCCGTGACCCACTCTACATCCTCTTACAGTTCGCAGGAGCACTGACCACACATGATGGGACTTGCAGTACCTTCTCCAATTTCATGATACCACACCTACTCCCAATACTGATGGATCCCAGCCAAACATGGCACTCAGAGCACTCATGACCCACACTACATTCTGGTACTGTTTCGAGGGGAATGAACTATGACCGATGGGACTCGCAGTACCTTCACTAACTTCCAGAAACCACTGCGAGCCACGTAAACATCTGATAAGGACCAAACTTGCCACACAATGGGCACTGCCGCGTCCCCAAGCTAGTAATATAATATACGCCACGACGGAGGAACGAAACAGCATCATACAAAATAAATGGTACAGTACCTACATGATCTTCAAGGAATTAGTTCACAGCCCCCCGAAGTTTCCAAAAGAAATTATAGCGGGATATAATCCTCAGTCCTTTGAACGCTGCTGCATAGGAATCCGCCGAGGCTTAGAGTGGAAAGAACATTCTGTTGGGAGTAGACCAGAGTAGACAATGGTCGATAATACAGATGGAATGACGTCACCAAAGGAGTGTCCAATGGGGAAGCTGGAGAAGGTCGTTTCAAAAAATTGGATCAAACAGATTTATAATCCAAATCAGCAGTGTGTTACTACTAATGTTGAGGCGATAGTCCAAACATAAATCAAATATAATGTGCTCACAGTAGTCCCAAGTAACTTCCTAGATATCTAACACACTAAAGAGTACACAATAAGTATCCAAATGGGGAAGCTGAAAGGAAATCCCTGAGAAACTCGAATGGCCGACGGGATAGGAGAATTCAATGTGACCCTTAGCCCGTTTCGCCGTGCAAATAGGCTTTCTCAAGGCCATAATTCCATTCTGTAGCACATCGAATGAGAAGGCGTCCCTCAAAAGGAATATATGTATATCAATACAATGCAAGCAGAGAATAATATCAAGATACCTGTATTTACAATCCAACATCACGTGTGCCTCTGAGGTTGGGAAAAAAGATTTTAGCATGGGACATCATATCCACAAGCCTTGTATCTAAATTCGAACCCTACTATTTTAACTATTATCACACTTCCCATTAGCTCTAGAGTTGCAATCCAGCACCTGGGGAGCCGCATGAGATGACATGGCGGGCTGAAGTTGGCCTTTGGGCCTTGAGTTTTAAGCTTGTGGCTAGATACTGAATTTGGGGGTCCATTAAATGTATGTAGCTTCCCTGTTTGCAGCATACACACGCTTCTGTTTTCTTCCCAGAGTGTTTGGCGACACAGGTATTTAACAACACTGGACCGGACAACAGTTTGGATATTGTCATCTCCCTACTGGCCTTTGGCTTGTACCCAAATGTCTGTTACCATAAGGAGAAAAGGAAAATTCTCACCACTGAGGGACGTAATGCACTTATTCACAAGTCTTCTGTCAACTGCCCTTTCAGCAGTCAGGACATGAAATACCCCTGCCCATTCTTTGTTTTTGGTGAAAAGGTATGTATGTGTGAAATAAATCTTTGGTGACCAAATTACCTTTTCAAGTCTAAGATGCTACTTCATGTTTTTTTTTGTTGTTTTTTTCGGGGGTTAACCAAAAATGTTGCTGTTCTAATTTAAGAACGTGGCACTCTACTATCTCTTTTCTTATGCGTAGAAGACTTGCCGTGCGTAACAGAAAAATCTATATTTGTATAGCTGAGTCCAGTATAGTTGGATCCCCATTTTTGTGATCCAGCTATATTGGAGCCGATGCCAAACTTTTCGCCACTCCCCCGCCCCGGGCGGGGGGCTTTCTCAAGGCCATAAATGTGGCGCAATGGGTTAAAGCAGGAGTGGCCACACTTTTTCAGCATGCGAGCTACTTATATTAAAACCAGGTCAGAAAGATCTACCTACCTCCTCAAGGCTGGGGAGGGGAGGGAGCGGAGTGGGGCTTGGCCAGAGGGGGGCGGAGCCAGGCCGTGCCAAGCCCCTCCCCCCTCCCCCCTGGCTTTGGAGCTCCCAGCAGCTTTTCCAGGCTTGAGGATGGCAATGCCAAGCCAGGCTTGTGCTAGCTATGCTTGTGCTAGCAATGACATAGTTGGCACAAGGCTGGCTTGGCCCTGCCCTCCTCAAGCCTGGAAAAGCTGCTGGTAGAGCGGAAGCCACAGGGGGGTGGAGCTAGGCCACGCCAAGCCCCGCCCCATCCCCTCTGGCTTTAGAGCTCCCAGCAGCTTTTCCAGCCTTGAGGATGCCAAGCCAGTGGTGGCATAGCTAGCACAAGGCTGGCTTGGCCCTGCCCTCCACAAACCTGGAGCAGCTGCTGGGAGTGCCGGGAGGGGCGGGGCTCGGCACGGCCTGGCTCCGCCCCCTCTGAGAAGCGCCCCATCCGGCTGGCTAGGTATGCCACCACTGGCTTGGCATTGCCACCCTCAAACCTGGAGAAGCTGCTGGGAGCTCCAAAGCTAGAGGTGAGGGGCGGGGCTTGGCACAGCCTGGCTCCGCCCCCTGGCTCCCACTCTACCAGCAGCTTCTCCAGGCTTGAGGATGGCAGTGCCAAGCCAGTGGTGGCATAGCTAGCACAAGCCTGGCTTGGCATTGCCATCCTCAAACCTGGAGAAGCTGCTGGTAGAGCGGAAGCCAGAGGGGGGCGGAGCCAGGCCAAGCCCCGCCCCACCCCTTTCCAGCCTTGAGAAGGTAGGTAGATCTTTCTGACTTGGTTTTATTATAAGTAGCTCGCGTGCTGAAAAAGGGTGGGCACCCCTGATCTAGATTGAGGTCCTTTTTGAAAGCCAGTTCTATCTTGTTACCACATAATTTGAGCTATGTATGTAACATCTTATTAGGTTTAGGTTGTCAAGTGGCTGCTACTTCACATGGTGCGCATTATATATTTTGTGCTTAGAATAAAATTTAAGCACTTCTAGAAATGAAAAAAAAATGTGTGGATCCCTTGGCCCACAGAATTCTGAAAACACATTTTAGTGTGAGAGGGAAGCAGATAGAAACTAGTACAAAGCAGGATGGATATTACAGGGTAAAGGAGAATTGCTTTTAACATGTAGACTTAGCTTCTCTTCTTCTCTGATTTCTAAACATTGAAGCAGTATTGGGTGGTGTTCAATACTTCGTTACAGCAGTGTTTCTCAACCAGTGTGCCGTGAGCAATCATCAGGTGTGCCGTGGGAAATTGGAACCTTCAGGGGGGGGGGGGGGGGAGAGTCTAGTGTGTTGAGTATAAAAACCCTAAGAAACCTACCTCGATAAAGGCACAAAATTACACACACCCCTCCCCACCCGTTGTCTACTTGGTCTCTCCCTCTCCATGCATTGGGAAGGCCCCCTCCCTTTCCCCAAGTAGAGACCTCCTCTTGCCTCCTGGGGGTTCTGTGTGGGAAGTTTGGCCCACTTCTATCATTGGTGGGGTTCAGAATGCTCTTTGATTGTAGGGGAACTATAAATCCCAGCAACTACAACTCCCAGATGTCAAGGTCTATTTCCCCTGAACTCCATCTGCGCTCATATTTGGGCATATTGAATATTCATGCCAAGTTTGGTTATGATCTGTCTTTGAAGTCCACAGTGCTCTCTGGATATAGGTGAACTACAACTCCAAAACTCAAGGTCAATGCCCACCAAACTCTTACAGCATTTTCTCTTGGTTATGGGAGTTCTGTGTGGGAAGTTTGTGTCTTTCTGCCATTCCTGCCAGGATATCTATGTTGTGTTCATCGAAACAGGCCCAGGAAACATTTTAAAACATGTTAACTATATGTATTACTGTGCTAGAGTCTCGTTTTCTGTCATTTTGGTTGGTGGTGTGCCCCAGGATTTTGCAAATGTAAAAAGTGTGCCGCGGCTCAAAAAAAGGTTGGGAAACACTGCGTTACAGCATAGGAACCAGAAATGTGCGTTTTTTAAACCTCGGTTTTGTTTAATATATGGGATGCTATGTCAGCTTGATGCACACCAGCCTCTGGACATTTTTCTCTTTGCAGATCCGGACACGAGCAATTTCTGCCAAAGCCATGACCTTAGTGAGCCCTTTGCAGCTGCTCCTCTTTGGCGCCAAGAAAGTTACGTCTGATGGAGAGATTATTATGTTGGATGACTGGTATGAACATTTTGGCTAACTAGATATTAAATGCATAGAGGGAGGATTTTGAGATGCGACTGATTTTGTAGCTGGAAAGGGCCGAAGCGAGTTGCTAGACAGGCTTAGAATTCTGTGTGAAACGTAAAAGGATTTTGTATTCTGTTACTTTTCTGTGTATATTTGTGTGCATATGTAATAACCTTGTTAATCTGCAAGTGTTAAGTCATTCTATGAAGGTTTTGGAGAGTTCTAAGCACATTTGGTCCAATTTTTCTCCTTTATGTGTACAATATAAAGCCAAAACCATTGCCCTACTCAAAAATTCCTCCTTTAAGACCTACTAGCTTGGTGCCTGGGTTATCTGAGGAAGGCATTGTGTGCCAAGGTTGGTTCCTATTAGATGTTTATGTGGCTTGCAGTGGTCTCAGGAACTTAGTGAAGGTACTACAAGTCCCATTGGCCATGGTCCATCCCTCCTTCAAACAGCACCAGGATGTAGAGTGGGTCATGGGGGCTCTGTGTGTCACATTTTGTCTTCGTTATTCTTTGGATGAGGGTTGCAGCGGTCTCAGAAAGTGAATGAAGGTGTTTCAAGTCCCATCATCTGTGGTCCATCCTTATTGAAACAGCACCAGGGTGTAGAGTGGGTCATGGGGGCTCTGTATTGTATTTTGTAATTGTGGCATTGGGTGAGGGTCGCGTTGTGAAGTGGGCCATTGGGCCCCTGTTTGCCAAGTTTTGTCCTGATCTGTTACTGCTGTGGGCCGCAGTGTCTGAATGCCTGAGGCCTTTCCTTTTTCCTTTGAGTTATCTTAGATTGTTGGATTGTGGATGACCAATCAGAATCCTTTATGCAAATACCATTTCAGTTGCAACCAATCCCCTCTGTCTGGGGCTGTTTGCACCTGGTCTGTGATTTATAGGGGCTACAGTGTTGTTTGGGAAGTGAATGAGGTGTAGGTACTGCAAATCCCATCATTTGTGGCCCATCCTGCCCTAAACCACACTGGGTTGTGAAGTGGGCCATTGGTCCCGTTTGCCAAGTTTGGTCCTGATCCGTCATTGCTGTGGGCCGCAGTGGCTGACTGCCTGAGGCTTTACCTTTTCCCTCTGAGTCACTTTAGAATGTTGGAATGTGGTTGGCCAATCGGAGTCCTTTATGCAAATACCATTTCTGTGGCAACCAATCCCCTCTGTCTGGGGCCGTAGAATGTTGGAGTTCTGAGGCTGGCCAATCAGAGCAATTTATGCAAATAATCCCACAGTGGTAGCCAATCGAAACGCTGGCACATATTCCTCCCGCCGCACCACCCACCGCCCGCAAACAATGACTTTTATTATATACATAGATAGATGTATATAATAAATAGCCTCTTTTATTTTGCCCTGTTCAAATCTTAAGGCCATGCAAACTGCTGTAAGTTCTCATGGCCAGAATTGGAAGCACTCCCTCAAGTGTAATCAAAGCACATGTTTGTAAGAAAATGATCATAGGAATATAATTTTTTTTTGAAAAAAAAAATGAAATATAGGGAGATACTTTATCAACAGCAATTATGCTCTGATCTTGGGGGTGACTTTGTAGTTTTCCATCTTTGTTTTCCAGTAAGTAGCAGTAGCATTTCTTATGTTGCCAGTTATTTCTTATTGCAGACAGAGGTGTGTTTCTTTAACATAATTATTAGGATACTCTTTAGAAGTTGCTTCCATTATTCATCGTCTCTTTAATTGTAATAGTTTCATAACCAAGGTTGTAGTTGATGGCAGTGTTCATACATTTATTTATTTATTCAGTTTTGTATGCCGTCCTTCCCCAAGGGCTCAGGACGGCTCACAGAATATGTGTGTGTGTGTGTGTGTATACACCACTTCAAAACAACAGAAAAAATCAAACTCTTAACTAAAAACTATAAAACTATTTACAGCTGATTGGCCAGATTCAGACCCCGAAGGCCTGCTGGAATAGAAACGTCTTGCACGCTCTGCAGAACTTTGTTAAATCTCTCAAAGCTCGCACATCTTTTGGCAGAGCGTTCCAAAGAGTTGGAGCTATGATCATAAAGACTCACCATCTTGTCAATGTCAGCCGATATGAGCGGCAGCTAGGAATAATAATAATACACTTTATTTATATTCCGCTCTTCTCACCCCGAAGGGGACTCAGCAGATTACATGTACACAATCCCTGCAGTTTCCACATACACACATATAGACGAACAGAGGCAAACTCTGGCCACCAGGGGGAGCCGACGCACTCCTCATCTCTCAGCGTTCCCAGCGTCCCTTGTTGTTCCTTCCGCATTCCTCAGCATTCCTGGCTTTCTTTTATGGCCTCATAATTCAGTCAAAATTGACCTCCCCACTTAATGTGGTACCTTTATCTCCTACTTGACAGATGCAACTGTCTTTCGGACTGCAAAGGTCGGCAGCAGGCTACACATAAAGGTCAAACACCCACCTCAACCCAGGCAGGCCTCGAACTCATGACCTATTGGTCAGAGAGATCTTATTTATTTATTTATTTTTCAGGCTTCTATGCCGCCACTCCGGGGGGTCGGAACGGCTCACAAGAGTCAAAAGGCACAGTAAAAACAACAACGCTTAGCGCTGACACTTAGCCAGCTGTGCCACACTCCCGGAATCATCAAACGATTTTGGTCAATGGAGCGCAGTGACTGAAATTTTGACTGAATTATGAGGCCATTAAGAACTCCAGGAATGTGGAAGACGCTGGAAACGCTGAGAGATGGGTGTGTCAGCTCCCCCCTGGTGGCCAAAGTTTGCCTCTGTTCATTTATATGTGTGTTTGTGAAATAGCAGGAATTGGCTGCTAAAGTATGTGTATCTGTAATCCGCTCTGAGTCCCCTTCGGGGTGAGAAGAGCGGAATATAAATAAAGTAAATAAAAATGGGGTTGATATGGGGTGAGACGGTCCCTCAAGTACGTCGGTCCCTGACCATATGAGGTCTTGAAGATCATAACCAATACATCAGAAATAAAGAAGAAGAAGAAACAAGCAGTTTACATAGTTTCTAGGCCATATCAAAATGAAAAAAAGTTAAAGTAAGTTCTGCAATTGGATCTTCTTTTACATCAAATAACATGGGGTGCTTTGAATACGATTTTCCTGCTTCTCGGCAGGGTGTTGGACTGGATGGCCCATGAGGTCTCTTCCAACTCTATGATTCTATGATTCTTTCTGAAGATTCATGGTATTTTTGCAGAGTTACAGTTACTAGAGCTCCATAGGAAAAAGGATACCTGAAAGTTTTTCTTCTTCATGTTCTAATACAGGGCTGTCCAACTTCTACCGGCCCAGGGGCCTGAATTCTGGTCACTGGTTACCTGGGGGGCCGTAGGGTCTGCCCCCGGCTCCGCCCTCTCCCCGGCGCCCTCTCTCCTTATTTTTATTTAATATTAAATATATTTAATTCCATCCTCCCCTCTCCCCTTATTTTTATTTAAATATTAAATATATTTAATTCCATCTTCCCTCTCCCCTTATTTTTATTTAATATTTTATATTTTTTTAATTCCATCCTCCCCTCTCCCCTTATTTCATTTGTATCCCATCTTCCCTTATTTCATCATTTAAATATATTGAATTTTATATTTAATACATGAGGGGAGATGGGGAGGGAATGAGGGTCCCCTGAGGAGCCTACCTTTTCCAAACACGCAGGATCCAGGAGTAACCGGGCGACGAGAGAGGCGACGACCGACTGAGTTGAAGAAGGTCCTAATCGAGTCTGTGGGCCTCAGCGATCCAGTAGTAGAGTAGCCGAAGAGTATCGCGAGAATACGCAATCCACACGGGATTTCGCTGTCAACGCCGGCGTGATCTCGCGTTGACAGCAAAATCCCGTGTGGATTGCGTATTCTCGCGATACTTGCTCCGAACCTGGAAGTAGGGTTTTTTTAAAAAAATTATTTATTTTATTTTTCAGTTTTTATTTTTTATTAAAAAGCTTAGGGGGCCGTAGGGAAGGGGCTGGGGGGCCGTATACGGTCTTCCCCCCCCCCCCCGGCCGCCAGTTGGGCAGCCCTGTTCTAATACAATTGATTTCTTAAATAGAAAATAGCACTCACATTGAGTCCATTGAGTACAACACAAAACATCCCACATACTCTTTTCCAAAACAGAACCGTGTTATATGTGCAGGATGTATTTAGTGAACTTGACTTGTCTCTTTTAGGATCAAACTACAGATACCTCACAGTACTGCTGCCTGTATTACTGCCCTGCGAGCAGCAATGGAAGCCCTTGTGGTGGAAGTAACCAAAAATCCAGAAATCATTAGTGACCTCGATACAATGAACAAAAATATGCTGAATGTTCTTGGGGAAATCTCAAAGCCAGAAGCGGCTGGCATCAATCTCGCAGTGGGAAATGTCAGGTTAGTGCTGAGCCTTGATGTTTGATTGACAATGAAAAGTTTGCTTTCCTTTGTTTGATAACTCAGTAATGAGAAAGTATTTTAAAAAATCAGAGATGAGGGTCACTAACTGATTAAATCTCAAGACACAGAGGATTAAAGGAAGTCACCAATTTTAATTTTTTATTTTTTTTCCTCCTTATTTTTATATTTTTATTATTTTGTCTTTTTCCCTTTTTTGTAGTTCAAGAGAAATATATACATATATATTATCTTTTATTTTCCTTTCCTACTTCCCTTTCACATAATTGTTCCCCCACCACTTTTCTTGTAATCTTAATTTACTTTTATTTTATTTTATTTATGCAAAAAAATTATGCAAAAAAATAATCGGGGATGCTCTAGCACAGTGTTTTTCAACCTTTTTTGAGCCGCGGCACATTTTTTACATTTACAAAATCCTGGGGCACACCACCAACCAAAATGACACTCTGCCATTTTACTAACTGTCACCCTCTCCGCTCTTGACGCCGCTGCTTCCTCCAAACCCCCCTCCCCCGGGAGGCCCACACACAGGGGGCTCATCACTGTCCCGCGGGGAGGGGGTGGGGCTGAACCCCTTCGGGAAGAAGAGCTGTAGGTGGCGACAGCTGCGAGCCTCCGCCACAGTTTGTTCCGAGGCTCGGAGCCACCCTGTGTGCTCAATTCCTATTTGTCCTGCTCATCCGAGACCACGTGCGCTTCGACCACTCATCGCATGTGGTCTCGGCTGAGCAGGACAAATAGGAATTGAGCACACAGAGTGGCTCCGAGCCTCGGAACAAACTGTGGCGGAGGCTCGCAGCCGTCGCCACCTACAGCTCTCCTTCCCAAAGGGGTTCAGCCCCCCCCCCCCAGGGGGGCCTCCACCCGTATCCCTTTGGCTTCCCTGCTGTCACCTTGGGGCCAGATCGAGAAGGAACCAAGCTGGACTGTGGAGCTGCGCATCCCGGCCTCTGCTCTGCTCTGCAGCGAACCCGGAGCCCAGCCAGGAGAAGCCAGGAGATGAGGGGTTGCTCCCCTTCCCCGGCGCAGAGGGGCTAGAGGGCAGAAAGACTCGTCTCGAGCCTCTGGGAGTGGGGTCGGACGGGGGCAGCTCCCACGGACTCCTCCTCCCTCTCCTCCTTGGTGCCGGAGGGGAGGAGGGCAGAAGAGCGCCCAGGAAGCAGGAGGAGCCGCAGCCCAGCCAGGTAGCTCTTGGCATGCAGAGGGAAGGAAGGGAAGGAGAGAGCTAGTCTCTCTCTCTCTCTCTCCACTGTAATTTCCCACGGCACACCTGATGATTGCTCACGGCACACTAGTGTGCCCCGGCACACTGGTTGGGAAACACTGCTCTAGCGATCATCGGGTCTTACTTAGCAGGTTGAAGCAGGTTAATTTAAGATGTGTTGGTGGAGTGTAGGTAATCTTCACAGGAAACAAAACTGGCGTTTCCAGTGAACTGTATGAATAAACTACTGAATGTACTTTATCAGTAATCTGATAGCTAGTCTTTTTGGGTAAGCAAATACTATGTTTCATCACATAATAGTCCCAACTCCCCCCTTTTTTTAACCAATGGGAGTGTGTGACTATTACACAACGAAAAAAATATACTTTTGATTCTGTTTTTTAAAAAATAAAAATTAACTGCCTTACCTCGGAGACAGGAGTAGGGATTATTCAACCTCAAGCAAGCAGTTCTGTTTCTGTTTGTTTTGTTTCCAACTGCTTTGTCTTGGAGAAGGAGGGAGGATTCCCCCTCTCTCCTTTCTTTCTCCAAACCCAAGGCAGTCTGAAATGGAGCTCTTTGGAAGAAGGAGGGGAGATCCATTTCAGAGACCTCCAGTTCAGTTGTTTAAACTGCCTTGCCTTTGGATAAAGGGGGCAAAAAGGGAATCAGCTCCAAATGGCTCTGACTATTATGTGAGCAGGACCGGACGAAGGGAAAAAATAGTAGTAAGCGAACCTTTCTTTGGCGCCCCCTAGGTCTTCAGTGTGGTGATGATGGCGCATGCGCGCAAACAGCTAGTTTCGCACATGCGCTATTGTGACCGAGCGCTTCTGGTGGAGGGAGTTGCTAAACGCACTCCCAAGAGGATGAAAAGGACGGGGGAACATTTTGCAGCCGGGGCGGAGCCTCCTGCCCATCTGCCGCCCGCCCTCAGCAATGCGCCCTTGGCCACATGGCGCCCTGAAGCAGCCGCTTACTTTGCCTCCACTAAGATCCGCCCCTGTATGTGAGGAACAGAAAAATAACAATTTTGCACCCCAAAAAATGGTGTGATTCTTACATGGTAGCAACTATTATGTGAGGAAATACAGTAGGTTTCCAAGAGGATGAAAAGGACGGGGGAACATTTTGCAGCCGGGGCGGAGCCTCCTGCTGCAAAATGTTCCCTGGCTTGTCCTTTTCGGCCTCTTGGGAGTGCGTTTAGCAACTCCCTCCACCAGAAACGCTCCGACCCAATGGCGCATGCATGAAGGTTTCGCGCATGCGCTATTAAAACAGCGCTTCTGGTGGAGGGAATTGCTAAACGCACTCCCAAGAGGATGAAAGGGACAAGCCAGGGAACATTTTGCAGCCGGGGCAGAGCCTCCCGCCCACGCGCCGGCCGCCCGCAGCAGGAGGAATTTCTGACATGGTTCCAATATGCCCAAGTAAAGGAATATTTCAAACAAGACGTGAAAAAAGATTTCAACATACTAGAAACAACTTGGGATAAGGTCATGAAATCAGAGAAGAAACAGATCAGCCCCCTATATAACAAGCTCTTGGAGTGGGATACCGAAAACGAACTAATAAAAGAGACGATGGTGAAATGGGCACAGGAACTTGGCCATACCATTCTTTTAAAGGATTGGGAAGACCTATGGAGGAAAAAAACTAAATACTCCGGATTTACCAATGTAACAGAAAATTGGTATAAAATGTTTTTTCATTGGCACATCACACCAGTAAAACTGGCAAAATATTATAAAAACGTAAAAGATAAATGTTGGAGGTGCGAGGATGAAAAAGGAACCTACTTACACTGCTGGTGGGGATGCAAAAAAATTAAGTTTTGGAGCTCCATTCATCTCCATGTTGAAAGAATACTTAATCATAAAATCGTTTTTAAGCCAGATTTCTACCTATTAAATATTATGGACTATGACATTTAGAGTAACGAGGACAAGATCTTCTTCTACATGTCTACAGCGGCCAGAATAGAGATAGCAAAGAAGTGGAAAAGCAAGAACCCGCCAAGTGTAGAAGAATGGCTAGTGAAGTTAAGAGAGATTATAGACGTAGACATGTTAAGAACTCTAATCCAAGATCAAAACCAAAAAAGCAGAACAGACTGGCAACAAGTAAAATCTTATTTAAAAGATTTAAAAGAAATAAATATAAAGAATGAAGAGTGGAGTGAAAATGGAAAGCTGGCAAACCCATATTCACTGAGTTGGAAGCAATGTTCACAAGCAATGTACCCTGTGGAATGGATGGAAAGTAGACCTGCGAACCCAAGTAGAACCTCCCACCTCCAGCAGCAAAATGTTCCCTGGCTTGTCCTTTTCGGCCTCTTGAGCGTGCGTTTAGCAACTCCCTCCACCAGAAACACTCCGATGGCGCATGCATGAAAGTTTTGCGCATGCGCTATTAAAACAGCGCTTCTGGTGGAGGGAGTTGCTAAACGCACTCCCAAGAGGATGAAAAGGACAAGTCAGGGAACATTTTGCAGCCGGGACGGAGCCTCCCGCCCATGCGCCGCCCACCCGCAGCAATGCGCCCTTGGCCACGTGGCGCCCTGAAGCAGCCGCTTACTTTGCCTCCACTAAGATCCGCCCCTGCATGTGAGGAACAGAAAAATAACAATTTTGCACCCCCCAAAAATGGTGTGATTCTTACATGGTGGCAACTATTATGTGAGGAAATATAGTAGTATAGGTTTCCAAAGCATCTTCTCCAGAAGGACCGTCAGGCATAAATGCAGCAAGTGAAATCAAATGGTGTTAAATACAGATAACAAAGGGATCATGCAGTTCCATGTGCCCATTACACAGTTTTAAATTATTTTTAAAATGCTCTATTCTAGATGTGTCATGTTTTTGATAGTTACATTTCTCCTAACCATTTAATTTTTGGTTTGAATATTCCTGCATGCCCAGATTATGTCAGTAATTTGTAGTGCTGTACACTTACTGTGTCAGTCAAATGTAATGCTAACCTGACTACATTTATGAATGGTTTAGTAAGCTCAGGCTGGATTTCTAGATTGCGTAAGATTCATCCTTGAAAACCGCCTGGAAGTTGTGCCTGGTTCTGAACGCAGCAGTAGTTGATCCAGGAACTGAAGTGTTGTGTCCTTAATATCAAGAGTTCCACCAATTAGCAGATTGTTTTCAGATCTAGTTTGAGGTTGTTTTGGAGAGCCAGAGTCCTAACTCTTGTGACCTGTGTGCCTAAATGAACATAGTTTCCTTGCGAGTCTGATATATATAGTTTATGATCTTAGTGTAAGAATCTTCTGGGTCTCTTGAGGTGAGGGCAGCTAGGTACTGGAGGCCTATTTCCTGAATTCTCTTAGGACAAGCATGAGTTAATTTCATCCCTCCAGGTGTTTTGGACTTCAACTCCCACAATCCTTAACAGCTGGTAGGTTGTTAGGAATTAAAGTCCAAAACAACTGGAGGGCCAAATTTAGCCCATGCCGGTCTTCGGCTTTGTGAACCTGGATCTGTGATAGCTATTTTTCTGCGTATTGATGTTTCTTAATTTAGTTTGTTTGGCTTGTGTATTATTGGCTACACAGAAATATTTTAAAAATAGGTAGGATACGTAAATCTTAAACTTATAAATTACTAGCTTGAGGACCCGGCGGTGCCCGGGTTATTTGAGGAAGGCATTGTGTGTCATAGTTCGTCATTGGTGTGGGCCACAGTGCTCTAAGGAAGTGAATCATCTATGGTCTATCCTTCCTCAAACTGCACCAGGATGTAGGGTGCATCTTGGGGGGTCTGTGTGCCAAATTTGGTCTTGTTCTGTCATTGTTGGGGGCCTAGTCAGGAAAATCAAGTTGAGGAAGCCTAACAATATCCCATGAGCTGAGGCCTAGTCAGGAAAATCAAGTTAAGGAAGCCTTGTTGTCAATTTTGGGACTGGTCTGTGATTTATAGGGGCTGCAGTGTTGTTTGGGAAGTGAATGAGGTGAAGGTACTGCAAATCCCGTCATTTGTGGCCCATCCTGCCCTAAACCATACCAGGTTGTGAAGTGGGCCATTGGTCCCTTGTCTGCCATGTTTGGTCCTGATCCATCATTGCTGTGGGCCGCAGTGGCTGACTGCCTGAGACCTTTTGTTTTCCCTCTGAGTCACCTTAGAAGTGTATTGGGTGAAGGTACTGGACATTCCATTTCCAACAGAAAAAACTGTGAACTGGCTAACTTATGCCATTTATGCCTGCCTCATGCCCTTCCCTTTCCTCTCTGTGCTGTGTTGGAATGTTGGGAGGCTGGCCAGTCACAGCCATTTATGCAAATAATCCCACAGTTGCAGCCAATCGAAACGCTGGCACATATTTGCTTGGTCGCACCTCCCACCCACCGCCCGCAAACACTGACTTTTATTATATACATCAGTGTTTCTCAATCTTTTTTGAGCCGCGGTACACTTTTAACATTTAAAAAATCTGGGGGCACACCACCAACCAAAATGACACAAAATGTCACTCTAACACAGTGAAGAACGGCTGGGGGTTGGTGGCCTGCTGGGAGCAGCTACTGGGAGTGCCAAAGTCGGAGAGGGGGCAGAGCCAGGCTGCGCCATGCCCCACCCCCTACCCCCGGCTTTACCTCTCCCAGCAGCTGCTCCAGCCTTGAGGGGGCAGTGCCAAGCCAGTGGTGCCAGAGCCAGCACAATGCTGGTTTGGCACTGTCCCTCAAGGCTGGAGCAGCTGATGGGAGTGCCAAAGCCGGGGGAGAGGGCAGAGCCAGGCCGCGCAATGCCCCTCCCCCTCCCCCCAGCTTCAGCTCTCCTACAGGCCGCCATGCCCCGCCCCCCCCCCAGCTTCAGCTCTCCTACAGGCTTCAGTGGGGGGGCTCCTCCTCCACGGCTTCAGCGAGCAAGGGGTGAGAGTCATGGCAGGAGTCATGGCGGATTGGAGGCTGGCTGGGAACGGCCAAAGGAGGCAGTGCCCGGTCCCTTCTTTTTCTTTGCCACTGCCCGGCCCTTCCTCCTTCCCCAAGCAGCAGGAGTTCGGCACGAGGGGGGGAGGAAGGGGGGTAGAGTGCTTTTCTCACGGCACAGCAGGAGGTCCGTCACAGCACACTAGTGTGCCACGGCACACTGGTTGAGAAAGACTGATATACATAGATAGATGATACGGTCAATGGGCTAATCAATAAAACTTACTAGAAAGATTAGTGAAAAGTAGTAAAGTAAGCGCCATAATACAAAGTAAAGGCCGTGTTTGGAAGAGGGTAAAAACAGTGCATGTCATGCTTAGATCGTTGCATATTTATTACCCCAATTAAAAAAAAATAGCAGGAGAAAATAACCAACAAGGCAGTTGCGTTCTCTCACTTAGTAACAACCCTCTTAGATGGAGAAACAAAATAGATTTTTTAAAAACAAAATAGATTTTTAATCTTTAATACTTAAAATTTTAAAGATTTGCTACTTCAAATTACCGGTGTTGTCGGGCTTTTTAAAGACCATAATTGTATATTTTAGGTACTACATATATTGCTTCTTTAAAATAATTTCTATCCCTAGGTTTGGAGATGGCCCTCGTCCACCCAAGATGGCCCGGTATGACAATGGAGGTGGCGGCTACAGAGGAAGAGGTGGCGGAAGAGGTGGCGGTGGCTACAGGGGTGGATATGGAAGGGGGGGATACGGAAGTGGTTATGGAGGCGGTTATGGAAGCGGATATAGTCGTGGTGGCTCTGGGGGAGGGGGTTATTCAGGTAGAGGTGGTTTTCAAGGTTCTGGTGGAGGATTTCAAGGTTCTGGTGGAGGATTTCAAGGTTCTGGTGGAGGATTTCATAGTTCTGGGGGAGGATTTCAAAGTTCTGGGGGAGGATTTCAAGGTTCTGGGGGAGGATTTCAAAGTTCTGGGGGAGGATTTCAAAGTTCTGGTGGAAACAGAGGAAGTGGTTTTGGAGGTGGTTGGGGCGGTAGAGGTGGCTACTGAAAAAACAAATAGTATCCCAGTATAACATGATGTATTAATTTTCCCCATATATTTCCTTTGCTTGTATTGTGCAACTGCTCATAGTCCTAGAGTTAAACAGTAGATTGAAACATTTATTTGAATTCTGGTATCTATGTAAAATATTTCAGTTCTTATAATGGTGTTCCATGTCAACATTTTGATCCTAGTAATACATGTGTTTTTCATGAATGGATAATGCATTGGGACCATGCTTCATTTTGACAGTGATTTAAATGCAATTATTTTAAAACTTATAGAAAATGTTATAAATCACTCAGCTGAGAGACTTCAATGAGTTTTGGTCTGTTCTTTTGAAATCTGTATAATCTCGATTAAGCCTTCTGTATTTGACCAGAAGTTAGGACTTAAATAAAATTGTGAAATGTCTTTTCAAAAAAACGCTTTTTAGTAAATACCTGCAGTGTAAATACCTGACGAGGCCACCATGGGGTGACCAGTATGCAGGAGGAATTGTCCGCCTGCAGCTTGGCCACCACCCGAGAAAGAAGAGGGAGCGGGGGGAATGCATAAAGTGGACACCCTGCCCAGTGCATGAGAAACGCATCCCCCAGTGACTCTGCTGTCCTGCTCCCGTAACGGGAGCAATACCTGCACATTTGGTATTGAGTGCCGTCGCAAACAAATCTATGTGGGGCTCCCCAAGCCCTGAATAGTTTGAGTGTCTCGTCCGGGTGGAGGCTCCACTCGTGGTGGGACATCGGTGTTCTGCTCAGGCAGTCCGCCAAGATGTTGTCCTCCCCGGACATGAAGGGCTAAGAGGTGCACCCCGCGAGAGAGACACCATTCCCATATTTGGATCGTAAGATTTAGCAGTGGTTTTGGAATGTGCCCCTGTTTGTTCACGAGAACATGACCGTCGTGTTGTCTGTCAGAATCTGGACGGTTTGTCCTGTGACTACAGTCTCGAACGATTGAGGGCTCTTTGCACTGCTAATAGCTCCAACATGTTTATGTGGAGCCGTGACTCTATCGGAGACCACCTGCCCTGGGCGATGAGGCCGTCGAATGAGCGCCCCATCCTGTCAAGGACGAGTCTGTAGTGATGGTGAGTGAGGGTTGGGGCCTTTGGAATGGGAGACCTGCACAGACCCAGTCTGAATCCATCCAGATCAATAGAGACTGGATGACCTTCTCTGGCAACAATAGCAGAGAGTTGGGGTTCCCCGTGAGCGGGTTGAATACACTGAGGAACCACTTTTGAAGTGGGCGGAGGCGCAGGCGAGCATAAGGCGTCACGGAGACTGTGGATGCCATATGCCCTAACAGAACTTGTACGTCCCTCGCCGACACCGTGCGCTGGGTGATGGCCCGGGCGGATAAGCTGTAGTAGACTGGCAAACCGATCTGGGGGCAGATACGCTCTTTCTGAGTCTGAATCCAGCAGAGCTCCAATAAAGAGCACTCTTCTCGATGGAGAAAGGTTGGACTTGGTTGTATTCACCAACAGGCCGAGGGACTGCAGGAGGGACAAAACAAAAACAACATGGGAACGTAAATCGTCACATGATCTGGCCACAATCAGCCAATCATCAATATAAGGGTATACTGTGATCCCCTTGGTCCTCAGGAAGGCCGCGACTACGCCATGCACTTCGTGAAAACACGAGGTGCGGTCGCAAGGCCAAATGGCAGGACGTTAAAACAGAACGCCGACGAGCCAATCATAAAGGAAAGGAACCTACGGTGGTGGGAGGCAATAGAAACATGGAAATAAGCATCCCGTAGGTCCAGAGTAACAAACCATATGTCTTTATTTAGAAACGGCAAAATGGCATCTAGGGTAACCATGCGAAAGCGTTTGGGGACAATAAAGGCATTCAGACCTCTGAGATCGAGAATCGGTCTGAACCCTCCCCCCCGCTTGTCAACAACAAAATACCTAGAAAAGAAACACGCGTGAAAACATGATGGGTGTACCGTGGATACGGCACCCTTCAGAAGGAAAGTGTCCACCTCCGCTGTAGGATGGGGTTTGGTTCAGTGCGTTTAACAGCCCCAACTGGGGCGATTCTTCAAATTCAATAACGTGAACCGTTAGAAACAATAGAGAGGACCCATCTATCCGTGGTTATTATGCCCACGCATCCGCGAAAGGGCGCAGCCTGTCCTTAAACAGAGGTCCGGAGTCTACGGCAATGGGGGCCTGGATGGCGGGGCCAGCTAGGGAGTAGACAACAGTGGCGGAGGGGAGCTAACTCCAATGTGGGGGCATCAAAGATGCTTCTGGAGGCGGGTGTGTTCTTACTCTTGTTTTGATAGGGCTGGAAGCGGGACTTATTGCCAAACGAGGAATTATAGTTCCTACGATTATTCTGAAAGCGGTTGTTATTATTGAACCTGTTCCTAGGTGGTCCTCCGAAGGAGGAGTATGAGTTTCTGCGATAAAACCCCTGGGAGTATCTATTTCGTGTTCTCTGTTGGTATGGCTGCCAAGCAAAACCATAACCCTTCGCTGCAACCCTAACCTCTTGTTTGGATTTCAAATTAGTATCCGTATCAGGGTTAAATAAGCCCTCAGTGTGAAACGGAAGGTCTTCTGCAAGAGCCTTTGCTTCGTCCGACAGCGAAGCTGAGCGGAGCCAGGCATGCCTCCTGATGGATGTGGCCACCCCTATAAGACCCGACGCATCTTCCGCCAGGTGACGGGCAAACTCTTTCTGAATTTTAACCAGCGCCGTAGCGTCGTTGGAAAAGGATTTGGGGACCAGCTGATGCTCAGGGGGGAGAAGGTCCAAGTAGGGGGTCACCTTGTCCCACAAGTACTTGTGATAGCCTGACATGTAGGTGGCATAGTGTGCCATCCTGATAAGCATTCCCGCATTAAGGTGCACTTTCTTGCCCAGGGTATCAAGTTTTTTGCCCTCTTTATCCGCGGGCGAGAGACCCGCGGAATTGGGGCGCCTGACTTTTGCCATGTCAATCACCACCGTGTTGGCCCTGGGGGGCTTTAGGACCCACTGAGCTGAGGGGAGACTAACCCTGTACAGGGATTCAAGTTTTTTAGGTACCGCGGGTACGGAGCCTGGGGCGACAAGGGCGCCCTTAGCCAATTTCAAGATAAAGGGCAACTCAGGCATCAGGGAGGAGGAAGGAGCCACTTGCTCATGTGAAGCCCACATAGGATCAGCCACCGTATCCGGGCTTGAGGGGCAGGTAGTGCCAGAGCCCCCATCATGCGGGGCATAATAGCCAGAAAGGCATTAATGTCAGGAGGGGGGTCGATATTCCCTTCCCCATTGTCCACCTCAGGGCCCGACTCCCCATCAGATGCAGGGTCTGAATCAATATTGGCATTGTCCCCTGGCTGACGATGAGGCGCCACCCCTGCGGCAGGGTGCTGACCTTGCAGAGTTGTCACTGCCGCAGTGGCCAGAGGTTGAGTCACAGCCAGTTGTGGTGCCACGGATGGCACAGGTGGAGGCGCAGGTGGAGGCGGGGTTATCAAGGGTCCCTGTAGTGAGATCTGTCCCAGGGCTGAAGGGGCTGGAATGGCAGGCAGCATTGCAGGGACGGGCAGCATTGCAGGGACGGGCAGCAGCTGTGCTATTGGAGCAGGAACGGGCCCCGGTTGCTGTGGGGGAAGCCCTGGCAACGTTGAGGGTCGGGGGTTAGCCATCTCGCCCACATAAACAAGCCTCCCGTCCGCGGAGAAGCGCCAGAAACCAGGAAGGGAGGAAAGCGCTTCAGTTGATCGGTCCCTGGGGCTGGGGGAGCGCCTTCTGGAATGCCGTCCCCTGCTCCTCCGGGACCGGCGGTACCGCGGCGAGGAGGAAGATGAAGAGCTTGAGGAGGATGAGCGGCGGCGGCGGCGTCTGCTCCTTCTGGACGGGGAGCGATCGCGCCTCCTTGATCGCTCCCGGCGGTACTGCGAAGCGGAGGAGTGGCCCCGATCCCTGCTGTCATCCCTGCTCGTCACTGAGGAGCGGATCGGGGCCTGGATCACGGCGCCGCCCGCACCGACAAGCCCGGGCGCGGGTGTCAGCTCCGTAGGCATCGGGGGAGTGGCGAGAACGCCGGCCCCGGCAGGATCGCCCAGCAGTGAGGAGGGAGCCATGAGAGGGGAACCCTCTGCAGAGACAGGCACAGGAATTGCCACCAGGGGGCGCACTAGCTCAGGCCTCACGCCAGAAGGCTGGGCAAGAGCAGAAGCAGCTTGCTGGGGAGCCATTAAAGATGGCGCTCCCGCCATTTCTCCTGGCACTTGTGAGGGAGGACGCTTCTCTGTCGTTTTAGTGCGGCCATCTTGAGAGGAAGGCACAGAAGAAGCTCTTTGGCCGCCATCTTTCTTCCCCAAAACGGTAGATGATTTTCCATTTGTCTTCTTGGGCTTTTTCTTTAACAGGGTGCTTGAGGGGTTCTGGTCTGCGCTCGTCGAGGGGCCCGAGGGGGGGCAATCAGGGTGCTGCTCAGGCTGTGGTAGAGTAGCCCTGTCATACAGGGCAGCCTTGAGCCTGGCATCCCTATTTTTCTTGGTTTGAGGGGTGAACCCCACACAAACCGCACACGTTTGGGTACTATGGCCCTCTCCTAAGCATCCCAAACACATGGCATGACCATCCGAGTCTGGGAACGTGGTCAGGCACTTAATGCATTTCTTAAAAGATGATGCAGCCATCTCGAAGGTAGGGATAGGCAAAGAGGTACCTCTTCCAAACCGAGTCAAACGCGCCAGAAGCTCTTTCGTAAGTCAATGTCAGTCCAGGTCATACACACAAAGTTCAGGTAATCAGGAAACTTGAAGAATAACTCGCTGAATGAAGGTTCTCTGACTGCTGCAAGCGGCGGATCAAGAGAATTGGAGGCTAGCCCCACCCCTGGGTGCTTATATACTCGAGGGCGGGAAGGGGTGGGGCTAGGGACTTCTTTTTAGTGTTAAAAGGTTCCGTACTGTTCTGCTGGCGCAGGGATATTATCAGATGTGTGAGATCCACAGTGACTACGACAGAGAACCAATCAATTCCAAAGCCAGTGGAAAGGTTAGCTCTTGCAGTCTTTTACAAAAGCAAACAGGTTATTTTTGATTTACATATATATCGGTCTTGTGCAATGAAAAGCAACGCTGGGAAATTTTAGAGGTGAATAGCTTTTAATTGGAGCTCCATCTGTACATCTCTAACATTCATGCTTAGACACACCTGCCTCAGCGTTTCCTCATGTGCAAAACACGAAGTATAAGGGATGCGGAGGAGGAAAAATGAAGTTCAGTAATAGCAGAGCTGTCTTAGGGAATGATAGAACTGTGCCTTGGTGATCATCTATAGTTCTCAAACTTTTTCAGCCGTGAAGCCCATTTTAAAGAAAACATTTATTGTGGTCCCCTAATAAATGTTTATATAATTATACTAGCTTGGGGACCCAGCAATGCCTGGGTTATTTGAGGAAGGCATTGTGTGCCATAGTTCGTCATTGGTGTGGGCCACAGTGCTCTAAGGAAGTGAATTAAAGTACTGCAAGTCCCATCATCCATGGTCCATCCTCCCTCAAACTGCACCAGGATGTAGGGTGCACCTTGGGGGGGGGGGGGGGTCTGTGTGCCACGTTTGAATGCCAGGCCAGTTCTCTTGGATGTGATGCGAGTTGGCAAAACATTGGTAAGTATATTTTGTAAATCTCATTCCCAAATGAATCCATTTGAGCACAAAAACACACAAACAACCCCTAGCCTCAGTGACCCTGCAGCATTTGCTAGAGGCGTGCAAATGAATCGTAAAAAACCAAAGTTATGAAAAAATTCGGTCTTTCCAAAGCATTAGTGTGGCCCACTCCAAAAACTTGAGAATCAAAGCTGACCCCAAACTTTTTCATTAGTGTTTTGTAAAGCTCAGAAGGCTCCCAGTCAGTTTAATTCAGTGCAAGGCACGAAAGCAAGCTGGTACTAGTGAAAGGAAGCTTAAGAAAAGCTAAAGCTAGCTACCATACCTGGCTGCCTCCTTTGCCATTTCTCCGTTTAAATGGTTTCCTTCTTGTGTGAAGACAGGGAGAATTGCATTTTGGGAACACACAGAACGTGGGAAATTAGTTTGGGAAGCCCTATGCCGAAGAATTCAAAAGGTTCTGCCATAAGCATTTCCTAGTATGTATCAGATTGAGAAAGCATCAACCAGAAAAGAGCAGTTGTCAGTTTTTTCTCAAAACTTAAAAAAAAAAATCCCTGAAATTGGTAGATGTATTTGTATTTCTGAAAGTTTTGGGGAATAATTATCGTGTCTCATTGGATTGAAAACTCAAGGAGCTAGCTCTTGTATTTTTAATGTATTTTTTAAAAAAATCCCTAAAATTCCGTGAATAAGTGAAACGTTATGAAACTTGATGGGCAAAGAGTGGTAAATGTTCTACCAATGTAGCAAGTTTCACCCCAATAGCTTTAAAAATTAGGGAGAAAGGAGCCCCCCAAGTTTCCCCAGTACTTGTAATTATTGCATTAATGTGCATGTGCAAGCGAGGAGCCAAATACCTGCTTTAAACGACACATCCCTGATAGCATCAACATCAGAAGGCACCAATCAGGATGGAGAGGTTTGTCCCCAACACCAGCCACGGAGTCCGTAGAGGACTGTGATTGATCTCCATTAAGTAAGCCAACCTCTGGTGGGCTGGAAAAAAATAATGATCTAAATTATTGAGTTGGGGGTCCCACCCAACTCACTAGGGAAAGCATATTAATTGAATGTCAGGAGAGTTTGGATGGTGCCTTTCTGCCCAGCTCAGTCTAGATGTCCCTTGATGGTGGCTGTGCTACATATTTATGTGTGAATATGAAGATTACAGAATTCAATGAAACTAGAGCATGAATGTCATTTTTTTAAAAGATTTCTGGCTCTTTTTCAAAGGAGTTGTCAGGCAAACAAATCTCAAAACTCACTGGGAGAATGCTTCTAGAACATGGCCATATAGCCCGAAGAACCTACAACTCAGTAATTCCAGCCATGAAAGCCTTTGACAATAAATCTCAAAATGCTGCAGAACTTACTCTTTCCCCAACTTATGAAGACTCCGGACTTTTTCCAGCAGGATGGAGCACTGCCACATTAGCACCTGAAAGTTTAATGTTTTCTAAATGATACATTGCCTTAATGTTGCATAGAACCCCAAGAATTGACTCTATACTCTTGGCCCCCAAGAACTCCAGACATTACGTACTGTGAATTTCCTGTGGGGATATGTCAGACTGTTTTTGTGTGACCTCAAAAACAATCACAGCAGTGTGTAGAACACATTTTGAGAGTTGTGTGGGATGAATCCAATCATCTCAATGTTGTCTGACTTTGGCCTTCCTTCGCAAACGAAGATTCAGGAAGGATTCATGCAACGCTTTCTACATGTGTGTTGATGATTCGGAGGTTGGATGTGTCCTTCAAGCCTGTGCAAATAATTTTTCTGGTGGTGTACAGAACTGGCCTCACCCTTTAAACCAAAGGTTCGTCTGCCGGGGCCTAGCAAGCTGGGACGGTGGCAGCAAGGTCCTCGGGTCATAGGTTTGGTTTGAGTTTCATTCTCTTAAATGGTTGACCTTACAGAGTTAAATGAGCACCATCTGCCCGGGTTTGAAATCAGTTTTTTCCTTCTCCTAGGATGGTTGCCAAAAGGCTAGAGAGCCCATCCTGCCCATTGATGCTCTTTGTCAGACCCTCTGGTTATGACCTGTCTGGCATGGGAGGCCCTACCGGTGGCTATTATGCCACCGCCAGCATCGCTCACAACTTCATTAGGATACGCCTCTCCCCCAAACAAGGGGGTGCCAACGGAGAGGCATGTTCTCTGTACAGCCAATGAAAAGCCCATTGTGGAGCATTATTAAAACGGTTAATAAACTTGATTATTGATTGTATTTATATCCTGCCCTTCTCACCCCATAGGGGACTCAGTGTGGCCTTACAATTGGCAACGACTCAATGCCATATCAACAGACATACAATAAACACATTAAAATAAAATTAAAAAGCAGTATAAACAGTAAAACCTATTATTTGTGATGTCTGGTGAAATAAGCACATATGGATGTTAGTTCATGCACCTTTGCAGAAAGTAGTGGAAACCTCTGGAAAGCTGTAAGGCTTGTGGCTATTGCCCCACCCACCCTCCCCAGAAGGCATATATGCTTTTTGTCACCTTTGCAGCAGCTATTGGAACCTCTTATATTTACAAATGTATACAACTCGGACTGTTCAATGGATTTTCCTCCTATCCTGACTCGGGACTATTTTCACAACTGCTCTTCTCTGGCACTCTAGATCCGTCTGTATAAAATGGCTATGACAGTCTTTTAAAAGTGTCGTGTGGGGGTAAACTTCCCAACACCGATGGGCACACCATGTGTATCCTATGTTTGGGGGAGACACATTCAGTACATTCTTGCCCTGCCTGCAAGGTTTTCACACTGCAGGCGCCGGGAGCTGCGGCTGAAGGCCTTACTGAGAAGGCCCTCCTACCTCAGAGGGATGCAGAACGGCTTCAGAGCCTCCTGGACCCTCACAGGGTCAAGTGCTCAATGACCACCTGCCATCAAACGCAAACATTTGGATACCCAAACTCCCTCATCTGTGAGGAAGGGGGGGGGGGGAGAGAATCAGAAGACATGCAGGGTCCCAGACACCAGCTACAGCCTACATCACTTCAGCGGCCAACCACACCACTGTTGCCAGTCTCCCCTTTTGTAATACGCAGCAGCCATCTTCTACAGTGCTAGCCCAGTCTCTCCTACTTGAGCAGGCAGTGCAGGCATGATGGGAACTTCTGGCGTTGCCCGGAAGTGAAGGCTGGGCTTCCCTCCCTCCCCTGGAACGGAAGCCCCAGGCTATGCTGCAGCTCCAGCTTTGCAAGCCTTGCCTGCCAGGGCAGGAAAGCTAGCGTTCATCCTGACGGCCCGGGTGCCAAACCCTGAACACACTGCTTCTCTGTGCCATTCATGGCAGTCTCCCTCCCAATGCTCCACATGGGGCTCAAGGTCAAGGAGTCAGTCACCAGCACAGGTGTCCTGGCCCGCCCGTAGCTGTACGCCTATGAGTCTCCACCCTGACATCAGTACTACTCTTCCAGCCAGGCATCAGTTGGTTGAAATCAGTTGTGATCAAATGAAACATCTCAGTACCTCTTTAAAGGTCAAAGTATTAGAAAAAGTAACCCCTAATCCTCAACAGGACATGTCCAATCTTCTAATCAAATAAAAAAATAATGGATAATTCGCTTAGATACAGAGTACCCACGTGGTCTCAATGATCCAATCTGTATCAGTTCCATCCTTCAATAAATAGACTGACTCTCCCCTTAAAAAATTACCTTTGGGTCACCCTACTCAAATGGAAGTAGGGTTATGATTGCCTCATCTCGAGATTTGGTATGTATTATATTGAATGTATCTATGGGCATTGGTATGGTGTACATAACTATAAATGTATATATTCACTTATAATTTTAAAAAACTGTCTCCATTGAATATATATCTGATTTTCTCTAACGCTACGGACTATGAAAGTATAAAATATAATTTTGATATCATCAAACCGTATGTATGATCTCTATTTTGTATTATACACAACCACTTAAGAGATAAACCTGGATTATTGCATTGTGTAGTTTCACCGCTGTTTCCACTGGTTTAACAGCCCGCTCGTGTTTTTTCTAATCAGTTGGTTGAAACCATGTTTCTTCAAGTGGCCATCCCTACTCATCTTCCCCACAGATCATGACTCAGGCCTCACGCCACAGCAAGGCGGCAGGAAACTACAGCCCCCTCCCACAGCATATATGCCTTCTGGGGTGGGACCATAGCCACAAGCCTTACAGCTTTCCAAGTGCATCAACTATACCATATGTGCTAATTTCACAGATCACCACTCAAAGAAACATGGTTACTGGTAAGCAACCATCATTTATTAAAACCATGCAATCCGAAGTAGTCAAAAGCTGTTCCGGTTGTTACTGCACGTATTCCAACTTAATGCACTGTACTACTGGCCAAAGTCTTGGTCCCAGAGCCATGTTTTTACTTTCTTTTAAACCATTTTAACTCTTTGTCTAATTGTAACAGATTTCCATCATGAAATTACTGCTTTAAAAGTGGGCCCATCATTTTGAAATACTCTGTATATATAGAAAACAAGTAGAATAAGGAGGACCAAAGCTTTGTTCATTTCTTATAACCTTAGAACTTTTGGGACAAAAGGCATCCAAAGAGGTCATAGCTAGATGGTTAAAAGCATATCTACTTATGTAATGGTTTATTAAATCTGCTTCATCTGCATAATGCATGGCCAATTTGATAAGGTCCGTGTCAACAACAGCAACATATGAGATGTCTTAATTCTTTCAAAGATGTTTGCAAGGCTGCACGATGGAAGGATTAAACAACATTTTCTAAGATACAAGCAAGAAAAGTATGCAGATTTTGGGAAAATGGTAATGGATTTTTCATTAAAAGCACACCTCGATATTGAGGCTTGAGGAACGTTCCAACAATTTCTGGGATGGCCAGATGTGTAATTTACACCCACTCTTGGGATTAAATAAATGAATATAATAGGTGAATATAATTTTAGTTTCTAGTGCAGATATCTGTTAATGGGAATTAAATTTAAGTTCTCTAATCGCACTGAATTATAGTTTTCTCTTTACTTAGAAACAGCAAGTATGATGCAAACATTCCTCGTTTTAACAGTATCCACAGTAAAAACATTTAGTCGGGTCTTATTTGATACAGTACTAAATTTATCAAGTTCAGTTTACTATGCTGATGCCTTTATCATTGTCTTCTAGTATATTTGTTTTTATCTCAAGGCTCAGTTCCTGCATTAGTTTGGAAACCGAATCTTCTCCGTCTCCTGCTGCAGCACTTCCCACTGTTCCTTCAGTTGTGGCGCTGAGCTGTTCAGAAGGCTTAATAATAGTCACTCCATAGCCATTGTTACTGTGGATATGATTGTTTTTCATCCTTAATTTAGGAGCAGGAAGTACCTGTTTGGGAAACAAAATTTTGTTTATGAATTTGTCTTTAGTCAGAATATTTATTCAATTCTTTACTTGGAAGTGATTAATCTTTTTAAAAAAATCCTACTTCCACACTTCTCTAAAACATTAAGTGTGGCAATGATTTACCTTAATGTTAATCCCACCAAGACTACCTCGTGAGGAGTCAATGGTTCTAAAGTTGTTGCAGTGATGAATTTTATTACCCTCCAAAACAGCTGTGCTTCCTGGATATAACTCAACGCCAGCACCCTGAATGCAAAATTTAAAAAAAATTAATGTTCACATGAAAGTCAAAAATAACTTGTTCATTGCAGTGTATTACAGTTTTGCATGAATAAAAAGAAACACATTTAGCACTGTGATTAACATCTGAGAAAACGGCTTCTTTGAATCTTCACTGTCAAGGTGCAAAATGGATTTTAACAGTCACCAGTCTTGGGACCAATCCACAATGTCTGGAGCACATGTTCTTTTTCATTTTTTTCCACATTGAGCCCGTACTGTACTAGTAGTTTTTTAAAAAAAATCTGCCTAACAAACCAGACAAGTGTTTGTTTTTTGCTTTCTTGAAAGAAGTAGACAAAACAATTAGTTTAGACTTAGCAAAGTAAACTAGTAGAAATGGATATGAAGCCGAAAAATATGGCAGTTAAAGACGACTGCTCACTAGAGCAGTGTTTCCCAACCTTTTTTGAGCCACTGCACTTTTTACATTTGCAAAATCCTGGGGCACACCACCAACCAAAAATGACACAAAATGACACTCTAACACTGTAACACATATAGTTAATATGTTTTTAAAATGTATTTATACACTCAGTGTGAAACCTGGGCCTGTTTCGTTGAACTCAACATAGCTATCCTGGCAGGAATGGCAGAAAGACACACACTTCCCACACAGAACTGCCATAACCAAGAGAAAATGCTATAAGAGTTTGGTGGGCATTGACCTTGAGTATTGGAGTTGTAGTTCACCTATATCCAGAGAGCACTATGGACTCAAACAATAGGGACCAAACTTGGCATGAATATTCAATATGCCCAAATAAACTTTGACATTTGGGAGTTGGCATGAATACTCAATATGCCCAAATAGACTTTGACATTTGGGAGTTGTAGTTGCTGGGATTTAGTTCCCCTACAATCAAAGAGCATTCTGAACCCCACCAATGATAGAACTGGGCCAAATTTCCCACAGAACCCCCAGGAGGCAAGAGGAGGTCTCTACTTGGGGAAAGGGAGGCGGGCCTTCCCAATGCATGGAGAGGGAGAGATCAAGTAGACAACGGGTGGGGGAAGGGGTGTTTGTAATTTTGTGCCTTTATCGAGGTAGGTTTCTTAGGGTTTTTATACTTCAACACACTAGACTCTCCCACCCCCTTGGAGGTTCCAATTGCCCATGGCACACCTGGTGATCACTCATGGCACACTAGTGTGCCCCGGCACACTGGTTGGGAAAAACTGCACTAGAGGAAGGCTTAAATGAGGCACAAGTAAAATGAAGAAAAACAAATACCTGGATAGCCATAGACCAATGAGTTTTGGAAAGTAATTTTAGAAGAATATATAAGATCAAGCAAGAGCAACGAAGAGGACATAAAAGTAATGGTAAATGGAAATAAAAAGGGAGAATAAAGGCACAACTTACCAGAAAAAAATGTGATCATGAAATCAAATTTTAAAAACCCAAAAGCTTTAAAGGGGATGGGAAAAGTAAAATGGGTCCCTATATTAATAAAGTGTAGAACATTGCAGCAGTAACCAAATCTCCATTGGGAAACATGACATGCAGGAAACGCACAACTTCCCTGTTGCAAACCGACTGCCAGTTTGTTTCTATGAAAAAATTGAAGTGCTTATTATGACACAAAGTCCTATATGGCTCAGGTTGAGGCTGTTTGGCAGATCGCATTTCCAAGGCAGGGAGATCCTCAGGAGAGACCCTTCTCGGTACCACTCATATCACAAGCTTGGGAAGACGAGAGGGTCTTCTCACCTGGAACTCCCTTCTCTGCCTAGGGAAGCCAGAATGTCCTTGTGCAGCAGGTTGAAACCTTTTTATTCAGGCAGGGTTTTAACCAAGCAAGTTTTAAAAGCTGAGCCAGGGGGTGCTGTGTAGGGTTTAACGTTTAGTTATACGTTATTTATGTATTTATATTTCCATACAGGCTTTTAATTGTAGCAATTATTTTTAGTAGTTTCCATGTTTAATTTTTTTAGGTTTTAAATTGTATGGTTTTTTTTTTGTGTTGTTAGCACTTTGGCTTGCTTTCTAGAAGAAAAAAAGTGGGAAATAAATATAACATATGTACTTATTTGGAATGAAATAGGACCTGTTTCTGAATACACATACAGTATACAGAACAGGCCTTTTTGTATAACTATTTATGCAAACACTTTACATTCACGCTGTGCTGGTTAGTGACCGTAATAAAGTTTTGATTGATTGATACATTCACGCATACATATTGCATCACAACCTGAACTGAAAAAGTACCTGTGCTCCAGTAATCTCACTGTTTATAACTGTCAAAGAAGCTCCAACAAGTACACAGATGCCAGTTCCTTCACATTTCAGAACACAATTCTCCAAAACTGTGTGTCCGGATTCAACTACAACAATACCATCAACAGTCCCTTTCTGCAGTAAGGTAATATTCATTAATTTCACATTTTGGGCCCTGGATACTACAAAGCTCTCGTGGGCAGGATCTGACACAATTACTGTTTCCTCTGGTCTTCCAACTCCTAAAGAAAATAGGATATTTTAGTTATTAAAGACAAGTCGGCGCCCCACTCCAAATAATTAGGTTCTGTCACAAATGATTTACCAATGCTGCACATACATATTATGCTCCACAAATTGTGCATTAAACATTTTAAAAGAAATGTCTTGATAGAAAACTATATAAACAAATCATTATCCCGTAAATTCTGAAAACCAGAGAAATATTCTAATTATTTCTAGTCTGTGAAATTTTCTTTTAAATTTTGGTATTCCAGTTTTTTTTAAAAAAAATTTCCTATCAATTGCTTCTAATCTGGTAACTAATAAATGCTTCTAATCTGGTAATTGTAAACATAAAATAAAAGGATAATATTCTAATGACCTTTAATAATAATATCTTCAGTCAGCATTGAAAGGTTTGTTGCCTTATATTCCCCAGGGAAGAGAAGCACATTATCTCCACTGTAACAGCTGTCTAAAGCAGAGTTTAAGTTATCATGTTGTTGAGTAACCATGTCAGAAGATAAGTCTTTAACCTGGACATGAGAGAGGCACAGTATGCAAAAGTAAGTCAACATCAAATTGCTGCAACTGTTATAATTCCCATTATAAAAAATGAATGAAATAGTTATTTTAAAAACAAATTAAATTAAATGAAAAATCCATCTAAGTCTTCAAAAAAATCAACCAAAAGCGAGTCAGGAATAAAGACATTTTGAAATCACTGATTGTGGCAACAAAACACCTTATCAATACAAAAATACTGATATTTATATCCCTTGCTACACAGTTTAACAAAGCACATAGCCTTACTACGAACGCATCCAAAAATAAAACACCAAAACACATCGGGAGAAGAAATTAACTGAGTCTACACATTAAAGTGAGATAGAACAATTCTGCACAGTTTAGCTTAAGAAACAGAGGCACCATATGGATTTGAAGAAGGAAAAGAAGAGATAGAAATGAAGACTTGAAGAAGCTGCAACAGTGAAGAGAAGGGCCAAACAGTCACTTGGATATTTCTGCAAATGAATGTTTCCTTACCATTTCTGGTGTAACTGTTTTGGGAATAATATAAGTTACACTTTTTCTGTCTTTTCTATATCCTTTCCTTCGTTTCAATATTCTTGGTGTCAGAGGTCCATGAGCCCTGAAATTGAAAGTGAACTACAATTATTTTTAAACACAGCATTCTTTGGATGCATGTTAACCAAACTCACTTAAAAGTATACATACTATTTGTTTTGGATTTAAACCAATATGGTTATTTAATCTTGAACAGTAGCTATAGACAAAGTGATTATGCCAGAAATGTGTGAAAGCAAACAAAATATGAAGAATGGGCAGTCCCCGAAAAAGTATCTAAATTTTAAATAAATTAGGAACTTTTCTCAGTTCTTATGCTCCATGTCCTCAATTAATTCATTCACCTTAAAAAATTAAATATATATGTAAGGTCAATTCTGATCCCACAAATATAAGATATACACGTGTAAGCTAAAATCCTGCATTATGCATGTGGAGCATCATGCTCTGAATCCTGTCATTACATCAGATAAATTGGCTCAGCTTAAGGTTGTTTACTCTCCAGGTCCCAAGGCATCTGCAAAGACATGAACATCACTGATCACAATCTGAGGGTCTAGTTACATGGGCCACAAAATCTGGGACCAGTCTAGAGTGGCCATACTCTGGTAAGGCATCCAGGCAGCTATCTGGCCCACCCCTATCTCGCTGCATTGTCACCTTTAACGTTTCTATTGTTTGTCATCACAGCAGTGACTATGGAGCTCTGGACAAGCTCCTGGTCATCATCAGGCACCACTGCTTGCCACTTTTATATGACCCTAGGGGCTGGAAGTCCCTGAATGTCATGTGGACATCCAGATGTTACTTCTAGTCCAATTTGGGATATGTGTAGATAGGCCCCGAGTTACACTAATTCAAGACATTCAAGGAAGAGTACATATGAGGAGTGTCAGAATCTTGAGTCTTCAGATGTGGAAGAGTGTCAAATATGTGAAGTCTGCAGAACCCGAAGAGGAACAGGGAAAAGGCACACCAGATACATCACTCTGCCCTGATGAATGGCAACTAAAGTCTTCAACACTAAGATAGCTTCCCAGCTGCTGTATGCTTCCAGCATCTGGATTGGGCGCCTAACATCAAAAATAGACCAACAGCAAAGTTTTTGAGGGCCCTTTTCCAGCTCCCCAGGTCTGTACCGTCCTGTGTCTTACTACTTGAATCCGGTGAAGCATCCCTGTCAATAAGAGGCTGGTGGTGGGCACTTAAATATTGGATCAAGATCAGAGTTTTTAGTTTAAGGTCCGGTTTGATACACCACTTAGCTCAGAATGAGTACATTAGCAGTTGGTCTAAGATCACTTCAAAGAAAGCTTCCTCCGTTGGCCTTCCCACATACCTCCTAACTCATCTGGGTTTTGACATGGCTATCAAATCAATCAAAGACTGTGGGACATTGCCTTTTATGAGCTGCGCTCTCGCTCTTATGTATCCTGCTCTCCTAGTGCCCTGTCCATACATTATGTTGGGCCTTTATATGCTGCAAACTATCAAGCCCAGCAGCTTCTCCAGGCTTGAGGATGGCAGTGGCAAGCCAGCCTTGTGCTAGCCATGTCACCACTGGCTTGGCATTGCCATCCTAAAGCCTGGAGAAGCTGCTGGTAGAGCGGAAGCCAGAGGGGGGCGGAGCCAGGCCACAGCAAGCCCTGCCCCCTCCCCTCTGGCTTTGGAGCTCCCAGCAGCTTCTCCAGGCTTGAGGATGGCAATGCCAAGCCAGTGGTGACATAGCTAGCACAAGGCTGGCTTGGCACTGCCACCCTCAAGCCTCCTCAAAGGTCAGAGGGGAGGAGAAGCTGGTGCAGTCTGGCAAAGCCCCAGAGTGGAGGCGCCCGGGGCTGGGATCGCCAGTCTGGTCCCTGCCCCCTGGTCAATCCAGGGCCCTGTCCGGCTGGGATCGACCTCCTTCGGTCCCTGGATCGACTGGTCAATCGCTATCGACTTCCTGGGCAGCCCTGATCTAGACGGTGGCCAAATATTGCTGCCTATTTTCAAAAGCAAAGTGCAATGTGCTCCCGTCTGAATTGCTGAGTGGGAGATTTGCAGGTACTCCATACAATGAAAGACACTGCCCATGTAACAAACAGGAAGTAGAATGCATCTACCTGGATCAACAAAATAGTCATGGCCTCTGTCAGACACACAGTCAATCTGGGTCAATTGTTGTTCTAGACTGGAGTGACATGAGGAAAACTGCACCCTTTCTGAAACCTTTGCATGTCTTGACATCTTTTCCTTATGCTGTAATTTCTCACTTCAATGCTTAGAGGTAGACACAAAGGAGGTCTTGGATTTATTTATTTATTTGAAACTTTTATATCCCAATCTTATCTGACTTCCATAGAGGGACTCAGGCAGGATTGAGAGACTGAGGTGGAAGCAGGATGTTTCAAGGTGCCCCTGCTTGTTTCCTTTGAGTTCCAACCTCTTGCAAAGATCATTTAACCTGAACCAATGAGCCAGGTGCAATCAGAGCAAAGGAAGATCAAGATTCAGGGCCCAAAACGGGGAGCTCACTAGACACCAGATTTGCTGGTATAATAACCCTTTGAGTTTTGAGGAACAGTTCTTTTGCCTTGGGTGAAACTTCACAATGGACATAAGGTCCCATATCATAGCCTTCACCACAAAAGGGATTGTGTATGTTCATCTCTCTCAGAGATTTTGGCCCCACAGGCCAAATATTTCTTTAAAGAACTGGAAGAAGCCATAGGAAGCCACCAGAATAAAGAACTGGCAACCAAAAGGAAGGTCAACATGGATGGAGTGTTTAGGAGGGAAGTATAACCACTGTAAGGCTTATGTTAATAGTTCTAGAAGGTTTCAAATAATGCAGTGTGCAGATAATGCATTTGTTGAGTCTCAGACACAACAAAGCAGATGTTATTTGAAATACAGTTTAATACATTTTCTGCTTAAAGTGGAATTTAAAGTATGATCTTTCCATATATTGATTTGGAATGTATGTACAACAGCATCAGAGGGGAAACAGTTATCTATTATATAAATGGGTTCACGTCATGTGATGTATACCTCAAACAAAGAAACCATACAACGCAGAAACACAATACTTGCCAACAGAAATAGGCCTCAAGCAAGGTACGTTTGTAGCAAAGAAACCTTTCCCCCCAAAACCTAAAAGGCCCCCAAAACGAGTAAAAATAAAACTACATTTACCAGCATCCTCCGGGGCAGCCAAAGACTCACCCAGCCTCTACATTCTGAACAACATGATTGGCTGCCAATAAGGGCGGATTTGCATAACTGCTGTAACCATAGCAACGCTGGCAAGAGCCATCCAAGGCTAGGATAGAATGCTGAGAGATTTCAGTTGGTGTTTGAGGGTTAAACTGCCAAAACCAAACTCTGAGGGAGCAATTCTCCAGCAAATTTCTACCCACACAACACAACACAACTTCCAATCACAACCCATCCCACCAACCTTACGGGACCCCGTACACACAACAACTACAAACACCACAAACAAAAACCATTCCTTCCTTCCACACAGACATAAACTGACCCAAAAGACAAGCCATGCCTTATAAAAATAACAGCATCAGATGACACACTCACAGCGCTACATACATCAAAAAAAAGAGGGCAGAACAGAAACACACTGCGCAGCAGAGACACAGACAACAGGTCACTGCACGACGCACAGCTGAGAACCAAATGCAAAGAACTGCACGACAAGAAGAAGCGCGCAGCCAGGAACAACAAAGACGCAGAAATGCAACACAACAGCAGCGCGCAAGGAGCGCAGAAAAACGACGTCGCAACACAGAAAAAAAACTTCAAAAACACCACAACCAATTCCACCGCCTAGCCTTCAGATACAACGCTGCAGAAGACTACAGCATGGCGCCAGAGGCCGACATTGGCACCCTAACGCACATCTGCACACACTGCAAAGCCCTGAAATACCCAGCAGAAACACCGGGAATGTGCTGCCTAGCCGGTAAAGTCTCTCTACCACCACTTGCCACTCCTCCACAACCACTACAGACTTTGCTGAGTGGAGACACTCCAGAATCAAAACACTTCCTCCGCTATATAAGACAATACAACTCATGCTTCCAGATAACATCATTTGGAGCACACATAGAAAGTGCGCAATTCATGCCTACATGGCCCCACCAAGACCGGAAGTAACATAATTTCCAACCCTTACATACGCAGACTTTCTCGCATCTCCTAAATAGGGCACAGCAACGCGTGCCGGGTACAGCTAGTTTAAGTATATATTACTCTCTGAACCTAATGCTATGGTTCTAATCTTAACACATATAAGCATACAAGGCTGTACTCTTACAGACACTTACCTTGAAATTAACTTCATTAACTACCAGTGAACACACATATATAGGATTGTGATATAATTCAGTACCAAACTGGCTATATTTACAATTAGCAAAATGATAGATAATAAAAAGTAAATAGGTGATTAACAGGCAACATTTTACTTCCAGAGACTGTTTGGGGGGTGGAAAAACATATGGCAAATGATAGTACCTTAGGCGTAAATCTTCCCATATTTTTAACAATCCACACAACATTATTAATTCATAGTATTTTTTCCAACATTCAATTGCTTCTTCTGCTGTGGGTTCTTCCTTAATATTGCTTTGGTAACTAATCAATTCTAAATGCATGTTCTTGTACTTTTCCAGATGTCTTCTAAAACGATGTGCAATTGGCGGAGGAATAATTCCATTTTGAATATCACACCAACTATGAAGAATTAAGAAAATTAGAACATTACATTTTGAAGCTGAATATAAGAAAGTTGAGCTTCTGTTCTCACAAACTGCAGATGAGATGGCCCAAATGTAAAATGCATTGCAATTTAGAAGCTATGGGGAAAAACACTTCCCCAGAGGGAGGGACAGTGATTAAAAAAAAAAACTGGTGAGGGGGAAAACCAGGACAATAACAGCACCTTTAAAGACTACAAATCACTTGGTTCTTGGTTTTGCCAATTTATGAAAGGAAGGCAAATAATCCCCAAAAAGCAGAAGAAACTGCCAACACAAAGTAAATTACAGTCAGCCTTCCACATTAGCTGGGATTAGGAGTGCAGGGCTTTAGCAAAAGTGGAAAAATCACACACACAAAAACCCACACTATTTTGTTTACATGAGAATAGCTCCAGTCCTCCAGTGTGACTCTATGGTTTATTTGACAACAGAGTCATACTGGAGGCCCTAAAGATTTCTAGAGAGACCATTTTAATCAAATCTACAAATAATCAAATCCTCAAGTCAACCTCACAAAAGTAATTCTCTCTACTGGTTCTTCATAATAATGTCACATAAAGATACAACAGCCACAAATACCATGAGAAAAGCAAACCTAGGCAAGGAGTTGTATTTTTCTCAAATGCACAAAATCTTACATAAAACACTTCTTACATAGTTTTAAGAAGTGATTTGTGACAGTAAATGTATGAAAACTGTGTCTTAAATATTTATCATAATTCTAAAAGAAAATATTTTCGGCTTTTCAGGAAAAGGCTTCAGGAAAAACAATACCAACCCACCCCTTTCCATTTCCCAAAGTTTTTTTCCCCAGCCCTCCACATTCCTCTGAGATCCTAAACCTGGCTTGGAACTGCACTTCAACCTTAAGATTGAGTTTTCACATAATAGGATGTTCTTTTATGAATATACATACACACACAAAGATATAAGGATGTCAGGAAGCAGGCTTCTTAGCCTAACCATTATGTTAGCACATAAGGTAATGTCACCAAGAGACCTTTTCATCGGCTGCCCCAAGACTGTGGAATGACCTGCTGGAAGAGCTCAAACGGCTAAATGAGCTGCCAGAAGACCTATCTCTTTCAGCGGGTCTACCTAATCAGTTTTAATCATGATTTTTAATTTCACATTTAGTATTGTAATCTTTGTTCTATGTAATTTAATATGTATTTTATAGAATGTTCAAGATGATTATGTATTTTAGCTATGTTGGAACGTGCCTTGAATCATGAGGAGAGGCAGGTAAGAAATAAAATTATTATGATTATTATGATGCTATTTGGTGACTTTGTTTTTGTTTTGCTGGAAATATTCCTGCATTTGAGCAATCAGTCATAGAATTTCCATTTGCTCTATTTCTTATAAAAACAAACTCTGACATGTATACTTACATCTTAATTCTTTCTTCTATCAGTGCAGCATAAGTCTCGCTAGTTTCATCATCATCCCAATCTCTCCAAAGGAAGTCATAGAAAAACCTAAATGGGATGTAAAATAACATGACCTTGATGTGTTTGTTATTGTAATGTATCAAATAATATATAGATTGTAACTGAGTTTAGAAGCATTAATTGTTAAAAGACTAACAACTTAGTAGGAGAGAGAGAAATAGGGAAAAGAAATATAACATTTCAGAAACAGGTTATTATTTAGGTGGAATAAATCATTTAAAATGATAATAACTTTTTAAAGATTCCGAACTGTCTGCATAGGTGCAGGAAATACCATATGTGCTATTCACAGCTGACCACGAAGGGAAAATCTTCATAGAGGCTGCATCTGTCCTCTTTCTTTCTTTTTCGGGAGAGGATTCAATTCTTTAAGAGGCCTTGGATTGAGTATTCTCAACAAAAGCGGAATTTGACTTAGGATGATGTGTAAGCTAAGGGAGCTCCTCATCCTAGATGCTGTAAAAGATGTCCAACTTGCATGACTCAGAGGCACCAATGATGGATTAGCCCAGCATGTGTGAGGCATCCAGGGGAAATGTGACAAGAATGCTGTCACTGAAGCAGTGGAAGATAAATCGTCATATACAGGATCATCTAATGGCGCTTCCATCTTCTTTGCTTGGAAGTCTCAAAGCTCTGGGCAGTCTAGATATCAGAGAGGCAAAAGCTTGGGCATTGTCCAACAGAAAAGGGGGGTCAGGGTGAACCACCTGAGGATCAGGCGAGGAGACACAAGAGGAAAAGCCCTTCAAGGCTGGAGGGAGGACTGACGAGGGGAAAACCGCGAGATTATCAGGTGGAGGGCGCCCACCGCCACAATGGGCCTTGCCTCATCTCCCTCCTCTTCAGCCTCCTCCGAGTCTGCAGGGGGCTTCTTCTTTCCAGAAGCCCCCTGCGTGGTGGCAAAGTTTTCTCGACGCATGCCTGGATGAGTCGGGGGCAGCTTCCTTCTCTATGCGGCAGCCCAGCCAGGGCACTTGTCTTTCCTCTTCTCCCTCCTCCGAAGGAAAGAAAGGAAAGGCCCTTCAAGGCTGAAGGGAGGGAGAACTGAGGAGGGAAAACTTTCCCGCCACAGAGGCCTTCTGGAAAGAGGAAGCCCCTGCAGACTCTGGAGGGAGTGGAAAACATGCGAAACAGTGAGTCCGCGATAAGTGAACCTGCGAAACAGCGAGTACATATATACCAAGCCTAAATAGTCTTTAGTCATAAGTGGAACACAATCCTTAAATAATTGTTGAAAATTTCAGCAGTCTTTTAAAGCATAGCAATGAAATTGATGGGGCTGCCATAAGTCAACAGAAAATTGGAATTATTAGTCCTTATTACTCAGACTGTCATATTAGAAGAAGCAAGATACTTTACATTAATTGTAAGAATCAAAGCAAATTCTCAGAGAAATAAAGGCGTGACTTTTGTTGCGAGACCAACCAAATCAATGGAATTTACCTGTGTCAACTTACCATTCACTGAATGAGTTTAATCTAGTTGAGACTAACCAACAGGATTCCAGTTGATCTTTCTACATTTGACATGGCTCCCTCCAATTGACAGATCAGTATAACACAGATGTGAAATAAAATATTCCAGTTGTTCAACTGAAATAATTTAGATGTCAATTTCGAAAGTTCACCTGACTATAAATAACATCAAGCCAAGTAAGTAGGAAAGCCAAGTTAAATGCTGAGAGAATGCCAGCAATTAATGCTGCCATAACACGGATTTTAATATGTTTATTGAGTCTTTGTATCTAGTACCATATTTTCATTATCCAGGAACTATAAAATAAAAATGAAAAATGTAGGATACTGAAAGATGGTCAGATGTTAGCTAACAATCAAATAATTGTGGTTTTTAAAGATTTTAACGTTCTGTAACTTTAGAAGAGACAAAGGAATCAGCATTTTATAAAATCAAATCATCTGACTATCTCAGTGTATTCTGCTATCTTGAATGGAAACAAATTTCCAAAGCCAGAGGCAGAGATTTCTCATATCACTTTTTACCTGGGGTGCATTTAAACCACTGGGTACCCACTCTGAAAGAGCACAGCATACAAATGAAACAAACTGGAAACGGCAGGAAATATGAAAAAAATGCTTTCCCGCTGAGCTATTATTCCTCTCAAAGTGTAATAAAGTATGCATAGCATTTGAATTTTCCTGAAATATCTTCAGCCATTAATCAAAATCATTATATTGACATTTAGTTATGCATCTGAGTTGTTTCTATTTTGAAAGAGGTTCTTCAAAATTACTATCCTGTTGAATATTACTTTTTTTAAAAGCTTACCTCACAATTTCTAAAGCATTGGCTATATCAGACACTACAGTATCCTGCCCCTCTACAGGATAGATTTCCAAAAGAGGCACACAATGATCCATTTCCTTCAGAACTTCATCAACTAAAGGTCTTGGAATATTGGCAATATTAGAGGAGAAGGGTTCAGCAACAGAAACAGAAACTTTAAAGTTAGCAGAGGGATTCTCAAGCAGTTTGCAAGTAACCTAAAATGTTATAAAGAAAAAATCATTACGATGAAAATGTGTATTTGTCAGTATATTCAGCACTGTTTTACTTTCTATATGAAAAACTAAAAATATTAAATTACTGCTTTAAGTCTCTTTAAGAGAAAAAGTTAATAATAGGTATTATTACACAGAAAAAATATTTCTTAAAACCTATGGTTTTGTAACATTTATTTCTAACAATGAATAAATATCATTACAATATAAAGCACGTGACTCTACATTACAGCAAGTTATCCTACAGATAGTGACCACTGGGTGAGAATTACAATTTCTTGGAAGTAGCTAATTGAACAAGATATGATTCTTAGCAAGGGATAAAATTAGTGGGACAACATCATTTATTTTGACAACATCATTTATTTTGTACTAGATGTCCCCGGCCACGCTTTGCTGCGGACTCAATCTGGTTCCTTCCTTCTCTACCACTTTCCTTCCTTGTCCTCCCTTTTTCTGTCCCTTCATCTTTGTCTTCTTCCTTCCCATGCACGCATGCTTAGCTCTCAAAGCTGGTATGGCCAGCTCTTTCCTTCGCGCCGGAGGGGAAGGAGCCAGGGGACTTGTTTCTGCACATGCACTATAACATGGTTTTTTGGGGTTTTAAAGTCCCTTCCACTGTGTTTTTCAGTGTTTTTATGAGTGATGGTCACTCACTGATCTGTTAGGTGTCTTCTGGCCAAATTTTGTGTCATTTCATCCAGTGGTTTTTGAGTTATGTTAATCCCACAAGTGAACATTACATTTTAGAAGACTAGTCTGTCCCCTGCCACACATTGCTGTGGTCCAGTCTGTGTATATGTGTTTTGTGTGTATGTAAGTATATATATGTGGTTTTGTGCATTCATTCAATTTTGGAGGGGGGGGGTTGCTTTTAAAGTCTCTTCTTCTGTGTTTTTATGACTGATGGTCATTCTTTGGCCTAATAGATGTATTGTGTCCAAATTTGGTGTCAATTTGTCCAGTGGTTTTTGAGTTATGCTAATCCCACAAACAAACATTCTTTTTTTATTTATAGACTAGCTGTGCTCACCGTGTGTTGCTGTGGCCAATCTTCCCTCCCACTTTCCTTCCTTCCCTTTTCTCTCTCTCTCCTTCCTTCTCTACCTCTTTCCTTCCTTCTCCTCCCTTTTTCTTTCCCCTTTCTTTCTCTCCTTTCTTCCTTCTCTACCTATTCTTGGACTGCAACTCCCATCAGTCCTCTTGATTGATTAATCTATCTACTTATCTATCTCGTATCTAATTTATCTATCTTATCTATCTGGAGGATTGCTGGGAGTTGCAGTCCAGGAATAGGAAATTAGAAATATGCACAGATTGGGATGCTCTCAAAGAAATCTAAGGAGAAAAAAGCTTGCAGCTTGGAAGCAGTGCATTTGGAGCATCCTCCTCCCCTAAAGGGCCTGGTCTAGGGGATGCTGGGAGCTGTAGTCCGGAAGAGAAGGAAGCGCCTTTGCAGCCTCTATCCAAAGTCCTGCATGGATTCTGTGCGATGCATGCACAGAACCCACACATGTGGGAACTGGGGGAGAGGAGGAGAATGAGGCCAGCCTGGATATCGCTTTCTGCCTGCTTCCTGAGGTGTCCTTCTAGGATCATGAGCAAAAGCAAAGCTGGGCAGCTCCGGCAGGCACCCTACTGTCCCGCAGTGGAAAAGATGGGCCAGGCTAAAGACATGGAGGAAGAAAGCGAGTTTTCAGCTGGTTATGATTGTGAAGGGAAATATATAATACAGACCTCTACAATGACAAAAGAAAAGGCATCCACAGGGGAAAAAAGTAGACTTATGTCCGCATTTTGTCATGAATACGATGCCAGCCTTTGAGATTATGCTGTTTACAACACTGCCAAATTTACCAATTAAAAGCCACATGACTGGACTGATTGCATGAAACATACACTGCTATGTGGAAACCTAGAATGTCAGTTCTACAATTTGAGAGCATCATGACCACAACTGGACAGGTTTCATTAAATATTACTGTGCTACATACACCACAATAGTGAATGATGAAGAATGCAGGGAGTGCCACATCAACAACTTCTGGAACACTGTGCAAATTCCATCTTGCTTTAGGAGTTCAAGAGTACTTATTCTCAAAATGTAAACGGGATAATAATAATAATAATCACTTTATTTCTAATCCACCCTTCTCCCCACGGGGACTCAGAGCGGTGTAAACAGATACCGGCTAACATTCAATGCCTTGTTACAATACAATGAAACACACAAACACAAACAAAGGCAAAGGCTTCTCCTTTCATTTCAGTCTTTGGAGGCAGTGCTCATCTCTGGCTCTGGGGGAGGTGCTGTTCTCCATTTCCAAGCCAAGAAGCCTAGTCATGTGACCGTTATGGTTTACTCATAATTAAGTCTTGGTATTGACAACTAAACTTACTTAGTTAGACCACTGGATAATTTAACTCCCATCCTACTATGTTCTGAGCTCAATAATGAAAATACTGGAACATGAGAGAGCTCTTTATTTCACAAAATCAAATCCCTTGTCATGGTTGTGAACTTACCTAAATTCTCCTACTGATTCTTTTACACTCGTCACTTTACTCTCCCTGCTTTCATCCTATAATTTAATCCCATTTTACCAAATGTATTATTTAATCAAGTTTTATTGTGTTTTATTTCTATTTAACTATTACAGGAGTATTCAGATTGAGATTAGTGCCTATTTGTGTATTTTTGTCTTTTATTGTTGATATGGTCAGTGGACTAATAAATAATAATAATTTTATTATTTTTTCTCAGGGTGGCTTACAGATGGCACAAAGTAGAAACAGATCTATCTACTGCAACACTCCAAAACAAAGGCTACCAAGTTTTAGAATAAAAGGAGACAGAAAATTATCACTACTATTCTCTGCAATATTTAAAATTGTTTTCCAAAATTCTAGAACAATATACTTTTAAAAATAACAAATTTGTTATTAATCTTAATAATTATTAATGCTAAACATCAGTTTAGTTACCTCAACAAACACACCAACATATGGTATGGGAATTTCTTCAGAACTGACAAAAAAAAAGTCTGGATTAGTCTTCCAGATACCAAACCATTTTTCCTTCTGCTTCAATTTTTCCAAAAGGTATTTACTAATGGCCTCATTGACATCTTCTGCCTTTTGCAGGATAGAAGGGAGAAATGTACAATATCCAAATTAGTCATTTTATTCAGGTTTAGAAATGTACTTAATATATTTTTCAGGTAAAAGGAATAAATTCAAAAGGGCATTTATACTATTAGCTAGGCTCAATATGCTAAACTGTATGATCAAAGTCACCAAGGTCCCATTGCTTTTTTTCTTCCCCTGAATTCTAAATACATCTGGCTTAATAGTCATTCCTTTTGATTGTATAAGACATACTTTGTGTCAAAATACAGGTTGCGTATCCCTCATCAGGAACTCTGAATACTCCAACACAGTGGTTCTCAACCTGTGGGTCTCCAGATGTTTTGGCCTTCAATCCCCAGAAATCCTAACAGCTGGTAAACTGGCTGGGATTTCTGGGAGTTGTAGGCCAAAACACCTGGGGACCCACAGCTTGACAACCACTGCTCCAACAGCATACGGCTTGCTGAGACAGGGGCCATCCACACTGACCATTTAATGCAGTTTCAAACCAGTATTGAAGAAAGCATTTTTGCTACACAGATGATTATACAGGAAATCCTGGAATCAATTTGAGAACTGGATGGTGATCACACAAACCACAGAGTACTGATGCACATTATGTGTTTTCTTTTGAGTGCTTTTGTCTAGCCACCAGTTTGAACTAGCTTTGAACTGCATTAATGGTCAGAGTAGATGAGACTACATTGAAACCTTTGCTTTTTGATGGTTCAGCATATATATCTCATTTGCTGCATCATACTGTGTTTTTGTGTCATAATAAGCATAATAATATATTTATTTATACCTCACCTTATCTCCCCAAAGGGGACTCAAAGCGGCTTGACATAAAAGCATTAGCAAAGAATTTTAAATATACAAAAATTAAAATAGAATTAAACACAAACAGCACTAAAAATTCAGTTAAACTCCATCAGAACATGTTCAAATTTCAAAGAATAGAGAGGAACCATGACTTTCCTCAGTCTAGACTCCTTCTGATCCCGTTGGCTTTTTTAGCTGCTGCATCACACTGTTGGCTTATGTTCAACTTGTCCACTTAAAAAAAAAATCCCAATGAATAACTGTGCTAAACGTGGAAGTCTAAAAGCAGATATGATGCAAACACAGCTCGGAAGCATCCTTTCAAGGTTTCTGTTGAGTTCCAGGGTCAGATAAGCAGATGGAGAAAACAGAACGGCCTGCCTCAGCAGAGCGTGCTTGCTCTATCAGTGTTTAACATATACACAAATGATCATCTACTGACAGAAGGGACTGACAGTTTCATCTATGCTGATGATCGTGCCATCACTGCTCATGCAGGGAGGTTTGAAATGGCTTTAGGTGCACTTACTGTCTACTACAGGGAAAATCAGCAGATTCATAATCCATCTAAAATGCAGACCTGTGCTTTTCAATTTAAGAACAAGCAAGCATCTTGAGCTCTGGAGGATTACCTGGGAAAGAATCCCACTGGAGCATTGCAGTACACCCAAATATCTGGGAGTCACTCTGGAATGTGCTCTGACTTATAAGAAGCACTGCTTGACTATCAAGCAAAAAGTAGGCGATAGAAATAATATATCATATGAAAGCTGACTGGCATAACCTAGGGATCAAAACCAGATATAGTGAAGTCATCTGCCCTTGTGCTTTGCTACTCTGCTGCCGAGTACACATGCCCAGTATGAAATACATCTCACCACGTTAAAACAGTTGATGTGGCTCTTAATGAGACATGTTACATTATCACAGGATGCCTATGCCCCACACCGCTGGAGAAATTATACTGTTTAGTCGGTATTACACCTCCTGACATACACAGGTGTAGCAACCTGTAATGAAGGGACCAAGGCATTGACACCCAGAGGTGTCAGAGCCCATCCTCTGTTCAGACATCAGCCAGCATGCCAATGACTAAAATCAAGAAACAGCTTCCTAAGATCTACAGAGATACTCACAGGAACACCTCAGCAAGTGAGAGTCCAAAAATGGCAGGATAAAACCCGGAACTTCAATCAGTGGCTGATACCAGATAGGAAACTCCCTCCTGGGCACACAGAAGGCTGGGCAACTTGAAAGGCATTGAACACACTGCTGCGCTCTGGCACCACGAGATGCAGAACCAATCTTAAGAAATAGGGCTATAAGGTGGAGTCCACAACATTGCAAGTGTGGAGAACAGTAAACCACAGACCACTTATTGCAATGCAGTCTGAGCGCTGTCACATGCACAATGAAGGACCTTCTTACAGACACACCAGAAGCACTCCAAGTGGCCAGCTGGTCAAAGGAAATTAAGTATAATGCCAAGTTTTTAACTTTGCTTGTTTTTTTTATACATCATATAACTGTAATCTCAACTTGCTTCTGAAAAGATAAATTTATTTATTTATTTATTTACGACAGGGGTGCTCACTTTTTCAGCATGCAAGCTACTTATAAAACAACCAAGTCAAAATAATCTACCTACCCACTACAAAAATCTGAAACATATAACACAATATCTGCTTTGAACTGGGTTTTCTGAGTCTACACTGCCATATAATCTGATTCAAAGCAGATAACATGGGATTTTATTCAACTGTGTGGAAAGGAGCTCAGATAACCCAGGGCCGGCAGCACTTGGGCAGCGTCGGGAACCTACGAGGCAGGACTGAGCCTTCCTCCCGCCCTGCCTGCAATCTACCAGGACACCCTATGCGATCTATCAGTAGATCGCAATCTACCTAATGAGCACCCCTGATTTATGACATTTATATGCCACCCTTCTCACCCCGAAGGGGACTCAGAATGGCTTACAAGTAAAATGTAAATACAATATATTATAATATTGTCATAGCACAATACTATTATATATTACATTGTACTATAACATTATACTGTAATATTAGTAATATTACATGTAATATAAAACATATAATTATAATATATTATTAATAGTAGTAGGGGCTGTTGTCATACCGCCTCTTGAGGCTTTTTATTTATTTTATTTTCTATTTTATTTTTCTGTATTTTACTGGGGTTTCTTTTGCTGTATGTGTATGTGTGTGCTGCTGGTTTCCCATCCTGGGAAGCTCCAGAGTATGACCCATCGCCATCTTGGGATCTTTCCTCTCTTGCGGACATCAGCCTCCATCTTGGTGCGCACATCTTCTTGAATAATAATAATAATAATAAGAATTTCATTTTATTTTAGTAGTTTTTTTTATTATTTTATAATAATTTTATAATAATAATGTAATAAAGAATATAATATGTTATGTTATATTATAATTTCAATATAGTTTTGACCTTTAAAGCGCTTCATGATCAGGGGCCAGCATATCTCAGCCAGTGGTCGCCACGACTCCCTCAACAAAACTTACTGTATGTACCACGCCCCAGGGAAGCATGACTCGAGAGCACAAGAAGCAGGGCCTTTTCCATTTCTGCCCCTGCCTTGTGGAACTCCTTGCCTCCCCACTTGAGGGCCATGCGTGACTTGAGGCCCTTTGCTCAGGCACTCAAGACCTGGCTTTTTAGTAGAGCTTTTAATGTTTAATGCAGTTTATCAGTATTGTTTGTAATGTTTTCATGCTATCTGTTTTATGTAAATCGCCTGGAGCATTTCTATGGAGGGCGATTAAGAAATGAGAAATTGATGATGATGATATATTATCTCTGGCATTACTTCGCGAACTAAGATTCTTAGGAAGGACTCATCCCACGCTTTCTACAAGCGTGTTGATGATGGAGGTTTGATGTGTCCTTCAAGGCTGTGCAACTGATTTTTCTGGTTGAGCACAGTGTGCACAGAACTGGCCTCACCCTTTAAACCAAAGGTTCGTCTGTCGGGGCCTAGCAAGCTTAGGACAGTGGCAGCGAAATCCCCAGGTAGTAGGCTGGATTAGAGTTTCCTTCTCTTAGATGGTTGACCTTACAGGGTTAGACAAGCACCATCTGCCCGGGTTTTCCTTCTCTTAGGATGGTTGCCAAAAGGCTAAAGAGCCATCCTGCCCTTTGACGCTCTTTGTCAGACCCTGCGGTTGTGACCTGTCTGGCATGGGAGGCCCTACCGGTGACTATTATGCCACCGCGAGCATATTTATCTACCGTATTTTTCGCACCATAAGACGCAGTTTTTTTCCTCCCAAAGTAGGAAGAAAAATCAGCCGCGTCTTATGGAGCGAAGATGCAGGCAGGGGGGGAGGCGCTGGAGCAGGGGGGGGCGGCGATATACCGGTACTCACCAAAAGACAGCAGGAACTTTATTTTCGCCCCCCCCCCCCGGCGGCGCGGAGGAACGGGGGCGGAAGAGGGGACTCACGGGGCTCGCCGCTCACGGACCCGAGGAGCAGGAGGAGGGGGGAGGCCTCGCCGGAGGGAGGGAGCCCTGCGGAGGCGCTGCGGCCTCTTCCTCCTTCCCGTGGTGTCCTAGGTAGCTGTAAGGACACCACGGAAGAGAGGCCGGAGGGGGGGGAGGAAGGAGGAAGAGGCCGCAGCGCCTCCAGGGCAGGGCTCCTCCCTCCGGCGAGGCCTTCCTTCCCTTCCTCCTCGGCAGAGGCGCGACGTCACAAAGTGACGTCACGAAGATGCGCCTCTGTCTTCGGGCCCTTCCGGGGGCGCTGCTGCTGCGTCTCCGTGGTGTCCCATACAGTAGCTGTAAGAACACCATGGAAGAGAGGCCGGAGGGAGGGAGGGAGGGAAGGAGGAAGCCCCCACAAGTGTCTCATATAGTAGCCAGCCCCCATTTTTTTTTCCAATTTTCCTCCTCTAAAATCTAGGTGCGTCTTATCAGCAGGTGCGCCTTATGGTGCGAAAAATACGGTATTTAATTTATTTACTTTATTTATATTCCGCTCTTCTCACCCCGAAGGGGACTCAGAGCGGATAACAGGTACACATAGTTAGCAGACAATCCCTGCCGTTTCCACATACAGTACACAACATATAGACAAACAGAGGTAAACTCTGGCCACCAGGGGGAGCTCTCACACTCATCTCTCAGCGTTCCCAGCATCCCTTGTTGTTCCTTCCACATTCCTCAGCGTTCCTGGAGTTCTTTAATGGCCTCATAATTCAGTCAAAATTTGCCTCCCCATTTAATGTGGTACCTTTATCTCCTACTTGACAGATGCAACAGTCTTTTGGGCTGCAAAGGTTGACAGCAGGCTATACTTAAAGGTCGAGCACCCACCTCGACCCGGGCAGGCCTTGAACTCATGACCTACTGGTCAGAGAGATCTTATGCAGCTGACACTTAGCCAGCTGCGCCACATTACCGGTGCATAGCTCACAACTTCATTAGGGTACACAAACCTCTCCCCTGCAACAAGGGGGCGCCGATGGAGAGGATATATAATCCTAATAATATATGAATATTTGATATATTAATATGTTAATAAGATGTGTTAATATATTGTTTTTTTATAATAATATGATTTCGGTATAATGTGTTGTATAGGCATTTGATACTGGTGGTGTAATGTAACACAGTACAATACTGCCAATGATGTGATATAATAATATTGTGATATTATAATTTGTGTATCTGTACTACATGCAATATTGCTAATCAATATTGCGATATGTTGTAGTGCAGCATGATGTGTAGTGCTGACGTTGTGCTATGACAGTAATGTTATTTGTTTTTCAGTGGGCTGTAAGCCGCTCCGGCAATATTGTTATATGTACATGGTAAGCCACTCTGGCGATATTGTTGTTTGCTGTAAGCTGCTCAGAGTCCCCTTCGGAGTTGATAAGGGCGGCATATAAAAATAGTAAAATTGTGACCCGAACAACAACAAGCAATACTGGACTGGGTATAAAACAAACTAGAAAACTCACAGTTCAATCCTAAGGCCACTTACCTTGGAGGTCTTACTACAGTGTATTATTGGCACGAATGTTTTGTGTTTACTTTGGAATTTATTACTCCCATATTTTGGCGATATCCACCCTTAGAAAACTACAGTTCTCTGGCGGAATATACTTCCGCATCACGCCAGGCATCAGCCATGCCCACATGGGAGTGACGCATTATGCATAGCACGCAGACACACCTTCTGGCTGCCTCCGTTCCGCGTCTTTAGCATATAGCTGGCTGCTTAGGATTGAACTGCGAGTTCTGCCTTCACATTGACTCTATTTGGGATTTTTCCCCAGTAACCTTTATTTTCTCTGCACCAATGTACTAATTAATTTCCACTCAGCTTCTACTATCCATGTATTGATATTGTGTGACTTACTGGTATATGCCTAGAATTTTCATGTATATCGAGTGATTTAGATATGTACCCCATTCTTGGACTTGGGACGCTCTCACTATATCTTTGGTCTGGAGTGTTATCAGTACGCTGATGACACCCAGCTTCTGCTGAGAATGGACGGCAGGCCGGACACCGTACCCGATTGTTTCCATCTATGCCTCGAAGCCGTGACTGGTTGGCTGCGTGCCAGCCAGCTGAAGGTGAATCCGTCGAAGACGGAGATCCTGTGGCCCGGTCGGCCTGGGCGGGTGCCGGTTGCCTACCCTGGATGGCGGGCAGCTCAGCCCGTCATCCTTGGTTAAGAGCTTGGGTGTGCAATTGGACTACTCGCTGACCAAGGAGGCTCAGGTCTCCGTGGTCAGCAGGTCGTGTTTCCACCTACGACAGGCTAGGCGACCTGGCCACGGTAATCCAAGCGACGGTCATCTCGAGGCTAGATTACTGTAACGCCCTCTACGTTGGCCTTCCCTTGTCGACAATCCGGAAACTCAAGCTAGTGCAGAATACCGCTGCTCGCATGCTGGTGGGATCGCCACTGAGGGAGCACATTACACCTAACCTCCGGCAACTGCACTGGCTTCCTATTGAGTACCGAATTGCCTTCAAGGTGTTGGTATTGACCTTTAAGGCCTTACACGGCCTAGGGCCTGCGTACCTGAGGGACCGCCTTACCCCGTACTTTCCCCCGAGATCACTGCGTTCAGATGAACAGAATCTGTTGTTAGTACCATCAATCCGCTCCTGCCATCTGTCAGCGACCAGACAACGAGCTTTTTCTGTGGCAGCTCCGGTGCTATGGAACTCCCTCCCGGATAGCACCCGAGCCATTTCGGAGCTTGCCCCTTTCCGAAGGGCCTGCAAAACCGCCCTCTTTGGACTAGCCTTCAATTAGGCACATTGGTCTAAGACAGTCTTTCTCAACCAGTGTGCCGTGGCACACTAGTGTGCCGTGACGGACCTCCTGCTGTGCCACGAGAAAAGCTCTCTGCCCCCCTTCCTCCCCCCCTCCTGCTCAACTCCTGCTTGCTTGGGGGAGGAGGAGGAAGGGCCGGGCAGTGGCGAAGAAAAAGAAGGGACTGGGGCGCCGCCTCCTTCGGCCGTTTCCCCAGCCAGCCTCCAATCCACCATGACTCCCACCATGACTCTTGCCCCTCGCTCGCTGAAGCTGCGTGGAGGAGCCCCGCCCACTGAAGCCCGCCCACCGCTCATGCTCCTCCTCTGTAGGAGAGCTGAAGCTGGGGGGAGGGGTATGGCACGTCCTGTAGGAGAACTGAAGCTGGGGGGAGGGGGCCTGGCTCTCCCCCCTCCCCCGGTTTCGGCACTCCCAGCAGCTGCTCCAGCCTTGAGGGGACAGTGCCAAGCCAGCATTGTGCTGGCTCTGGCACCGCTGGCTTGGCACTGCCCCCTCAAGGCTGGAGCAGCTGCTGGGAGAAGTGAAGCCAGGGTTAGGGGGCGGAACATGGCGCAGCCTGGCTCCACCCCCTCCCCGGCTTTGGCACTCCCAGCAGCTATTCCCAGCAGGCCACCAACCCCCAAACGTTCTTTACTGTGTTAGTGTGTCATTTTGGTTGGTGGTGTGCCCCCGAATTTTTTTAATGTTAAAAGTGTGCTGCGGCTCAAAAAAGATTGGGAAACACTGGTCTAAGAAATGTGCCTGGATGTCTTCTTACACCCTGTGATGTGATATAATGTGTTTTAATGTGTTTTTAAGCTTTTATTGTAGGGCTACATGTCTGCGACATGTCGCCCATTTGTACTGCTGTCATCCGCCCCGAGCCTGCAGGGAGGAGCGGAATATAAGATTGAACAATAAATAAATAAATAAATCTTATCTTGATTATTGCATTATATTGATATATTTTGCTACTCTTGTGTCTATTCATTTAGATCAGTGTTTCTCAACCTTCCTCATGCTGAGACCCCTTAATACAGTTCCTCATGTTGTGGTGACCCCAAACCATTATTTTCATTGCTACTTCGTAACTGTACTTTTGAAGGGGGGGGGGGTAATTTTGTCATTTGGAAGTTGCTGGGATTTATAGTTCACCCACAAAGAGCATTCTGAACTCACCAGCAATGGAATTGAACCAAACTTGGCACAAAAAACTCCCATGACCCACAGCAAATACTGGAAGTGTTTGGTGGGCATTGACCTTGAGTTTGGGAGTTGTAGTTCACCTACATTGAGAGCACTATAGACTCAACAATGATGGATCTGGGCCACATTTGACACTAATCCGCAATATACCCAAATGTGAACACTAGTGGAGTTTGGGGAAAATAGATCTTGACATTTGGGAGTTGTAGTTGCTGGGATTTATAGTTCGCCTACAATCAAACAGCCCCTTGCACCCCACCAATGATAGAATTGGGTCAAACTTCCTACACAGAACCCTCATGCCTTGAAGGGACTAGCTGGCGTGAGCCTCCATCCCACCTCACACACTCTCCCTCACCCACACATGCGCCAAGCACCCACACATGCGCCAAGCACGCCTGCTCTCCCCTCCTCGCTTGGAGTCTCAGAAACAGCCCTCCCCTTGGCTGGGAGGCCTGTCAATCACCGCAGAGTAGAGCTTTAGATGGGAGAATTCATAGTCTGTTTCCAAAAAGAAAGAGAAGGAGAAGCGGAGAGATCTTCAACCTTCTCTGCCAAAGGACTTCCTAAGACCATCATAAATATATGTTTTCTGATGGTCTTTGGCGACCCCTCTGAAACCCTCTCGCGACCCCCCTGGGGGTCCCGACCCCCAGGTTGAGAAACACTGATTTAGATAGACTTGTGCTTAGTGTGTTTTCTAGTCTGCATTGTGATCCGCCCTGAGTCCCCTGCGGGGTGAGAAAGGCGGAATATCAATGATGTAAATAAATAAATAAATAAAAATAATAGTATCATATTGTATTACATTACGATATTATCAATATTGTTTGTGAGGGCCACCATTTCCTGGGAGTCTGGTTTCCACAGTCCCAGGAGGAAAAAGGGAACGTGGGAGGAGTTCACACAGAACCACAGAGTTGGGAGAGACCTGGTGGGCCACCCAGGCCAAGAAGCAGGACAGTGGCGTCCACAGATCGAGGAGAACTCTCTCCCCTTCTCCCGCACTGTGACGTCACTTGCCTTCTTCGGGCCTGCTCACCTTACAGTCCTTCAGCAGCCCGTCGCAGTACAGCGCTACCTTCTCCCGCCCCGTCAGGGCTGCCAGGTAAGACGGGAAGTGTTCTGGCAGAGGCCCGGCCTCTTCCTCATCCTCCTCTCCGCTGCCCGTGACGGGGAGGCTGCGAGGCCTTGCGACTCGAGGCGACGGACCCTGTGCTGCGGTTGGGCTCCCATTCGGGCCGGGCGCGCCTTCTTTCGCCTCAGCGGCGCTCGACGCCATCACCGCCTCAGCAGCGCGCGCGCCTTTTTGGACCGCGCCGCAGGCACGCGGCCCTTTAAATAGGGCGTCTTCATCCGCGCCTCCAGGGACTACTTCTCGGCGCGCGACCAATGGGGTGAGGGGCGGCGGTCGGGCGCGCGCCGTGCGCGTCACAAAGGGCCGTTAACCCTTCAGGGTGTCAACTCACCGCCTGTCTCCTTCCGCCGCGGATATAAAATAGTGCCAGTATAAATATGCATGGAGTTGATGCCCAAAGCTAGAGAAAGAAGTAGAGGCAGTCTTTGAGTTACAAGCCACTCCTAGTTAACAGGACGTTAGTTAGGGCCCTTCCACATATTTTATTTATTTTTATTATTATTTCACCCACATTGCACTGTAACACTATATTGCAATACCATTAGCAATATTGCATGTAAACAAATATACAATTACTAGCTGTACCCGGCACGCGTTGCTGTGCCCTTTAGGAGATGCGAGAAAGTCCAATGATCCACGGTGTGCCCTCCTCTAAACTGCAGTTGGATGGAGTGTGGGTCATGGGGGGCATGGTGTGCCAAGTTGGGTCTTTATTGGTCTTGGTTCTGGGCCGCAGTGGTCTGTGGGGAATGATGGGTTTTGAAGTACTACAAATCCCATTTTCCATGGTGGTACTTCAAGTCCCATCATGCATGGTCGGGGCTCTGTGTGCCAAGGTAGTTTACTGTAAATTCAGGCCATACACAATGTCCCATTATAGCAGAGTTGGTACTTTGAGCAGAAGTACAGTCAGAGGAGAGTGATGCACAAGCAAGAGCTTTAGAATAGCTGGCTTTCTGTGCCAGAAATCACACTGGCATGCATGCCGTAAATGCTGTGCCCTGATTGGTACGCCACGCGTATGCAGTGATTTGCTAAAGTACATCATGTGTCTTCAATGATAACAAAAAAGAAAAAAAGAGTGAAATATAGCAGAGTTGGTACTTTGGGCAGAAGTACAGTCAGAGGAGAGTGATGCACAAGCAAGAGCTTTAGAATAGCTGGCTTTCTGTGCCAGAAATCACGCTGGCATGCAAGCCGTAAATGCTGTGCCCTGATTGGTACGCCAAGCGTATGCAGTGATTTGCTAAAGTACATCATGTGTCTTCAATGATAACAAAAGCCTTGATTGGCCAAAGCAGTACATGGCGTGGGTTTGTTTACCTCAATGCTAATAGGATAAGAACTACGCAAGCGCAGAAGGCTCTGCCCCCTCCTTTGCTGGCAGGGAAGAGGCAGAAGCAAATGTTGCGATTTGGGTACAGGCTGGCCAGAGCTGCTGATACTGTTCTATGGGAAATGAATTTCTTGCTGCGCCACAGTGCTAAACGAATAGAAGCTGATAATGATATGATGCTAATGAAAGTATTGTGTTTAATTGGATAATGAAATGTGTTCTGAAGACACTAGCCAATGGGGGGTCATAAAGAAGGGCGGGCCAAGATCTGCCGCCATGAGGGGTATATAATGATTGCTCTTAGAATGTATGTTAGGATTTGCCCGGAGCAGCTTGTTCTGTGGGTGAACCCCACCAGCTGGTGTCCAATTTCAATAAACTTGACTTCACTTTTGAAACAGTCAATTGTCCGTTCTCTCGTTCCTGTGCCCGCGCGTCCACGTCGCCTTTGGTAAGAAGGTTATCTGCCATCCGGAGTTCTGGGACTCCTAATTTGCTGTTACAGTAGCTTGTTCAACTTAAGCCGTCTGAGGGCTCGCACTAAGACTCTAAACTATCTAGTCCGTGAGCTGCTTTTTGCTGACGATGCTACCCTTGTCGCCCATTCAGAAGCAGCCCTGCAGCACCTCACATCCTGCTTTGCAACAGCTGCAGAGCTGTTTGGGCTGGAAGTCAGCCTGAAGAAAACGGAAGTCCTCTACCAGCCCGCACCACAGGAAGAACACCAGCATCCTCACATCAGCATAGACACATCTGTGCTTAAGTCCGTTCAACAGTTCACCTACCTGGGAAGCATCATCTCTTCAGACGCCAAGATTGACAAAGAGATAGATCACAGATTATCAAAGGCATATAGTGCATTCGGAAGGCTTCACAAAGAGTCTGGAGCAACAAGCACCTGAGACAAAGCACCAAAATCAGTGTGTACAGAGCTATCATACTGTCCATTCTCCTCTATGGGTCTGAAACATGGGTCACCTATCGCCAACACCTACGACTCCTCGAGCGCTTTCATCAGCGCTGTCTTCGCACAATCCTAAATATACACTGGACCGACTATGTGACGAATGTTGCTGTCCTTGAGCAAGCAGGGATCACCAGCATTGAGGCCATGCTATTGAGAACACAGCTGCGCTGGGCAGGGCACTTCTCTAGGATGGAGGACCACCGCCTCCCAAAGATACTACTCTATGGTGAACTCACCACGGGTCAGCGCAAGAGAGGCGCCCCCAAAAAGAGATATAAGGACTCCCTGAAACAACATCTCAGGCTCGGCCAGATTGATCACCAACAATGGTCCACCCTGGCCTCACATCGGGAGGCATGGAGAAGCACTATCCACAGTGTTGCGGCCTCTTTCGAGAAGACACGCCGAATGGGTCTCGAAGAGAAACGACAACGCAGAAAGAACCGCAACTTGGAAACAACATCACCCAAGGAGACTTTCTGCTACGCTTTCTGCAACCGAACTTGCCTATTTAGTCATCAACTTGGCCTTTTTAGACATCAACGCGCTTGTAAAAAGCGTGGGATGAGTCCTTCCTGAATCTTCGTTTGCGAAGTAATGCCGAGAGATTGCATGTAAAAAAATATACAATTATAATATCACAATATCATTAGAAGTATTATATTGTATCAATGTCTCTCTCTCTCGGCATTACTTCGCGAACGACGATTCTTAGGAAGGACTCATCCTACGCTTTTTACAAGCGCGTTGATGACTAAAAAGGCCAATCTGAGATAGGCAAGTCCGGTTGCAGAAAGCACAGCAGAAAGTCTCCTTGGGTGATGATGTTTCCAAGTTGCGGTTCTTTCTGCGTTGTCGTTTCTCTCCGAGACCCGTTCGGCATGTCTTCTCGAAAGAGGCCGTAGCATTGTGGATAGTGCGTCTCCATGCCTCCCGATGTGACGCCAGGATGGACCATTGTTGGTGATCAATCTGGCCGAGCCTGAGATGTTGTTTCAGGGAGTCCTTGTATCTCTTTTTCGGGGCAGACCTCTTGCGCTGACCCCTGGCGAGTTCACCATAGAGTAGTATCTTTGGGAGGCGGTGGTCCTCCATCCTAGAGATGTGCCTTGCCCAGCGCAGCTGTGTTCTCAATAGCATGGCCTCAATGCTGGTGATCCCTGCTTGCTCAAGGACAGCAACATTCGTCACATAGTCAGTCCAGTGTATATTTAGGATTGTGCGAAGACAGCACTGATAAAAGTGTTAGAGGAGTCGTAGGTGTTGGCGATAGGTGACCCATGTTTCAGACCCATAGAAGAGAATAGACAGGACGATAGCTCTGTACACACTGATTTTGGTGCTTTGCCTCAGGTGCTTGTTGCTCCAGACTCCTTTGTGAAGCCTTCCAAATGCACTCTATGCCTTTGCTAATCTGTGATCTATCTCTTTGTCAATCTTGGTGTCTGAAGAGATGATGCTTCCCAGGTAGGTGAACTGCTGAAAGGACTTAAGCACAGATTTGCCTCTGCTGACGTGGGGATGGTGGTGTTCTTCCTGTGGTGCGGGCTGGTAGAGGACTTCCATTTTCTTCAGGCTGACTTCCAGCCCAAATATACAATATATATCATACTCATAATATATTACATCGCAATATCATTAGCAATATTGCATGTAAAACAAATATACAATTATAATATCACAATATCATTAGTAGTATTATATGGTATCAATGTATATACAATATATATCATACTCATACTATATTATATCGCAATATCATTAGCAATATTGCATGTAAACAAATATACAATTATAATATCACAATATAATTAGTAGTATTATATTGTATCAAAGTATATTAAGTATATTATACCATACTCATATTATACTATATTATATTGCAATATCATTAGAAATATTGCATATAAACAAATATACAATTATAATATGACCATATCATTAGTAGTATTATATTGTATCAATGTATATAAATATATACCATACTCATACTATATTATATCACAATATCATTAGCAATATTGCATGTAAAACAAATATACAGTTATAATATCACAATATCATCAGTAGTATTATATTGTATCAATGTATATAAATATATACCATACTCATATTATACTATATTATATCATTAGCAATATTGCATGTAAAACAAATATACAATTATAGCATCACAATATCAGTAGTAGTATTATATTGTATCAATGTATATACAATATATACCATACTCATATTATATTTTATCGCAATATCACTATCTTTGTGTAACTTGGAGACGGCGTGTACTTTATATATATATATATATATATAGAGAGAGAGAGAGAGAGAGAGAGAGAGAGAGAGAGAGAGAGAGAGAGAGAGAGAGTTTATTTTATTTAGACTAAAGATTTCTCATTACATTCATGCTACATCTATGCAGTGCAGCCAATACACTTAACACATCGCAGCACACAGTTTGGAAAGTTCTGGTCTGGGGGATTCTTGAAGTACAAATCCAGAAGAAGGCAAAGGCAAATCTCCTCTGAGCAAATCTTGCAGCAAAAAACCTACAACCCCGTGTTGGTCTTATGGTCACCCTGAGTCGGAAACCATTAATCCAAAATAACCTCCAGGCTTCTGGTCTGGAATCTGGTATCAACAGACTGTTGTAATCAGTCATATCTTCCTGCTGATGCAGGCATGTTTAATCTGTTTGTGGTTCACATATTCCTATCCGAAAATATGTGAAATAGCCCCCAGGAGTTCTGGCAGCTGCAAGTTGCCTCTGATGCTTCCCTCCTTGTTCAGATAGTGTCACACAAAGATTCATCTTTGAATACAAACAGATGCAGTCCAGGAGAATGTACGAGTATCAAACTTAAAACTAGTGATAGTGGTTGCTCTAAACAACTAGAAACTACAAAAGGAGCTTTGCAAAAGCATACACTACAAATGTAGATAGAAATGCAAACAAAATATTTTTCGTACAGCACAATTATATTCAGCTATAGTATTTTTCGTTCAACACAATTATTAACGTTCAAGTTCAGCACACTTATATTCATTCAGCACAACATTTTCAACATTCAATACAATATTATTTGTAAAGAAGTGAAAATCACTCACGCCTTGGTGTTCCAAATGGTCTAGGGCAGGGGTGCTCAGAACGGTGATCGCGAGCACCTAGTCGATCTTCAGCCCTCTTCCAGGTGATCTTCAGGCCTCACCTCCCATGCGCGCGCTCCCTCCAAAGGCCCTGCCTTCCGCCCGGATCGGCACGGCGGCGCTCTGGCAGGAATGGAGAAACTTGCAGGGGAAGCGAGGCCTGGCGCAGCTCCCTTCCGATCCGATCCGGGCAGCGGGGGAAGGGAGCTGTGCCAGGCCTCGTCTCCCTGCAGGCTCTCCATTGCTGCCAGAGTGCCACCTGGATTGGCACGGCTCCGCTGCGATGGAGAGGCCTACAGGGGGGCCTGGCGCGGCTCTCTTCCCCGCCGCCCGGATCGGAGAGGAGCTGCGCCAGGCCATGCCCCCCCCCTCCCGTAGGCCTCTCCATCGCCACCAGAGCCGCGCCGATCCGGGCGGGGCTCTGGCAGCGATAGAGAGGCCTGCAGGGGAGGCGAGGCCTGGCGCGGCTCCCTTCCCCCGCTGCCCGGATCAGAAGGGGAGCGCGCCTCCCTCCTCCCGTAGGCCTCTCCATTGCTGCCAGGGCCCGCCCGGATCAGCGTGGCTCTGGCGGCGATGGAGAGGCCTACGGGAGGGGGGGCGAGGCCTGGCGCAGCTCCCTTTCCGATCCAGGCGGCAGTGGAAGAGAGCCGCGCCAGTACCCCCGTAGGCCTCTCAATTGCTGCCAGAGCCGTGCCAATCCTGGCGGCTCTGGTGGTGATGGAGAGGCCTACGGGAGGGGGGCAAGGCCTGGTGCAGCTCCCTTTCCGATCCGGGCGGCGGTAAAGAGAGCCGTGCGCCCCCGTAGGCCTCTCCATTGCTGCCGGAGCCACGCCGATCCGGGCTGGGCTCCGGCAGCGTTTGAGAGGCCTGCAGGGGAGGCAAGGCGCTCTTCCCACCTCTCTTTCGCCCGGATCTGCCATGGAGCCGGGCGAGAGAGGGGCGGGCGGAGAGGAAGGCTGCCCCCGTGGAGAAAAGTGTATGTGTGCGCGCGCATGCTCACGCAAGGCGCACTGCGTGGAAGCTGGGTGTGCGCGTGAAGCACGCGCGCACATAAGGTAGGTGATCTTTTTGCCTTCGTTAATTGAAAGTAGCTCGCATGCTGGAAAAGTGTGAGCACCCCTGGTCTAGGGATTGCTCCCAGAGTCTGTTTGCAATGGATAGTCCCTTATTAGAGCGTTCCAATGTCCATATTAACACAAAAATTCAGTTCGTGTAATCAGTTACACAGTCCATGTATAGTCCATAAACAAATCATAAACAGTCCATGTATAACAATCCAATTGGTGCTCTGCGCGGTCAAAGATGCGCTGTATTCATTGTGGTTCCTTTTTGGAGCACATTGTTTGCAATATTGTGATGTTTTATTCGTTATATATATTGCACAGACTACAGCGTGTATTATATGAATACAGCGCATCTTTGTATCTTGTCAGCGCCAAGCTAAGAAGGAAAGTCCCTGGTCTTGGAAGAAGCTCAGGAGAGCGAAATAATTTGGCGCGGGTATTTATGTCTTTGTTTGGCATGGATGAGCTAATTAAAAGCTCATTGACATATCTGTTCCATTGTTTCCTCCTGGACTATGCCCCCCCAGGGCACGTCTCTGCTGCTGATTGGTCCTTCACTCTGACCAATCCCCACCTGCCATTCTGCCTCCTAGCCAATTCTGATGCAGATCCTAGCCTGCTTCTTTTTTAGTCCATCAGCAGTGGGACTGAGAAGTCTGAATAGCTGTTAGAACTGTGTAAGATGTCTTGTATTTATCTGTATGACTAGCTTTGGGACCCGGCGGTGCCTGGGTTATTTAAAATGGGCTGAGGCCTAGGAAGCCTTACTGTCAATTGAGGCTGAGGCCTAGGAAGCCTTACTGTCAATTGAGGCTGAGGCCTAGTAAGGTTTAATGTCCAGTCAGGCTGAGGTCTAGGAAGCCTTACTGTCCAGTCAGGCTGAGGCCTAGGAAGCCTTACTGTCAATGCAAGCTGAGGTCTAGGAAGCCTTACTGTCAATTCAGGCTGAGGCCTAGTAAGCTTTAATGTCCAGTCAGGCTGAGGCCTAGGAAGCCTTACTGTCAATTCAGGCTGAGGCCTAGAAAGCTGTACTGTCCATTAAGGCTGAGGTGTAGGAACCCTTACTGTCAATTCAGGCTGAGGCCTAGGAAGCCGTACTGTTAATTCAGGCTGAGGCCTAGGAAGCCGTACTGTCAATTTAGGCTGAGGCCTAGGAAACCTTACTGTCAATGCAGGCTGAGGCCTAGGAAGCCGTACTGTCAATGCAGGCTGTGGCCTAGGAGCCTTACTGATAATTTAGGCTGAGGCCTAGGAAGCCTTACTGTTAATTTAGGCTGAGGCCTAGGAAGCCGTACTGTCAATTTAGGCTGAGGCCTAGGAAACCTTACTGTCAATGCAGGCTGAGGCCTAGGAAGCCGTACTGTCAATGCAGGCTGTGGCCTAGGAAGCCTTACTGTCAATTCAGGCTGAATTGTTGGGAAAAGTGGTGTTTTCACCTTTGGCTGGAAGGATGTATGTCTATTTTTGAGCCTAGCCTTTTTGGGCCTAGCTTGTAATGCTAGTAGTGCTCTCAGTACATCAGGAAACTCTCTGTAGTGAAATCTGGGGCCTAGCTTGTAATGCTAGTAAAGCTCTCAGTACATCAGGAAACCCTATCTCTGTAGTGAAATCCTATTAGAAAATGAGCATTCCATTTCCAACGGAAAAACTGTCTGGTGCCTTAGAGTGTTGGAGTTTTGTGGCTGGCCAATGAGAGTCCTTTATGCAAATAATCCCACAGTGGCAACCAATTGAAAAGCTGCCACAAATTCCTCCGCACCTCCCGCCCTCCGCACCTCCCGCCGCAAACACTGACTTTTATTATATACATAGATAGATAGATAGATAGATAGATAAATAGATAGATAGATAGATTATATTTGTACTTTTGAAGCAGATTACTTGTACTTGCATCCTTTTTGGCTGAATCATATTAAACCTCTGTGGCTTGTCTTCAACCTGGTGAGTTGGTTTCTGTGTCCTGGCCTATTTGGTTTACCACAGTGCTGTCCAACTTCTACGGGGTCCAGGGCTGGATAAGCGGTCACTGATGACCTAGGGGGCCGCTCGGCCCCGCCCCAGGCCCCGCCCCAACCCCAGGCCCCCTAAAAACGGCCGAAAGGAGGAGTAGGCGGCGCCAAGAGCAGGCGTCACAGGCCTGGCGTGATGCTCTGCTCTTGGCGCCGCACTACTCCTCCAGGCGCCCTCCTAGGGCGGGCGCCGAGAGGGGGCGGCGCCAAGAGCAGAGCATCACGCCAGGCCTGTGACGCTCTGCTCTTGGCGCCGCCTCCTCCTTTCGGCGCCCCTCCCTTCCAGGGGGGGGGGCGCCGAAAGGAGTAGGCGGCGCCAAGAGCAGAGCCGCCACGCCAGGCCCAGAGGCCTGCTCTTGGCTGCCGCCGCCTCCTTCGGCGCCCCTCCCTTCCTAGGGCGGGGCGCGCGGAGGGTAGGGCGGCGCCAAGAGCAGAGCGTCACGCCAGGCCTGTGACGCGCTGCTGTTGGCGCCGCCTTCTGCCCTTTTTCGGCGGCTCCCCCGCCCTAGGTAGGTAGGGGGGCGCCGAAAAGGAGGAGGAGCTAGCTCTCTTCCTCCTCCCTGCCCCGCCTCCCCCTCCCCCCCGGCCCCCGGCCGCCATTTTTTAAAAAAAAAATCGATTTTTTTTTTTCAAATTTAAAAATGGCGGCTGAGGGCATAGGTGGGGCCGTGTCCAACAGGCTATGGGGCCGGATCCGGCCCCGGGGCCGCCAGTTGGACAGCCCTGGTTTAGCATACACTCGCCAGGCATGGACTCTCTATCCACGGTTCTAGCTAAATCACTACAATACTGTTCAAATAGCATTGGCATTCTTGAAGACATCACACTTGATCCTTACAACAACTTGGTTTCCCTTTTCCTGCAAGGTGCATCTGTGTGTTTAAGAGTTGTGAAAGAGAGAGAGATCCCAGTCAGAAGCACAGCAGGAACAAAGGGTATAAAGATTCCTTCCTCTGTCATAGTCCTAATCTAGCTACGGGCTTCCATACTTTCTGCAGCTACTTATTATGTGAAATCAGCTCTACAGCTATATGGACATAGAATTTAATTTGGTTCTGAACACATTACTGCACATAAACCTATCACTCAAAAAATTGCCCAATGAGGGCAGATGTGAAAAAATCCTAGGACAAATCTAGGCAAGCCCCTGCCAATCTTTAGGAAGAGCTTGAAAACTTGGCTGTTCCAGTGTTCCTTCAATGAATGAATGAATTCCCTGACCTGACCAAGTCCTGTAAATGCCCTCACACACACTTTATTTCCCCTACTAGCTTGGGGACCCGGCGCTGCCCAGGTTATTTGAGAAAAGCATTGTTTATCTGTGCTCCAAGTTTAGTCTAGATAAATGTCAGATGGGTTCAGTGGATGTGGGTGAACTACAACTTCCATATCAGAGTCCAATAGTCCATTCTCTTCCAAACTGCACCAAGATGCATAGTGGATCATGGGTGTGCCAGGTTTGGGCCTGGTCTGTGATTTATAGGGGCTACAATGTTCTGTGGGAAATGGATCGGGCGAAGATACGGCAAATCCCATCATTTGTGAGCCATCCTGCCGTAAACCGCACCAGGTGTGTAAAGTGGGCCATTGGGCCTCTGTGTGCCAAATGTGGTCCTGATTTGTCATTGCTGTGGGCCACAGTGCTCTAAGAAAGTGAATCATCTATGGTCCATCCTCCCTCAAACTGCACCAGGATGTAGGGTGCATCTTGGAGGGGGTGGGGGTCTGTGTGCCAAGTTTGGTCTTGTTCTGTCATTGTTGGGGGCCTAGTCAGGAAAATCAAGTTGAGGAAGCCTAACAATATCCCATGAGCCGAGGCCTAGTCAGGAAAATCAAGTTAAGGAAGCCTCGCTGTCAGCTTTGGGCCTGGTCTGTGATTTATAGGGACTACAGTGTTGTTTGGGAAGTGAATCAGGTGAAGGTACTGCAAATCCCATCATTCGTGGCCCATCCTGCCCTAAACCACACCAGGTTGTGAAGTGGGCCATTGGGCCCCTGTGTGCCAAGTTTAGTCTTGTTCTGTCATTGCTGTGGGCCGCAGTGACTGACTGCCTGAGGCCTTTCCTGAAATGTATAGAGTTTCATAGATCTGTGTGGCCTCTTTCGCTACCTCCCTCCGCAAAAGAAGAGCACTGGGCAAAGTGATTGAGTTGGCGTTTTCACGTTGGCTTGGATTTCCGACGAGAACAGCCAAAGCCGGAAGCTCCATGTTGGTGAATTGGGCAGTGAGCGAACCTGGGAGCATCGGGAGGCTGAAGCATTCACAGGTTTCCAAGAAAGAAATTGAGCCTCTCCGCTTGGAAAGGTTTGGGTTTTTTTTTTACTATGTTACTGGATTTTTCAAGAGTTGCCTCCCCCCCCCCCCTCAAAGAACTGTTTATAACAGCTTCATGACATCCATAGTCAACTGTGGAAGCAAGTTTCACTCAGGGTGAAATTTCACAAAGGTCTGGAGAACAAGCTCTATGAGGAGCGGCTTGAAGAGCTGGGCATGTTTAGCCTGAAGAAGAGAAGGCTTAGAGAAGACATGATAGCCATGTATAAGTATGTGAGAGGAAGTCATATATATGTTGTGTTCATCGAAACAGGCCCAGGTTTCACACTGAGTGTCTAAATACATTTAAAAACATATTAACTATATGTATGACTGTGTTAGAGTGTCATTTTGTGTCATTTTGGTTGGTGGTGTGCCCCAGGATTTTGTAAATGTAAAAAAATGTGCCGCGGCTCAAAAAAGGTTGAAAAACACTGTGCTAGGAAGCTAAGTAAACGTACCGGATTTGCAAGGCCTATAGAACTGACTGACTGACTGACTTTATTATTTCTGAGTCGCCCTCCACGTTAGTGCTCCGGGCGACTTACACACAACAAATTCCACAATTAAAATAGAGTATTTAAAACTAGATTAAAATATTCAGTGGTTAAATGCAGGGGCCAGGCTCGGTATTTGAGTTCCTGGTTCTGCATTAACCATGGGCTTTCCTAAATAGCCAGGTCTTCAGAGCGGTCAGGAACTGGGGCAGGTCGAGGGAGGCTCTCTGGTCCGGTGGCATCGAGTTCCAAAGAACGGGGGCCACAACGGAGAACGATCTCCGTCTCGTGGTCTCCAGGTGGGCCTCTTTCAAGCCTGGTACGTGAAGAAGGTTCTTGTTTGCTGGCCGCGGGGTCCTTGAGTAAGCAGGCATCAACAAGCGGTCTTTTAGGTATGTTGGGCCCCGGCCCCGTGGGGCTTTGAAAGCCAAGGTCAAGGTCTTGTGTAAGGCTCTACTCAACGGGCAGCCAGTGCGGTGCAGAGATGGTGTAATGTGGCATCTCATCGATGTTCCTGTGAGAAGCCTGGCGGCCGCGTTCTACACAATCTGGAGCCTGCGGGTTATTTATTTATTTATTTATTTATTTATTTATTTGTTCCTTCTTGTATTCCGCTCCTCCCTGCAGGCTCGGGGCGGATAACATCATAAAAACTCGGCTGACATGTAACATCCGTGTCGCCGTACAATAAAACAACATAAAATACAACATTAAAATACAACATTGGTCCCGGAATAAGAATTATGTCATGCCATAGCATTCCCTGAACCAGGGTTAGTGACCGGGGTAGACCTACATACAAAGCGTTACAGTAATCCAGCCTTGATGTAACCGTGGCATGGATTACTGTAGCTAGCGCTTCCGTCAGAAGATAGGGCGCCAATTGTCTCACTTGGCGCAGGTGGAAGAAGGCCCTTTTGCTCGTGGAGGCAACCTGGGCCTCCATCGACAATTTGGAGTCCAGGATAACACCAAGGCTTTTTACTGAGGGGGACGGAATCAGCAAGAACAAGAAATTCTGACCAGATGTTTGGTTAACTGAGAATATACTGCATACTAAAACATACTACATGGGACTACTGTTCTTATAAAGAAATCCAAAGGAACCTGACAGCTTTTTCCTGTTTCACAGAAATGCCATAGTTGAACGTATTCTTACTCATTATTCTTGGATCTAAATACATTGGCAGTCATGTTACAATGTTCTAAGAAGTGAGACAAGAAAACAGAGGAACACCTGCTGTCTCATATTCTCATCTGGAGGGAATCATGAGACACTGAGTATTTGGTCTTAGTGTGAGACAATTATTAGCTATGCATTGTAGTAATGCATCACAGGGGAGCTGTCAATCATGTTTTTGTCCTTTCTTCCTCATTCCAGTCCTTGTAATTGAAAATGCAGATGTTGCTAGGAAGACAACTGGCTCCATTTCATACAAAATAAGAAAAAATTATCTGCTGTTGTACAATAGGCTAGTACAATTGTTTCAAAAATATTCTGATCATATTTGAGTCTGTGTTAAACTTTCCAGGTGATTCAAACATACATGGACTAGATGTTATTTCTTAGGCAATAGTAACATAAATCCAATTGCATCCCTATAGCAACAAGCCATTCTGCTGTGGAATAGCTATGCTGATTTGAAAAATGGGGTTGGATGGATGTTAAAATCACTTCTGTGGTGGAAAGACCTAATAATACATAGATTGTCCAATATACAATGGTTGAGTTTGAGGAGATGTAGCACACCAGTTCTCGTTTGTGCCTGGAGGGCAGGGGGCAGCACCGGGGGTCCCACTTGCATTGGAGCCAGTGGTTTCTGAAGAGGATTTGGAGGGGCTAGAAGAAGGGGATTTTGAGATAGCTGGGCCTTCTTCTCCCACAGAAAGTCTGGCCTGGGATGACGGCTGGCCTGATCCTTACGAACAGCAGGAAGGCCAGTCGAATTCGAAAGCAGTGATAGTGAAGATTATGAGTGGCCGGGGGGGTGAGGCTCGCAAGAAAGAATGTGGGAAACAACCGAGGGAGAGGCCCGGGAAGCAGATGGGGAGTTCGACTCTCACGAAGATAGGGAACCAGGTGCTGGGAGGCAAGGGCGAACCTTTGATAGGAGACGGAGCATTGAGGCTAGCCGGAGGGGTTGGTTCCACAGCCTAGACCGACCGAGGGCTCGCAGCACAGATTGGAGGAGAAGCCTCTAGCGTCGGGGGCCTCGTCAAGGGGGATTAAGTATAGGATCCGTGGGAACGGATCCTCAGTACTTCGGCCACGTCTCACCTATGCAGATGTGTAGCGAAGCCAAGACCACGTAGTTAAGTTTGGGGCTAGTGGCCTGCCAAGAAGAGCTGTATCTTGTAACCTTGTTTTGTTCCTGATCCGCTAGTGAGCGGAGCCTTGCCAAGTCTTTGGAAGTGATTGCCAAGTTTGCCTTTTGGACTATACCTTTTACCTTTTGGATTACTTTGATATTTTTATGGACAATTACCTTTTCAACTGTTTTTATACTTCAATAAAGTAGTTAGCTGATTATCGTCTCCGTGTGTGTGATTAAGGGGCCGCCCTAGGTCTTGCATCGTGACAGGAGAAGTGAGAATCAACTTGCTTTGTTTTGATGTTTCCTTTTAAACTACCACTTCATGAAAAAAAAGCATCAAAATCTTCCATTACCCTGGATCTATAGGAAATATAAGTCTTTCTTTATTAAATTTATTAAATTATTATTAAATTTATTAAATTTTCTTTATTAAATTTGGAATGTTAAATAGTCTCTGAGTGTCTGTCTATATGTGTTGTGTGTCTATGGCATTGAATGTTTGCCATGTATGTGCTTCCGCTTTGGGCACGGGACAGAGACTGTGCTGGTCTCTATCACAGACCAGCTGCGCTGCCAGTTGGACCAAGGCGGGTCAGCGCTGCTCGTGTTATTGGATCTCACAGCAGCATTTGACACAGTTGACCATTCTCTATTAATCCACCCTTTAGCCATAACGGGAGTGAGGGGGTCCGCTCTTAAACGGGTGGCCTCCTTTCTCCAAGATCGGGAACAACGGGTGGAGAGGGGAGGGATGGTCTCGGAAAGGGTCCCCCTTAACTGTGGGGTCCCCCAAGGGGCTATCCTCTCCCCTCTATTATTTAACACCTACATGCGTCCACTTGACCAACTGGTGCGTAGTTTTGGTCTGGAGTGTCTTCAGCTGGTGCTGAGGATGGAAGACAGGCCAGACTCTGTACCCAATTATTTCCATCAGTGCCTGGAAGCCGGGACTGGGTGGCTACGGGCCAGGAGGTTGAAGGTGAACCCGTCGAAGACGGAGGTCCTGTGGCTGGGTTGCCCCGGGGGGAGCCCGCTGCCAATAATGGATGGTGAGGTGGTTAGCCCGTCACCTCTGGTCAAAAGCCTGGGGGTCCAACTGGACCCTCTGCTGACGATGGAGGCTCAGGTCTCCACCATGAGCAGAGCAGCGTTTTTCCATCTGTGCCAGGCAAGGCGGCTGGCGCCCTACCTTTCCGGTGATGACCTGGCCACAGTAATCCAGGCCACGGTCATCTCGAGACTGGACTACTGTAACGCTCCTTAGATTGGCCTTCCTTTGTCGGTAATCCGGAAACTGAAGATGGTGCAAAACGCTGCAGCTCAACTGCTGGCTGGAGTGACACTATCGTGCCACATCACACCAGTCCTACAGCGCTTGCACTGGCTCCCTATCGAGCACCGGATTGCCTTCAAAGTGCTGGTGCTAGCCTTTAAGGCTTTGCATGGTCTGGGGCGAGTGTACCTGAAGGACCGCCTTTCCCTGCTTGTTCCCCACAGACCACTACAGTCCATGGATCAAAACCTACTAGAGGTTCCATCACTTAAGATGTGCCGCTTGTCATCGACGCGGCAGCGCACTTTTTCTGTAGCAGCGCTTACCCTTTGGAACGCCCTCCTGGAGGAGGCACGAGCAATAACTGATCTACAGGCTTTTCGGAGGGCCTGTAAGACCAACCTGTTCCGTCAGTCATTCAATTTCTAAGCTGTAACCCCTACTCTGGTCTTAATCTGTTTTTATTATGTTTTCAAGTATGTTGTGTTTTGTTGTTCATTGCTGTGAACCACCCTGAGCCTTTTCGGGAAGGGTGGTATAAAAGTTCAAATAATATATAAATAAATAAGTAAATAAGTAAATAAATACATTGTAATCCGCCCTGAGTCCCCTGCGGGGTGAGAAGGGTGGAATATAAATGATGTAAATAAATAAAAAAATAAAAATATTATGACTTGTAATCAAGTGGGCAGTACCCAAAAGGGGCAGCATCCCATTCAAACTTTTTTTATGTATAAATACTGCAAATAAATAAATAAATTTGTATTTATTTATTTATGTAATTTGAGAGATAGCACAGCGGTAACAACAGCTGTGCTGGCAATCTGTCACGATGCACGGACTTGACCGGCCCCTTAATCACACACACAGAGACGGACTGAAGGCTAACTACTTTATTGAATAGAAAAACAATCCAAAAGGTAAATTGTCCATAGAAGATATAAATGCAATCAAAGGCTTGAAGCAACAATATCCAAAAACAGCTTGACACGATAATCCAAAGGCTAATGCAAGGCTTGAGCAAGGCTCCGCAAGGCAATGCGGAAACAGGAACAAGGCAAGGTGAATGCAAGGCAAGACTTGGAGGCCACTAGCCAACTTAGCTCCGTGGACCCGCTTCGCTTCACTCAAAAGAGACGGGGCCGAAGCACTGGGGATGCGTTCCCACGCCTTCTCTACTTAATCGTTCGGCCGAGGTCCCCGACGCTCTAGGCCCCGTCGTCTCCAATCTCTGCTGACGGACCTCGGCCTGTCTAGGCTGCGGTGCCCTCCCTTCTCCCAGACTCAATGCTACTTCTCCTATCAAAGGTTCGACCTTGTCTCTCAGCAGCTGGGTCACTATCTACATGAGAGCTCTCCTCCCTAGAATCTTCCCAGGCGCTTTCATCCATGTTTTCACTCAGAAGCTCCTGTGACCCTCTTCCCCCCGGGTGCTCATAACTCCCACTATCGCTGTCTTCCATTTGCACCTGGTTATCTATGTCTACGTCAGGGCCAAAACACAGTTCTTCCCATGCCAAACTTTCTGTGGGCGAAGGAGGCCCGCTGATGGGAAACTGTCCTTCCCACCCTTCCAAATCCTCTTCTGAATCTGTCTCTGCAGCTGCAGGCTCCAATGCCAATGGAACCCCGGGTCCTAGCCCCTGTTCTCCAGGCACAAACGAGAACTGCTGTGCTACACAATCTGAAGATCTGAAGATTGCAGGATCGAATCCCGGGCTGAGTTAGACTCCAGCTGTAAGCCCTGTCTACTGTTTACCCAAGCAGTTCAACAGCCCAGCTGTGAATTAACAACAAATTGGGGACCATAAAAGTGGGGAAGGACTTTTGCACAGACTTGTCTGAAATAGGCTGACGGAGAAGGGAGAGGTGGAAGTGGTGGAAACAAGAGGCTCCTGTCATGAGGATGGAACAACAGCACCCCCTTGTGACGTGATGGTGCAATGACGCAGGGACATAACAACAATGATGTAATGGAGCATTCACACCCGATGACGCCCACCTGTATGACGCAGCCAGGAAAGAAGAAGTCCTTCTAAAAACTGCACTGTATTTGTCTATGTGTAATTGTATGTCTTTCCGACAGGGACTGTCTGTCGTATGTGTATTGTAATCCGCACTGAGTCCCCTTCGGGGTGAGAAGAGCGGAATAGAAATAAACAGTATTATTATTATTATTTTCCATAAAGCAACAAAACAACAATACGTGTAACACAATAGAATCATCATATTAAAACTGATCATGGTATGCAAATTGAATAGCTAATTAAAACCTATTGAAAAGAAACAGCAAAAGGCAAGCCAACTTGAAAGTACCCATTGACAGAAGGAGGACATCAAAGAGAGGGGTGGATATATTAGCTTCCCTAGGAAGGAAGCCTCAGAGCCCAGATGGAACTACGGATAAAACCCTCTCTCAGGCCCCTGCCAAACACATGTCAGATCCTGGAAGGACAAAAGAAAGAGTCTGGAAAATCTCAGAGACCAGCAAGGTCATAATGAAGGAAATATCCTTCAAGTAAGGAATGATAGTATCACTGTAGGAGTGATGATATAGTTGAGTTCTTTAAAATCTCTCACTCCTTCCCTTTTTATTTTTGTACTAATCTAACAAAATTAAGGCAAGGCAGTGATCCTGTTGGTTAATCCCAAATAGAGTAGATCCATGTAATCAATGGTTGAATGGTGAGAATATATAAGAAAATGTAATTGGTTCAATGGCTCAATTCTATCTGGTGCTGGTAACAAGGTTTAGATCTGTGTTTAACTGTATAATGTAGAAATGTAAGCAATTACCCAATATACTATATATGCCCTATACCCTATGTACTATATACCTGTATAGAAAATGGAAGTTCTCTACCAGCCCGCACCACAGGAAGAACACCATCATCCCCTCGTCAGCATAGGTAAATCTGTGCTTAAGTCCATCCAGCAGTTCACCTACCTGGGAAGCAACATCTCTTCAGATGCCAAGATTGACAAAGAGATAGATCACAGATTAGCAAAGGCATATAGTGCATTCAGAAGGCTTCACAGAAGAGTCTGGCGTAACAAGTACCTGGGGCAAAGCACTAAGTCAGTGTGTACAGAGCTATCGTACTGTCTATTCTCCTTTATGGGTCTGAAACATGGGTCACTGATCGCCAACACCTATGACTCCTCTAACACTTTCATCAGCGCGGTCTTTGCACAATCCTAAATATACAGTACACTGGACCAACTATGTGACGAATGTCGCTGTCCTTGAGCAAGCAGGAATCACCAGCACTGAGGCCATGCTATTGAGAACTCAGCTGCGCTGGGCAGGGCACGTCTCTAGGATGGAGGACTACCGCCTCCCAAAGATACTACTCTATGGTGAACTCACCACGGGTCAGCGCAAGAGAGGCACCCCAAAGAAGAGATATAAGGACTCCCTGAAACAACATCTCAGCCTCAGCCAGGTTGATCACCAACAATGGTCCACCCTGGCCTCACATCGGGAGGCGTGGAGACGCATTATCCTTAATTCTGCGGCCTCTTTCGAGAAGACACGCTGAACGGGTCTTGAAGAGAAACGACAACATATAAAGAACCGCAACTTGGAAACAACATCATCCAAGGAGACTTTCTCATGTGCTTTCTGCAACCGGACTTGCCTGTCTCGGAATGGCCTTTTTAGTCATTAACGCGCTTGTAGAAAGCGTGGGATGAGTCCTTCCTGAATCTTCGTTCAAACACTTTCATCAGCGCTGTCTTCGCACAATCCTAAATATACCACAGCCAGGTTGCTAACGGGAGTGGCCCTCAGAGAGCATACAACTCCACTGTTGTGTCAGCTCCACTGGCTGCCAATTTGCTATCGGGCACAATTCAAAGTGCTGGCTTTAGCCTATAAAGCCCTAAATGGTTCCGGCCCAGCTTATCTTACTGAACTCATCTCTTCCTATGAACCCACCAGGAACTTGAGATCATTGAAGGAGGCCCTGCTCTCAGTCCCGCCTGCTTCACATGCACGTTTGGCAGGGACGAGAGACAGGGCCTTCTCTGTGGTGGCCCCTCGGCTGTTGAACTCCCTGCCTAAGGATATTAGATCGGCCCCTTCCCTCCAAACCTTTCGAAAAAGAGTGAACACTTGACTCTTCGAGCAAGCATTCAGAACCTCAGCGTAATCTAGACAACTTGAATTGGAAAATGACCCAGGAACGGCAAAGACGATGGAACGGATAAGGACTTGAATGTGAAGTCATAGTTTAATTTTTTTTTACTGCCCTCTGTTTTTATGTTTTTAAATGCACTGTAACTGTTTCTCTTTTACTTTTATCAATATATGTGTTTTATATATGGCATCGAATTGTGCCAACTTTGTACGCCGCCCTGAGTCGCCTTCGGACTGATATGAGTGGGTAGAAATAATGTAAATAAATAAATAATAGATTCTGTAGGTTTGTTCATAAGTTGAATTTATATGTACTGTAAGTTGGAATAGGTGCATATTTGAAGTGTAACTCCAGCCAAATTTATAGATATGTGCTTTGGGTATGTGTGCATCACTTAAACACATTTTCGGCAATTTATGAAATGGGCAGGCAGTAGTAGCTGGTGGACTTTCTTTCTCCTGGGCTACAAATTTGGAAGGCACTTTGGACAGTGCAAGGAAGCACTGTTTGTGTTTTCTACACATATACAGAGGACCAGGCATGTAGCCGGGGGCTTGAGGGGCTTCAGCCAGGGGCGGTCTAAGGTAATTTTAAATGGTAAGCGAACATTATTTTGGTGCCCCTCCCCAAAAAACCCATTATTTTGGCACCCCCCCTCCACGCATGCCCAGAAGATCCTTTGCTCAGGCGCAGAAGCCTGTAAACACAGCACTCCCTATTCGGCATGCAGGGAGGTTTGCTACGGCGTGGCGTTGGAGCATACAAGGCCCAAAAGCGGAACATCGGCCGGAGGCTGTCTGGCGGGCGGGGGAATGCGCCCTTTATCCAGATGGCGCCCCATGCAGTGGCGTCCTTTGCCTACCAGTAGGACCGCCCCTGGCTTCAGCCCCCCCCCCCCCCGAAATTCTCACAATGGTCCGCGAGAATGCCTTACTGGTACATTATTTAAACTATGTTTATTCATATCATGATCTGATCACCATGCTCAATATATCCCATATGCATGGGGGTGTTACTGGGGTAATGATACAAAAGGTTTGGTAGGGTAGACCAGTGTTTCCCAACCTTTTTTGAGCCGCGGCACACTTTTAACATTAAAAAAAACTGGGGGCACACCACCAACCAAAATGACACAAAATGACACTGTAACACAGTAAAGAATGGCTGGGGGATGGTGAGCTGCTGGGAGCAGCTGCTGGGAGTGCCGGAGCCAGGCCACACCATGCCCCGCACCCTCCCTCTGGCTTCAGTTCTCCCACAGCTTCGCCAGCCTTGAGGAGGCAGTGCTAAGCCAGCATTGTGCTGGCTCTGCCACCACTGGCTTGGCACTGCCCCCTCAAGGCTGGCGAAGCTGTGGGAGCGCTGAAGCCGGGAAGGGGCGGAGCCAGGCTGCGTCATGCCCCCCGGCTTCAGCTCTCTCACAGAGGAGGAGCATGAGCGGTGGACAGGCTTCAGTAGGCGGGGCTCCTCCACGCGGCTTCAACAAGCAAGGGGTGAGAGTCATGGCGGGAGTCATGGCAGATTGGAGGCAGGTTGGGGAAACGGCCGAAGGAGGCGGTGCCCCGGTCCCTTCTTCTTTTTCTTCGCCGCCGCCCGTCCCTTCCTCCTCCTCCCCCAAGCAGCAGGAGTTCGACAGGAGGAGGGGGGAAGGAAGGGGGGCAGAGAGCTTTTCTCGCGGCACACCTGATGATTGCTCACGGCACACTCGTGTGCCACGGCACACTGGTTGAGAAACACTGGGGTAGACCCTCTCTCACTCAGACTCAGCCCCCCACCCCCACACCCCCCACCCCGAATCAAACTCAGTCCCTTCCGAATCAAAATCTTGGCTACGGCCCTGCAGAGGACAGAGAGGAGAGAAAGAGAGAAATATATTGCACACATACTCCAAACTTGTTTCAGCAAGTTTTCCCTTATCTGTTTCCATCAGTGTCCACATTTCCATTTGCCAGTTTCATATCTCCTCTTGTTTGAATAAAACAGATAGCAACATATCAATGTTAGAATTCGACAATCCTTAAGGCCGCTCCCCTCTTTTCCTGGCCTTCTTCCTGTAAAAACCACTTGACATTTAAAAACTGACCTTGCGAAGATCGTCTTGGCATAGAGATAAAGTAGGGGGAAAGCCTTCACACATTTTATTTCTGTAGCAGGTAAGTGATTGTTTAAAGCACAACTGCAAAGTCAGTGAATCTGCAGAGGCTTGGGGATGTCCCCTGACATATGCAACATCAGTCCCTCTTGTGCTAGGCCAGGGCTGTCCAACTTCTACCGGCCCAGGGGCCAGAATTCTGGTGACTTATCACCTGGGGGGCCGCAGCAGGGGGCGGGGCCGATCGCGGGGTGCAATTTCGCCGCTTCTGGCGCCCGGCCGTGACGCTATAAGGGAGGGCGAAGCCAAGGCAAGCTCCCTTGGCTCCTCCCCTCCCTTCTACAGCGTCACTCTCGGGCGCCAGAAGCGGGTGATTTCGCCGCTTCTGGCGCCCGGCCGTGACGCTATAAGGGAGGGCAAAGCCAAGGCAAGCTCCCCTTGGCTCCTCCCTCCCTTCTACAGCGTCACTCTCGGGCGCCAGAAGAGGGTGATTTCACCGCTTCTCTGGCGAGGGAGGGCAAAGGGCAAGCTCCCTTGGCTCCTCCCTCCCTTCTACAGCGCCACTCGGGCGCCAGAAGGGGGCGTTGCTTCTGGCGTAGGAGGGAGGGCGAAGCCAAGGCACGCTCCCCTTGGCTCCTCCCTCGCGGCGGCCGTAGATGGCATTTGCGCCGCCACGCGCATGCACACCTTTTAAAAAAATTGGAATTTTTTTGATTTTTTTCCCCCGAATTTTTTTAAAAAAAATGTAATTGCAGGAGGGTAGGGGGGCCGGATTCAAGGGGCTGGAGGGCTTTCCGCTCATTGGCTCTGACACATCTCAGAGGGGTTGATGAAGTGGTTTGTTGTGATAATAAATGCCTCACTGAGCCAGGGGATTTTCCCATCCTGCCTTAAGCAGGCGGTGGTGAGGCCTTTGTTAAAGAAGACCTCTCTTGATCCAACAAACCGTAACAACTATAGACCTATCTCCAACCTCCCCTTTCTGGGCAAGGTTTTGGAGCGGGTGGTTACCTCGCAGCTCCAGGGTTTCCTCGATGACACCGATTATCTGGACCGTTTGCAGTCTGGCTTCAGGCCTGGGCACAGTACTGAGACGGCTTTGGTCACCTTGGTGGATGCCCTCCACAGAGAGCTGGACAGGGGGAGTGTGACTCTGCTCGTTCTCTTGGACATCTCAGCGGCTTTCGAAACTGTCGACCACGGTATCCTTCTGGGGAGACTCGCCAGGATGGGACTCAGGGGCACGGTTCTTCTGTGGCTCCGTTCCTTCCTGGAGGGTGAAGCTGGGGGATTCCTGCTCGGACCCTTGGCCTTTGACCTGTGGGGTCCCGCAAGGATAATTTTTATCCCCCATGCTATTTAACATCTACATGAAACCACTGGGCGAGGTCATCCAGAGTTTTGGAGTACGGTGCCATCTCTACGCAGATGACCCCCAACTCCACTACTCTTTTCCATCAGATTCCAAGGAAGCCCCTCGAATATTGGACCAGTGTCTGGCCGCTGTAGCGGTTTGGATGAGGAGGAATAAGCTGAAGATCAGTCCCAATAAGACAGAGGTCCTCCAGGTCAGTCGCTCGTCTGATCAGGGTATTGAGTGGCAACCTGTGCTGGATGGGGTTACACTCCCCCTGAAGTCACAGGTCCGCAGTGGGGGGTTCTCTTGGATTTAGCGCTCACCGCTGAAGCTTGATGCTCAGGTGTTGGCGGTGGCTGAGAGAGCCTTCGCACAGTTAAAACTTGTGCGCCAACTGCGACCACACCTCGTGAAGTCTGACTTGACCATGGTGGTCCACGCCTTGGTTACCTCTAGATTGGATTACTGCAATGCGCTCTACGTGGGGCTTCCCTTGAAGACGGCCCGGAAACTTCAACTTGTCCAACGCTCGGCTGCCAAATTAATAACTGGGGCAGGTTACAGGGAGCGGTCGACCCCCCTGTTTAAAGAGCTCCACTGGCTGCCATTTATTTTCCGAGCCCAATTCAAGGTGCAGGTGATTACCTACAAAGCCCTAAATGGTTTGGGACCTGCCTACCTTTGTGACCGGCTCTCCTCCCGTTAACCAGCCCGAGCCCTTCGCTCCTCAGGGGAGGCCCTCCTTTCGCCCCTTCCTATCTCACAAACGCGGCTTGTGAGCACTAGGGAGAAAGCCTTCTCCTCTGTGGCCCCCCGTCTTTGGAATTCCCTCCCGGGAGAGATTAGGAATGCCCCCTCATTGGAATCCTTCAGGAAACAACTGAAAACCTGGTTCTTCCACCTGGCCTTCGGAGATTAGGCTCCCCAAATGCCCCCGTTTCTGTGAGACCTTTTCCTCCCTATGTGACCCTTTGTGTTTCGACCCTACTCCAGTTATCTCCCCGAGTTTTTAAAAATTCTATATGTTCATGTGGCCCGCCCTGTCGCTTCTGTTTTAGATTCACCTGTGATGTTGTGTTTTCACAGATGTATTTTATTGTGTTTATTGCTTTTATTGTGTTTATTGTTTTTCGATGTTGTTGATATTTTGTAATGTGTTGTTCAGGCATGGCCCCATGTAAGCCACTCCGAGTCCCCTCTGGGGAGATGGATGCGGGTTAGAAATAAAGTTTTTTTTTATTATTATTATCTCCTAGTCCAAAGCATCTCCTAGTCCAGGGGTCGGGAACCTATGGCTCGAGAACCATATGTGGCTCTTTCGAGGATTGCATCTAGTTCTCCGCCTGTCCCTAACATGCCGGCTCTCAGCTGCGTGTGTGGCCTTCGCCCTCCTTTACCTCAAATTCCATGCGCGTAGCTGAGAGCTGGCATAGAGAGTTTAGCGCTGCCCCCGCCTCCAGCTGACCTGCACACACGGAATTTGGGGCGAAGGAGGGCGAAGGCGGCGCATTCAGCTGAGAGCTGGCATGGAGAGCTTGGCACTGGCCCCGCCTCCAGCTGAGCTGCACATGCCACCTTTGCCCTCCTTCGCCCCAAATTCCGTGCACGCAGCTCAGCTGGAGGCGGGGCCAGTGCCAAGATCTCCATGCCAGCTCTCAGCTGCATGCACCACCTTTGTCCTCTTTCGTCCCAAATTCAGTGTGTACAGCTCAGCTGGAGGTGGGGCCATTGCCAAGCTCTCCATGCCGGATATCAGGTGCGCGCACGGTATTTGAGGTTAAGGACGGCAAAGGCAGCTTGGCTCCTCAGAAGCCTCTAAGTGGGCTGCTGCTGTTGGCGAGCCTTGCCAGCACCTCCTTCCTTCCTTCCCTTCCCTCCTTCCTTCCTCACCTGCATGCTGCACCTGGCCTGGGCCACGCATTGACTCTCCCATCCTCCATCCAAGATGGTGAGGGTGTGCCGGTAGCAGCCCCTGCTTCGAGGCGCGGTCATGGCGCTGAACCCAAGGGAGTCAGGAAACTACGGAGGCGCTGAAAGCCAAGTCATCTTAAACGGCGAGTATATCCCTAACTCTGTATTTTGAAATGATAAGTTATATCCTCCTTTCTCCAATAATAATAAAATTATTATGGATTTGGTAAGTTGAGTATGTATGTATATACTCACATTTAGTTTAATTGTCTTAAAATATTAAAATATTATAATCCATTCCATATATATAGAGAGAGAGAGGCTCGCACTGAAATAAATATTTCCAAATATTTTGCTTTATGGCTCTCTGAGTCAAAAAAGGTTCCCGACCCCTAGTCCAACCTTCATTCTTTTCTCTCATGAGAATGACCTTGACGGTGGTTGGAAAAAATACTCCTCGTTGCAGCTGCATAATAAATTTGCCAAGCTTAGTTAAACATTTCTTAACTAGTGAGAGCTTTCCCCACAGGTCCCAATCAATGAAAACAAATACTAGCATGTTCAAAGCATGGCAGTGCCCGTCATTCAGTATATATAACACTAATATTGTGCTATGATAATAATATAATATATTGTATATACATATAATATTGATAATATAATGTAATACAATATAATACTACTATTACTAATAATACAATATTATAATTATATATTTTATATTATATATAATATTACTAATAATATTACAGTATAATGTTATAGTACAATGTAATATATAATATTAATATTGTGCTATGGCAGTAATCTATTATATAAATGGGTTCACGTCATGTGATGTATACCTCAAACAAAGAAACCTTACAACGCAGAAACACAATAATTGACAACAGAAATAGGCCTCAAGCAAGGTACGTTTGTAGCAAAGAAAATTTCCCCCCCAAAACCTAAAAGGCCCCCAAAACAACGAGTAAAAATAAAACTACATTTACCAGCATCCTCCGGGGCAGCCAAAGACTCACCCAGCCTCTACATTCTGAACAACATGATTGGCTGCCAATAAGGGCGGATTTGCATAACTGCTGCACTGGCCAGCCAACATGAAAATTCGAACCATAATAAACTGCCAAAACAGAATAAGGAAAAGGCCTGAGCCAATCCCAACACAAACACCCAAATCACTTCCAACCGAAAATTTACACCCCAAAAAACACAGACCACGCCCCAAAATTGACAGTAAGGCTTCATTAACTTGATTTCCCTAACTAGCCCTCACTTACTGGGAAGCTGTTTACGCTCTAAATTGACAGTAAGACTTCATTAACTTGATTTCCCAAACTAGGCCTCACTTACTGGGAAGCTGTTTACGCTCTGAATTGACAGTAAGGCTTCATTAACTTGATTCTCCCGACTAGGCCTCAGCTCATGGGACATTGTGTATGGCCTGAATTGACAGTAAGGCTTCATTAACTTGATTCTCCCGACTAGGCCTCAGCTCATCGGACATTGTGTATGGCCTGAATTTACAGTAACCTACATTGGCACACAGAGCCCCAACCATGCATGATGGGACTTGAAGTACCACCATGGAAAATGGGATTTGTAGTACTTCAAAACCCATCATTCCCCACAGACCACTGTGGCCCAGAACCAAGACCAATAAAGACCCAACTTGGCACACCATGCCCCCCAAAAAGGGCACAGCAACGCGTGCTGGGTACAGCTAGTATAATATATTGTATTTACATTTTACTTGTAAGCCGCTCTGAGTCCGCTTCGGGGTGAGAAGGGCGGCATATAAATGTCATAAATAAATAAATAATAAATATATATGTGTGTGTAGATAGGCAAGTGTGTACAACAAATGAAGAAATGAAGGAGATATAAACATGACAAGCCTCAAGTAAATGTGGTAGGACTCATGTTCCCAACAGGTTGCCAAAACTGTAGAGCAGGGGTGCTCAGAATGGTGATCCCGATCACCAGGGTGATCTTTGGGCCTCATCCTGGTGATCTTGAGGCCCCTGACCAGGTTTTTTTTTGCAGTTGGTCCTCTTCACGCGCCCCTGCACGCTGCAAAGACTCCTCCGTCGTTGCTCCTCCCCGCTCCCTGCTCGCGCGCCGCCTCCAAAAGCTCCAGAGTCCAAGAGGCAGAATGGGCCCCCTCTTTTGGATTCCTCCTCCTCCCTCCGTCCTTCTCCAGCCACTCAGAGTTGTAGGAGACCAAAGGGGCGGGCTTGATGACGCAATGCATGGCTGGCCGCGCATGCGCAGAAGCGCCCATTCTGCCTCTTGGACTTCTCGTGAGCTCTTGGAGGCGGTACGCATGCTGGCGGCGTGGAAATAGGAGCAATGATGGAGGAGAAGAAGGACGCTTTGGGGCCATTTCCTTACCGCATCTCAAAGGTCGGTCTTTTTACTTTGGGGTGGGTGATTGATTGTTCTGTGGCATGTCTCTTTGTTTATTTTTAATGTTTAAAAATGGCCTTTTAGCTCCAAAGCCTCTCTGCTTGCTTTGTTCCTTGAGAAATATATGTTGGGGAATATGGAAATGTGGGAGAAATGGGGTGGTTGGATGTATTTTTGCATGTCCCTTTGTTAACCTTGCTGAGTATTAAATGGCCTTGCAGTTCAACAGCCTGTCTTCTTACTTTCTGGCTGATAATATGTGTGGTAATATGGCAGTGTGGGAGAAATGGGGTGGTTGGATGCATTTTTATGCTCTGTTTTATATTGTTGTTATTAAATTGAAATGTTGATGTTTTATAACTTCATTTTATGTAAACTGCCCCAAGCCTGCTGGAAGGAGCGGTACATAAAAATGAATAATAAATATAAATAAATAAATAAGAAAATAGTTATACGTTTTACATTTCTGGGTAGGTGATCTTTGGGACTTGGTTTTCTAATCAGTAGCTCCCATGCTGAAAAAGTGTGAGCACCCCTGCTGTAGAGTATTTACCTTAAATGGTTGCGCAAAAGAGGTAATTTCAGCAAATGTTGCTTATCAGGCAACCAGGTAATAAGCAACACCTGCTTTTCCAAACCATTAAAGTTACAAAAATGCTCTTCAGTTTTCACTCTGATTTATGGTTCCAAGAAGTTGCAGGTGCAGCTCTAGTGTTGTGCATCCTGTGGGTTTACATTTTTGCCCCCAGTGGCGCAGTGGGTTAAACCCCTGTGCCGGCAGGACTGAAGACCGAAAGGTTGCAGGTTCGAATCCGGGGAAAGCACGGATGAGCTCCCTCTATCAGCTCCAGCTCCTCATGCGGGGACATGAGAGAAGCCTCCCACAAGGATGGTAAAACAACAAAACAACCCCCAGGCAACGTCCTTATAGACGGCCAATTCTCTCACAGCACAAGCAACTTGTTATTTCTTTTTTTATTTACTAGCTTGGGGACCTGGCGCTGCCCAGGTTATTTGAGAAAGGCATTGTTATCAGTTGTTTATGTGCCTTGCAGTGGTCTCAGGAACTTAGTGAGGGCACTACGAGTCCCATCGTCCATGGTCCATCCTCCTCCAAACAGCACCAGGATGTAGTAGCATCACGGAGGCTCTGTCTGCCAAGTTTGGCCTTGTGCCATAATTATTGTGAGTTGCAGTGATATCAAGAAAGTACTCAAGGTACTGCAAGTCCCATCATCTGTGGTCTGTTCTCTCAACTGCACCAGGATGTAGAGTGGGTCATGGGGGCTCTGTGTGCCAAGTTTGGCCTTGATCCATCATTATAGGGAGTTGCAGTGGTATCATGAAATTACTGACGGTACTGCAAGTCTCATAATCTTTGGTCCACCCTGCTGCAAACTGCAGCAGGATGTAGAGTGGGTCATGGGGGCCCTGTGTGCCAAGTTTGGTCTGTTTTGGTGATTGGATGAGGGTCGCATTGTTTTCAGGAAGTGAGTGAAAGTACTGCAAGTCCCATCATCCATGGTCCATCCTCCGTCAAACTGCAGCAAAATGTGGAGTGGTCTGTGGTTTGTAGGGGCTACAGTGTTCTGTGGGAAGTGAATCAGGTGAAGATACTGCAAATCCCATCATTTGTGGCCTATCCTCCCCTTAACTGCTCCAGGTTGTAAAGTGGGCCAATGGGCCTCTGTGTGCCAAGTGTGGTCCTGATCCATCATTGGTGTGGGCCACAGTGCTCTAAGCAAGTGAGTTAAAATACTGCAAGTCCCATCATCCATGGTCCATCCTCCCTCAAACTGCACCAGGTTGTAGAGTGGGTCTTGGGGGTTCTGTGTGCCAAGTTTGGTCTTGTTCTGATATTGTTAGGGGCTGCAAAATGTTTTGGACTCCCACCATGCCTGACTGCCTAAGGCCTTTTCCTTACCCCCCTCTGCCACTTAAGAGTGTCGGAATGTTCGTGTTGGCTGGCCAATCAAGAGTCCGTATGCAAATTCTCCCTCAGTGGCAACCAATCCCCTCTCTGCCTCCTTGGAGTGGTGGAATGTGGGCTGGTTGGCCAATCAGAGGCGTTATGCAAATAATCCCACCGTGGCAACCAATCGGAACGCTGCCACATATCCGCCCTCCACACACATACATACATAAATGCATACAAACACTGACTATATATGTGTGTGTGTGTACCCCGTAGCTTCTCACCCTCGCAGGGGGACTCAGCACGTTTCTCAAGTTGCTCCCGACACGACAATAAAAACAAACAAACATGGTTGCTGTGACAATTAAGTTTCAAACTGACCCAACATATTGTGATGGAAGCATAGGATGCTGCTTTAGACTTCAAGGACGGCGCAAGCCCTTTCGCATATCTCCTGATTCCTCCATGTTTTGCTCCTGATGACAATATACCAGTGGCAGTTCCAGTATGGTTAAGAAGTAGCAGTGCAAATAACCCTAAAGTTTTTTTGGGGGGGGAGGGGGGGGTTGGGGGGGGGCAACAGGGTTACAATCTGGTCAGCTAAATGAGCTCTGAAAGTGTTCCAGCCTCAAAATGGCTCTGGTGAGTATAAACTCGCCCCTTTCATCTCCTCCTCGATTGCTGCTCTCTTTGTTCCTTTGAAGATTTTAGAAAGGGGATGCCCATTCACCTGTGTGTTGTTCAGTCTCGTGTGCTGCTAGTAGAGATTGCACAGCCCTGCTTTTAAATGGTAAAGAAGGTAAACCCAAAGGATAGCCTCCAAACATATTAGACCACCTTATCACGTTGAGAAATTTCCCCATCGTAGGACATTTCCTATCCAATCCTATGAAACCCTGGGGTTTGTAGTTTGTGGAGGCCCTGGCCTAGTACATACTAGGATTCTATAGATTTGGATCATGGCAGTTAGCGGGATCATACTGTAATAATTATTTAGTGTGAAAGGGCCTTTGTTGAATAAAAGGTCCATCTACCGCCAGGAAACCCATGATGGAGCTAGGAAGGAGTGCTCAACAATACAAAATAATTCTATTCTAGGTTCTGTATTATTCAGAACAACAAGCCAAAAGATTCTAGTGAACAAAATCTTCTGAAGAAATCACAAATGTATATATTTTTATCTATATCTCGTTACTGTATTGCAGGGCTGTCCAACTGGCGCCCCGGGGGCCGTACACGCCCCCCCCCCGAGCCCCTTCCCTACGGCCCCCTAACCCCCTGCAAGACGTCAGTTTTTATTTTAAAAAAAATTTTGGGGAAAAAAAAATTTAAAAATTTCATCCTGGGGGGGCAGGAGGGGCGGGGCCGGCGCGAGTGAGGAGGAGGCAGAGGGAAGCCACGTCAGATGCGCGCATGCCTGGCATCTTGCGCGACCCGCCCCTTTTCGGCGCCTGACGTCACCCCGCCGAAAAGGGCCGGGCCACGCAGGACGCTGGCCATGCGCGCCAGGGCAGGAGCGGCCCCGCCCCCGAGAGTGGCCTGCCCCCGTGAGCGGCCCTGCCCCCACTGCGGCCACGCCCCCACGAGCGGCCACACCCTCCGCTCCGGCCCCCAAGGTGATCAGTCACCCGAATTCCGGCCCTTGGCCCGAAGAAGTTGGACAGCCCTGCTGTATTGTATATACTTAGTAGTAGCGAGCTCCTATCTTCCACAGTCCAGTTAGTTCAATATATTATAAGTTCAACACAAATTACGTTCAACACATCAACGGTTCTACGCAATATAGAAGTAAGTACAAGGCGTTATACACAAACAACGTTCAGCACATCGAGAGTTCTACACAATATGTCTCTAATACAGGGTGTTCCACGCAACGCATGCGGTACTCACGCTGTTCCAGGGCGTGTGAGTATAGTCCGGTATAGATGGTCCGGTATGAGGGGGCGGGACATGGTGCGGCCTGGCTTCGCCCCCACCCCCTGGCTTCAGCTCTCCCACAGCTTTTCCAGCCTTGAGGGGACAGTGCCAAGCCAGCATTGTGCTGGCTCTGCCACCGCTGGCTTGGCATTGCCCCCTCAAGGCCGGAGAAGCTCTGGGAGAGCTGAAGCCGGGGGAGGGGCAGGGCATGGCACAGCCTGGCTCCGCCCCTCCCCCGGCTTCAGCTCTCCCACAGCTTCTCCAGCCTTGAGGGGACAGTGCCAAGCCAGCATTGTGCTGGCTCTGCCACCGCTGGCTTGGCATTGTCCCCTCAAGGCCGGAGAAGCTCTGGGAGAGCTGAAGCCAGGGGGAGGGGGTGGGGCATGGCACGGCCTGGCTCCTCCCCCAGCTTCGGCACTCCCAGCAGCTGCTCCCAGCAGGCCACCATCCCCAGGCGTTCTTTACTGTGTTAGAGTGTCATTTTGTGTCATTTTGGTTGGTGGTGTGCCCCCGGATTTTTTTAATGTTAAAAGTGTGCCGCGGCTCAAAAATGTTAGAAATCACTGCATTAGGGTACGTAAGCCTCTCCCCGCGACAAGGGGGCGCCAAATGCAGAGGATTCTTACCATACATCAAGGGAAATCCCTATAATTTCACTAGACAACTGTCTCCTTGGCTTCTGCTCCCTCTAGGTAGAAGACGGACTATCTGTCAACATGCAAGCATCTCCATCATTTTATCTAAATTGGTCAGAGGATGGCTGGAAACCACCAAAATATTTGGATTGTAACTCCCATTAATTTCAGCCTAACCGATCATGAGAGCCGTTGGGGACTACACAGGGGCGGTCTAAGGTAATTTCGCATGGTAGGCGAAAATTCTTTTGCCCAAAACACATTATTTTGGCCCCTCACCCCCCCAAACATTATTTTTGCGCCCCTCTCCCCAAAATTTTTCCTTGGTACCTTTGCGCTCCTTCCAGTCCTCCCACGTGCCGCCGCTCCTTGCCCTGTGCAATTCGAAGGCCTCTCCTTGCGCTTCCTGGTTTACCCTGCCAGCCCCACCCACGGGGCATTGCAGAGGGTGGGAGAGCGCTCTCCCTTGCCCTGGCAACACCCCGTGGGAGGGGCTGGCAGGGGAAACCAGGAAGCACTAGAAGGGGCCTTCGAAGGCCTCTCCTAGCGCTTCCTGGTGCCCGCTGCCGGCCCCTCCCACGGGCGTTGCAGAGGGCGGGAGAGCTCCCCTGCCCTCTGCACGCCCGTGGGTGGGGCTGGCAGGGGAACCAGGAAGCGTGAGGAGGGGCCTCGGGGCCTCTCCTAGCGCTTCCTGCTGCCGCTGCCAGCCCCTCCCACGGGCGTTGCAGGGGCGGGGAGAGCTCTCCCGCCCTGTGCAATGCCCGTGGGTGGGGCTGGCAGCAGTCACCAGGAAGCGCTAGGAGGGGCCTGAAGGCCTCTCCTAGCGCTTCCTGGTGCCCACTGCCGGCCCCTCCCACGGGGCGTTGCAGAGGGCGGAGAGGCTCTCCCTTGCCCTCTGCAACGCCCGTGGTGGGGCTGGCAGGGGAACTCAGGAAGCGCCAGGGCCCTCGAAGGCCTCTCCTAGCGCTTCCTGCTGCCCGCTGCCGGCCCCTCCCACGGGGTGTTGCACAGGGCAGGGAGAGCGCTCTCCCGCCCTCTGCAATGCCCGTGGGTGGGGCTGGCATCAGGCACCAGGAAGCGCTAGGAGAGGCCTTGAAGGCCCCTCCTCACACTTCCTGGTTCCCCTGCCAGCCCCTCCCATGGGGGCGTTGCACAGGGCAAGGAGAGCGCTCCGGAGGTTCTGGGCATGTGCGAAAATCTCCGCGCATGCTCAGAAGCTGCTGCAGGCAGCAGGGAGGTTTGCTACGGCGGCGCGGCCGGCGTGGCGGCGCCCATCTAAGAGGGCGCCCACTTAGAAGCTGGCTTGTAACCAAATTAGTTACATGAAAAAGTACTGTACGGTTTTTTTTTCTCTTTTCTCCTTCCCTTTTCTCTCTCTCCGAGCCAGAAAGTTTCATTTGGTTCCAGGTGTGGAACTGAATCCCAAGCCAAGTTACATGGAAATAAATTAAGTTGAAATGAACATTACTTTCACACAATGTGTTGAGGATCAAGGTCTTAGAGAGATCAGCCCAGATGCTGGACTCACTCTTGTGCTGATCCCTGGAAGCCAAGGCAGTGGTAATCATTGAGCGCAGTTAATCCTGCCCTAGCTCCATCAGTAACTTTTATTAAACAGCTACCCACAAAATCCCTATCCTTGGCATGGAGAGATATGAAAGCCAAGCCTGAACAATTCCCTTACAGTCAAAGCATCCAATTACCATAAGGCAGTGTTTCCCAACCAGTGTGCCGTGGCACACTAGTGTGCCATGAGCGATCATCAGGTGTGCCATGGGAAATTGGAACCTCCAATACCCTTTCTTCCCCCTCCTGCTGAACAATTTTTCTTCTCGACTTGGGCTTCCCTTCTTCCCAGCCTCGCTCTGCTCTCTTTGCCTCACTTTGCTCTGGGGCAACATAACATAACATCGTTTGAGTCCACAGTGCTCTCTGGGTGTAGGTGAACTACAACTTCCAAACTCAAGGTCAATTCCCAAGCAAACCCTTTCAGTACTTTCTGTTGGTAATGAGAGTTCAATATGCCAAGTTTGGTTCAATTCCATTGTTGCAAGAGTTCAGGATGCTCTTTGATTGTGTATTAACTATAAATCCCAGAAACTGTAACTCCCAAATGTCAAGGTCTATTTCCCCCAATCTGTGTTCACATTTGGGCATATTGAGTACTCATGCCAAGTTTGGTCCTGATCCAACATTGTTTCAGTCCACAGTGCTCTCTGGATATAGGTGAACTACAACTCCAAAACTCAAGGTCAATGCCCACCAAACTCTTATAGTATTTTCTCTTGGTTATGGGAGTTCTGTGTGGAAAGTTTGTGTCTTTCTGCCATTCCTGCCAGGATATCTATGTTGTGTTAATCGAAATAGGCCCAGGTTTCACACTGAGTGTACAAATACATTAAAAAATATTAACTATACGTATTACTGTGTTAGAGTGTCATTTTTTGTCATTTTGGTTGGTGGTGTGCCCCAGGATGTTGTAAATGTAAAAAATGTGCCGCGCGTCAAAAAAGGTTGAAAAACCCTGCCATAACGGAATTTATTCATACGTAGCTTTCTTCTTATGCTTGTTTTGGTGATAAATATTTGGAAGGCCCAAGGAAAATAAAAGTATTAAATTGAAATGTTTCCTGTATCTCAGTGGTTCCCAAAGTGGGCGGTACCGCCCCCTGGTGGGCGGTGGGATGATCCAAGGGGACGCTGGGAGGCTCAGGGGAATTTGGGGGGGGGGTGAGCCCATGTAAGGGGGACGGTGGCGTGAGCCAGGTGACAGGCTCCCCGCAGGGCCCGCCCCCTGCCTCCGAGGGAAGCGCGAGCAGCTCCGACCCTCCTTGCTTCTCTGGCAAACTTGGGCCCTCCAGGTGGTTTAGACCACTGTTTTTCAACCTTTTTTGAGCCGCAGCACATTTTTTACATTTCCAAAATCCTGGGGCACACCACCCAGCAAAATGACACCAAATGACACTCTAACACAGTAATACATATAGTTAATATGTTTCTAAATGTATTTATACGCTCAGTGTGAACCCTGGGCCTATTTCGATGAACACAACATAGATATCCTGGCAGGAATGACAGAAGGACACAAACTTCCCACACAGAACTCCCATAACCAAGAGAAAATGCTATAAGAGTTTGGTGGGCAATGACCTTGGGTTTTGGAGTTGTAGTTCGCCTATACCCAGAGAGCACTGTGGACTCAAACAATGTTGGATCAGGACCAAACTTGCCGTGGATACTCAATATGCCTAAATGTGAACACAGATGGAGTTTGGGGGAAATAAACCTTGATATTTGGGAGTTACAGTTTCTAGTTTCTAGTTAACACACAATCAAAGAGCATCCTGAACTCTTGCAACAATGGGATTGAACCAAACTTGGCATATTGAACTCTCATTACCAACAGAAAGTACTGAAATGGTTTGCTTGGGAATTGATCTTGAGTTTGGAAGTTGTAGTTCACCTACACCCAGAGAGCATTGTGGGCAGGAGGGGGAAGAAAGGGCATTGGAGGTTCCAATTTCCCACGGTACACCTGATGATTGCTCACGGCACACCAGTGTGCCACGGCACACTGGTTGAGAAACACTGGTTTAGACTTCAACTCCCACCATTCCTAACCGCCTCAGGCCCCTTCCAAAGCCCTCCAGTATTTTCTGTTGGTCATGGGAGTTTGTGTGCCAAGTTTGGCTCAATTCCATTGTTGGTGGAGTTCAAAATGCTCTTTGATCGTAGGTGAACTATAAATCCCAGCAGCTACAACTCCCAAATGACAAAATCAATCCCCCCAACCCCCACCAGTATTCAAATTTCGGTATATTGAGTATTTGCACCAAATTTGGTCCAGATCCAGGGTTGTTTGGGTTCAGAGTGCTCTCCAAATGTAGGTGAACTACATCTCCTATAAATCACTGTCAATTCCTCCCAACCTTCTCCCATATTTTCCATTGGTCATGGGGCTTCTGTGTGCCAAGTTTGGTCCAGATCTGTCATTCATGGGGTCTCGGCTGTGGAAGTCAGAGCTGAATTGGTCGAAGGTACTGCAAATCCCATCATCCGCTGTCCATACTCCCACAAACATATTGTTTTTGTGTGATTAATCACTAAGCTTTAATTATGTTCAATTTGTAATAATGAAAATACATCCTGCATATTAGATATTTGCATTAGAATTCGTAAGAGTAGCAAAATTATTTATGAAGTAGCAACGAAAATATGGTTGGGGGTCACTCACCACAACATGAGGAATCCTTATTTAGGGGTCACTGCATTAGAAAGGTTGAGAACCACTACATTAATACATATATCTTTCTGTTTAATTGCTATTAAATTTTAATTTTTTTAATAGAGGGGCGCTGAGTACATTTTTTTCTGGAAAGGGGGCGGAAGCAGGCCCAGATTACCCATAAGGCCAACCTAGGCCATGGCCTAGGGGCGCAAGCCGAGGGGGGCGCAGATCACAGACACCCCCCCCCAAATATGTTGAAACAAATAAAAACGCAACACATTTTTCCCACCCTCCTCGGCCTCGCCCATAGATGTCTATGAGAGCGGGCCCTGTCCTGAAGACTACACTTCCCGTCATGCACCTCTCTCCCCTTCCGCCTCCCTCCCTGCAGGAGAAAGACTACGCCTCCCGGCATGCCCCGCAGAGGCTGCAGTGGGGACGGGCCAATGGGAGGCGGCGAGGCAAGAGCCAGGGGGCATGGCTGGGTGGCGGAGAGAGAGAGAGCGTACTCGTGGGGATGGCAGAGGGTGCCAAGGAGGATCCGCCCTTCCAGCTGGGCAGGCCGCGCTTCGAGCAGTCCAGCGCCGGGGTGCCGGGAAGGCCTCGCCGGAGATGGAGTTGCTCCCTCAGGGAGCCCGCATCGCTTGCCTCAGGTGGCCCCGCCCCCTCGCCGCCATCCCGTCCCCTCATTAACCCTGCCAAGTGTTACTCTCCCATTTGAATTCCCGCCCTTGAGAAAACGCTTCTGTGATTGGCTCCCGCCTCCCTTGACTCCTCTCTGGGGGCGGTGCTTCTGTCTTAGCGTCCTGAGTTCGAGTCCCGCTTCAGGCAGAAAGCGTGACTGTGGAACTCCCTGCCACTGCATTGGGATGGCATTTTAAAAATTGGTCTAAGTCAGGGCTGTCCAACTGGCGGCCCCGGGGCCGGATCCATAGCCTGTTGGACACGGCCCCAGCTATGCCCTCAGCCGCCATTTTTAAAAAATTTTAAAAATTGATTTTTAAAAAAATGGCGGCAGGGGGGGGGGAGGGCAGGCAGGCAGGGAGGAGGAAGAGCTAGCTCCTCCTTTTTGGCGCCCTCCCTACCTAGGGCGGGGAGCCGTTTAAAAGGGCAGAAGGCGGCGCCAAGAGCAGCGTCACAGGCCTGGCGTGACGCGCTGCTCTTGGCACCGCCTACTCCTCCTTTTCGCGGCTCCCCAGCCTAGGAAGGGAGGGGCGCCAAAAGGAGGAGTAGGCGGTGCCAAGGGGCAGCGTCACGCCAGGCCCTGACGACGCTGCTGTTGGCGCCGCCTTCTGCCCTGCACCCGCGGCTCCCGGCCTAGGAAGGGAGGGGCGCCAAAGGAGGAAGGCGGTGCCAAGAGCAGCGCGTCACGCCAGGCCTGTGACGCGCTGCTCTTGGCGCCGCCTACCCTCCTTTTTCGGCGGCTTTAGGAGGGGCGGGCCTGGGCTGGGGGCAGGGCCTGGGGTGGGGCCTGGGCCTGGGGGGCGGGGCCAAGCGCCCCGCAGGTCATCAGTGACCTCTTATCCGGCCCTGGACCTGCCAGAAGTTGGACAGCACTGGGCTAAGTGATGTTTGGGGGGGTGCAGTAGAGGTTGGCTTAAAGGGGGTGTAATTCCAAAGTGTGGTTTAGGGCGCAAAAAGGTGTTAATCCGGGCCTGGGCGGAAGGCCAAAAAGGTTTGGGAACCACTGCTGTATCTGATCCAAAATGCATTTGAAGCCATTTATATCCACAAATGCCAAAGGACAGTTGTAAAAAAAAAAAGTAAGCTCAAGGTCACACTGCTTATTTGATCCCATCGGTAGCTGCATCTGCTTCGATTAAAACCTGCTAAGTGAAATAATTTTTTCTGTAATTAAATCCTCTGCATTGCAAACGAGGGTATATTAATAACTGTTAAAAGAAGAGGGAATTGTATGCTCCTAGGATTTCAGAATGATCCAGCAAATTATGGGCAGAATGAGTTTTTAAAGCTTTGAACCAGTCCAGAAGTTTAGAGGCAGTAAACTCTCAATGCAGTTGCAGCTCCTGCCGTTGTGCATTTCATGACTATTCAACATGTGCTTCCACAGAAACACTTCAAAGGCTTTAAACTCAATTCAAGTTGGACCGATTACTGTGTCTACGTCTGAAAATAGAGTATTACAATATAACAGGGCTGTCCAACAGGTGGCCCTGGGGCCGTACACGGCCCCCGAGCCCCTTCCCTCCGGCCCCCTAACTTGTTTTAATAAAATACAAATAAAATAAATAAATTAAATAAATAAATAAAAATGCCTACTTCCGGGTTTAGGCAAGCATCGCGAGACTACGCCAGCCACAGACGGGCTTTCGAGGGAGGTTGAAATCCCGTCAGTGGCTGCGGAGTCTCGCGAGAGCTGCCGAAATCTGGGGTCCCGCGGGACTTGCGGCCGGCCTGGGCGCGCGCCTCCGCCTCCCTCGCGGCTGCTTCCAGGCCAGCCCCATTTTCTCAGAGAGGGGGAGGGGAGTGAGGCAGGGAAAGCCCCTCCTGGCTCCGTCCTCTTCCTGTGGAGGGCCCGCTTCCCGCCCGCAGATGGGAGAGCAGCCGCGCCGGCCTGAGCTTGGCCTCGGCTCCAGCGGGGCTCTTCGGGGACGGTGGCGGCGTTGGTGCTTCGGACCTGTGGCGGGGCTCCCACAGTATGGGTAAGGAAGGGCCTGGCTTGAATAAATCAATCTAAAAACAGTGGGACGTAGGGTGAGGGGGGGGGAGGGGTCCCTCAGCGGCAGTTTCCTTGGCGACGCTTCCATCCCCTCCGCGCCCCCCCTTGTTGTGCTGCTTTCCCCGCGTGCAGGGCGCAACGTGGCTTCCGTTGCGCCTGCCCCCGTGGCTTGTTTTCCCTTCAGGGAGGGAGGGAGCTCTTTTGGGCCTCCACCCGCCTCTGGGAAAGGAGGCCCCATCAAGCCCCTGCGACGGCATTGAGGTGTTTGGGGTGTTTTTTTGTGTCCCAATTTGAGTGTGGACTCAAATAACTCAAAGGTATTAGGAAACATTCCCCCAAATCCACCAGTGTTCCCAGTTGGGTATATTGAGTATTCATGCCAAGTTTGGTCCAGATCCATCATTATTTGAGTCCACAGTGCTCTCTGGATGGAGGTGAACTACAACTCCACAACTCAAGGTCAATTGTAAGTAAATTGGAGCCGGGAGGGGGCGGAGCCAGGGGCGGAGGCAGACCCTTCTGCCCCCCAGGCGATCAGTGACCGGAATTCCGGCCCTTGGGCCCGTAGAAGTTGGACAGCCCTGCAATATAATGTTAAGGTAAGGGGATCCCAAAGAGGGCCAGATCGCATCTTACGTGGATCCCAACATATTTGTCTTATCCTGAAAGCCGACTGTGCCGTTTTGGTTTTATTTGGGACTGGAAGGCATTAAGTGAATGTGTGAATATGTGCATGTGTTGTAGGAATTCATATAGGGGGAAAAAGCCACAGCAGCTGCAGTTATGTGCCCAGGCATAAACTAATATGGCAATTATTTACACACAGTAGAAACACCCACTTGCAACGATGTTGCTACATCATGGAGATATACACAGTATATGATAGATATGGAACTCTCTATGGATATATAGTGTAACTCTAATCTATTCAAATAAATATGCAAAAATACAAAGTACTGCCAATGGGAATAGCTGTATGTTATCAAAGATATGTGGGAATCGCTAGACCCTCATATATTGACTCATATGCACTGTATAGGGCTAATATTACAAAGCATTACTATATTGTGGCATACATTCCCCTTTACACATATTAATGCCTAGATGCTTAAATGATATTGAGAACAATAATATACATACAAATACAAATTCAATTGTTACCCCACCAAGTCGCCACTCACGATACGTCTTAGTCACCACTCACGATACGCCTTTTCTTCCTAAGATGTATCGTGAGTGGCAACTTGGTGGGGGAACAATTGGATTTTATTGGTATGTATATTATTGTTCTCAATATCATTTAAGCATCTGGGCGTTTATATGTGTAAAGGCAGGCCCAGATTACACATAAGGCCAACCTAGGCCATGGCCTAGGGGCGCAAGACGAGGGGGGGCGCAGATCATGGACCAAATAATAATAATAAAAATACTGTCGCAGCCCCTGAGGGCGAAACGTCAGGAGAGCATGCTTCTGGGAGGAATCCACAGGGATCCTCTTCTCCCCCACCCCCAGGCTCTCCTTCCCAAGCCCCGTCCTCCATTCCGCCCTCCCTTCCGCCCTTCCTTCCCTCCCAGAAGCCTCGGCTGCCGTGGCCCAGGACCGTGGATTCCGGGGTGGAGTCCGAGGAGCGGTAAGGAGGGAGGGAGGGAAGGAGGGGGCCGGCGCTCTCTCCCTCAGTCTCTCTCTCTCTCTCTCTGGGGCTCGGGTTCCATTCTTCTGACATGAAGACTGGCCTCCTTTTGGGGAGCCTGCCCGTGGCTGCCATGTTTGTGCCGGGTGGAAGTCCAGCAAGAGGGGCGGCCTGCGCTACCTAGAGAGGTGGCAGAAAGAGGCCTCTCTGGCGACGCGCTTCCCGCTGAGCTCACTTCCGGAGGAGAGGGGAAAGGGAATGTTTTCACGGCACTGGGAGAGAGAGAGAGAGAGAGAGAGAGAGGAAGGGAGGGCAAGGTAAGAGGGGTGTGTGCGTGCGTGTGTGCTGGGGCCCGAGCGAGTGGCCCCTTGGGTCCGCTTCCCCTTCCATCCCTCGGTGAGGTTGACAAATGTTACGTAGAGTCCTTTGTACTGCTCTCTACATTTCTCTTGCAGTTATCTAAGGGCAAATACCATATAGTGGTGCTCCTGTTAGCTCTGAAGCCGCATTGGCTGTTCAGGAGTATCCTTGCAAGGATTTTTCCAGCAATGGAGAGCAGAGTTATACCTCGATAGTTTGAGCAATTGGATTTTGTTCCTTTTTTCTTCTACAGGTTGATGATAACTGCATCTCGGAGATCTGATGGCAGTTCACCTTTTTCCCAGCAACTCACAAGGAGCTCGTGGAATTTAGCATGAAGTACATGACCTCCCTGTTTCCAAGTTTCAGGTTGGATTCCATCGATCCCGGCTGCCTTGCCATTTTTCAACTGCTATATGGCCTTAAGGGTCTCTTCCAGAGTGGGAGCTGTGTCCAGTTCATTTTTCATTGGTTATTGTATTATGTGTTGGATAGCTGAACTTTGGACTAACTACCATATATACCAGGGGTGAGCAATTATTTTTTCCAAGGGGCCACACGAGAGCCAAAAAATATTATGGAGGGCCACACCTAAATGCGGAACTACATTCTAATCTACATAACTTATTTATTTACTTACTCTATATATATAAAAAGAGAGTGGTCGTGGTACCCGGCAAATAGGCACGAAAACTACATGTCCAAGACCCACGAAAATCGCCAGGCCACTGACCCATATCCCGAGGTCCCTATAGGGCCCACAAAAACACCCTGAAACACAACCCACCACCCTCTAAAAGACCCCCGAAAAACAACCTTTCCACGCATGCGCAAATGGCGAACGGAGGCGGCCGCGGCGGCAGCTACAATGCCCCGCACATCCGCCTCCTCCAACACACCCTCCCACCCCGGCTCCCCTTGGCCCCGCCCCTCCTCCTCCTCCCTCCCACCCCACCCGCGCCACCGACTCCTTACCCACCTCCTCTGCCGCTTCCACACCGCTCCTCAACACGGGACACCCGGCCGCCGCCTTGGCCACCTTCTCCGCCGCATCCTTGGCCTTCCTCGGCGGCTGCCATCCTGTTTTGGACCCGGGCCACGCCATCGCCTCCTCGGCCTTCTCCGCCGCCTCTTACCCGGTCCCTGACCCGGGCCGCGCGGAAGACACCTTGCCCGTTTCGCCACACGCGGCCCCGGTCCAGGACCGGCTTGGAAGCGGCAGAGGACAGGGGCAGAAGGCCAAGGAGGCGACGGCGCAGCCCGGGTCCAAAACAGGATGGCAGCCGCCGAGAAAGGCCAAGGACGCAGCGGAAAAGGCGCCCGCGCGACCCGACTCCATGCGGCGCCTGAAAGAAAACTGAACTACACCTCCCAGAAGGCTCCGCGCCGCTCGCTGGGAAACCGGGGCGGAGCTTTCTGGGAAGTGTAGTCCCATGCCTCCAAAACGTGCCCGATTAAGCGGCGCCCCACCTCCCAGCCACTCCCGGAAGAAGAGGCCGAAGGATGAGACACCCTCCTACCGAGGATCCCCCATCGCCCCCCCCCCACCGCAGGGAGCTGACAAGTAAGGATGACCAACAGAAGAAACAGAGAGGCAAACTAACAAAACACATTACTAATGACATCCATAAAAAAAACCAAACATTACCACACCTACACAAAACATACACATACACATATATACACATGAATACACACACATATACACACACATACACACACATCTAAATATACACATATACATACACATAAACCCACACATACACACACATCTATATATACACATATATATACACATAAACCCACACATACACATATATACACACATACACACATACATATATATACACACACAAATAAATACAAAAAGAAATATACACACATACACATATATACAGACACAAATATACACATATACATACATACACAAACATAAATACACAGACACACACACATATATATACACATATACTGTACATACACATCTACACACATACACATACATACACACAAACACATACACACACGCAAACACACACACATATATATACACATATATACACACAAAAATAAACACACACACATATATACACACAAACATACACATATAAACACACACAGAACACATAGTCACATCATTTCCAACACTAACATACCCAGACTTCCTCACATCTCCTAAATAGGACACAGCAACACGTGCCGGGTTCAGCTAGTATATACTACCGTATATATTACACATCATTAATATTAACATATTAATATATCAAGAAATATTCATATATTATTAGTATTAATATAATTATTATATTATAGTATATATAGACATTATAATATATTGAAATTATAATATAACATTACATTATATTATTTATTATATTACTATTATAAAATTATTATAAAATAATAATAAAATCCACTAAAATTAAATTAAATTCAAGAAGACAAGGTGCGAACCAAGATGGAATGGCCCAATGGCCCCAGCCCAGAGGATGGCAAAGCGGACCCAGCCACTGCCGCAGCAGAGGAGAGCAGAGCAGCAGGCGATCGGAGGCTGCAGGCCTCCGCCCGCTCTCGCCCCCAGCCGTTCCCCAGCTGATTCCCCTGCTATGGAGTGCCTGCAGGGGGAGCAGTCGGCGATCTGAGGCGGCTGTTCACCCTGGCAACCCGGAAGATGATCAAGCCTTCCAGGTCGCCAGGGAGATCAGTCCGTGCAGGTCGCCGAGTGCTCCCGCTGCAGGCCCGGATCGCCTCCAGGGATGGCAGGCACTCCAAAGCCACCGCTCCTCCAGTCTGTCTGCCGACACAGGCCCACAGAGCCCGCGATGGGATGGCAGCAGCGGCTCCCCTTCCTCTTGGCCCCGCCCCCGACGCCCTTCTCCCCGGGCTGGACAGAATCAGCTGCCGGGCCGCATCCGGCCCGCGGGCTGTAGGTTGCCCACCCCTGATATATACCAACAGATAGAACCATACAATGCGAAGATTAAAAACATAGTTAAAATCACAAATACATCGACCCCTTTAGTCTGAAGCCTTCGTCAGTGCCTTCAAAAAAACCCCCTAAAATTCAAAATTAATTTTTATTCAAGAAAATAAAAATACATAAAAATTATATATACACACTGAACTCTCTGTGTATGGCTGGTAAGTACTTAGGTTATCTGGCACCAACCGCTAGTTCATTTAGCTCAAGGTTATATACAGCAGCTTTCCGAAGCTCCCAAAAGGCTGTTTCCTAGCCTCAGGGTTCTTAGATATTTTCCTAAATAAGTAATTCTGGTGATTGAAACAGAGGCTTCGGAATGCCAAGTGTTTGTTTTAACAGTTGTTTTAACTTGGAAAGAGCGCAGCAACTCTTCCTCTATTTTCTGTTTTCCTTTCCAAATTGGTCTTCCCATGATTATGCTCGCAGGAAGGTAATCCAAAGTGTGATAGGCTCAGTAGAAGAGTCTTGTCAGTAGAGTTGCCAGATGACTATTATCCTAAGAGGAATTATTTCTTTGAAGGAAGTGGTGCTACTTATACCAGGACTTCAAAGTTTCCTAAAAATAATGACCCTGAACTGACTGCTACCTCTGGAAGAATGATCTAACCAAGTTGGGCTCCCAGGCTATGTCTCAGGATGGAAAAGTGCCTCCTAATAAATGAATGCATGTATTAATAAACAAAGATCATTAACAGGAATCAACAGAAGCCAAGGACGCATTGGATAACACCAGCAGGCTGGAGGATGTGGAAAGGGAGTGTTGTTCAAATTGTCATCTGAAGGACAATTGGAAAGATCATTGGATTGCCACACCTCCCCGTAAGGGAAGTGGTTAGTGAGGTTTGAATCTTGCTGCTTTTGTGGTATGTGTAAGCCTAGCTCATTTATTATGTCATAAAGTTTTTGGACAAAACTCAAGCCATAGATAATTTCTGAATGGAAAACTGTTTCCCTTGCCTTTACTGTAATCTATCTATCTATGTATATAATAAAAGTCAGTGTTTGCGGAGGGCGGGAGGTGCGAAGGAATATGTGCCAGCTTTTCGATTGGCTGCCACTGTGGGATTATTTGCATAAAGGACTCTCATTGGCCAGCCTCAGAACTCCCAACACTCTAAGGCACCAGATTATTTGCATAAAGGACTCTGATTGGCCAGCCTCAGTACTCCAACACTCTAAGGCAGTCTTTCTCAACCAGTGTGCCGTGGCACACTAGTGTGCCGTGACGGACCTCCTGCTGTGCCGCGAGAAAAGCTCTCTGCCCCCCTTCCTCCCCCCCCTCCTGTCTAACTCCTGCTGCTTGGGGGAGGAGGAAGGGCCGGGCAGTGGCGAAGAAAAAGAAGAAGGGACCGGGGTGCCGCCTCCTTCGGCCGTTTCCCCAGCCAGCCTCCAATCCGCCATGACTCCCGCCCCTCGCTCGCTGAAGCTGCGTGGAGGAGCCCTGCCCACTGAAGCCCGTCCACCGCTCATGCTCCTCCTCTGTAGGAGAGCTGAAGCTGGGGGGAGGGGGCGGGCATGGCGCGGCCTGTAGGAGAGCTGAAGCTGGAGGGAGGAGGCGGGGCATGGTGCGGCCTGGCTCTGCCCCCTCCCCCGGCTTCGGCACTCCCAGCAGCTGCTCCAGCCTTGAGGGGACAGTGCCAAGCCAGCATTGTGCTGGCTCTGCCACCGCTGGCTTGGCACTGCCCCCTCAAGGCTGGAGCAGCTGCTGGGAAAGGTGAAGCTGGGGGTAGGGGGCGGGGCATGGCGCAGCCTGGCTCCGCCCCGGGTTCGGCACTCCCAGCAGCTGCTCCAGCCTTGAGGGGCAGTGCCAAGCCAGCAGTGTGCTGGGTCTGGCACGGCTGGCTTGGCACTGCTCCCTCAAGACTGGAGCAGCTGCTGGGAGAGGTGAAGCCGGGGGTAGGGGGCAGGGCATGGCACTCCCAGCAGCTGCTCCCAGCAGGCCACCAACCCCCAGCCGTTCTTTACTGTGTTAAGAGTGTCATTTTGTGTCATTTTGGCTGGTGGTGTGCCCCCGGATTTTTTTAATGTTAAAAGTGTGCCGCGGCTCAAAAAAGGTTGGGAAACACTGCTCTAAGGCACCAGACAGAGGGAATTGGTTGCCACTGAGAGACAATTGGGAAATAGGGAAATGCCAGCCACTTACAGTATAGATCAAGGCTAATCCTAAACAGGAATACGATACATAGGGAAGCATGGTTTAATATGTTTTTTTTCTAGATTACAACCTCTAAGGCAGTGTTTCTCAAACAGTGTGCCGTGGCACACTAGTGTGCCGTGAGCAATCATCAGGTGTGCGCGAGAAAAGCTCTCTACCCCCTTCCTTCCCCCCTCCTCCTGTCGAACTCCTGCGGCTTGGGAGAGGAGGAGGAGGACGAGCCGGGCGGCGGCGAAGACAAAGAAGAAGGGACCGGGGCACCGCCTCCTTCGGCCGTTTCCCCAACCTGCCTCCAATCTGCCATGACTCCCGCCATGACTCTCGCCCCTTGCTTGTTGAAGCCGCGTGGAGGAGCCCCGCCTACTGAAGCCTGTCCACCGCTCATGCTCCTCCTCTGTGAGAGAGCTGAAGCCGGGGGGAGGGGGGCATGACGCAGCCTGGCTCCGCCCCCTCCCCCAGCTTCAGCGCTCCCACAGCTTCGCCAGCCTTGAGGGGGCAGTGCCAAGCCAGTGGTGGCAGAGCCAGCACAATGCTGGCTTAGCACTGCCTCCTCAAGGCTGGCGAAGCTGTGGGAGAACTGAAGCCAGGGGGAGGGGGTGGGGCATGGTGTGGCCTGGCTCCTCCCCTGGCTTCGGCACTCCCAGCAGCTGCTCCCAGCAGCTCACCATCCCCCAGCCATTCTTTACTGTGTTAGAGTGTCATTTTGTGTCATTTTGGTTGGTGGTGTGCCCCCAGATTTTTTTAATGTTAAAAGTGTGCTGCGGCTCAAAAAAGGTTGGGAAACACTGCTCTAAGGCAGTGTTTCCCAACCAGTGTGCTGTAGCACACTAGTGTGCCATGAGCAATCATCAGGTGTGCCGTGAGAAATTGGAACCTCCAATACCCTTCTTCCCGCTCCTGCCGAACACTTTTTCTTCTCCACTCGGGCTCCCTTCTTCCCAGCCTCGCTCTGCTCGCTTTGCCTCGCTTTGCTCTGGGGCGAGTCTGCGCAGTAGCACCCGCACGGGTCACATTTTCCTCCTTCCCCCGCCCCTCCTGAACACGCTCACGCTATTTTCTGTGTTCACATTTGGGCATATTGAGTATTCATGCCAAGTTTGGTCCTGATCCAACATTGTTTGAGTCCACAGTGCTCTCTGGATATAGGTGAACTACAACTCCATTGACCCACCAGAGTTTGGTGGGTCAATGCCCACCAAACTCTTATAGTATTTTCTCTTGGTTTTGGGAGTTCTGTGTGGGAAGTTTGTGTCTTTCTGCCATTCCTGCCAGGATATCTATGTTGTGTTCATTGAAACAGGCCCAGGTTTCACACTGAGTGTATAAATACATTTAAAAACATATTAACTATATGTATTACTGTGTTAGAGTGTCATTTTGTGTCATTTTGGTTGGTGGTGTGCCACAGGATTTTGCAAATGTAAATAGTGTGCCGCGGCTCAAAAAAGGTTGGGAAACACTGGCTTAGAGCACTGTGGCCCACACCAATGATGGATCAGGACCACACCTGGCACACAGAGGCCCAATGGCCCACTTTACAACCTGGAGCAGTTTAGGGGAGGATAGGCCACAAATGATGGGATTTTCAGTACCTTCACCCGATTCACTTCCCACAGAACACTGTAGCCCCTACAAATCACAGATCAGGCCCAAACTTGGCACACAGAGTACTCATGACTCTACATCCTGCTGCAGTTCTAAGGGGATGGACCATGGATGATGGGACTTGCAGTACCTTCACTCACTTCCTGAAAACAATGCGACCCTCATCCAATCACCAAAACAGACCAAACTTGGCACACAGGGCCCCCATGACCCACTCTACATCCTGCTGCAGTTTGCAGCAGGATGGACCAAAGATTATGAGACTTGCAGTACCGTCAGAGTGTCATTTTGTGTCATTTTGGTTGGTGGTGTGCCCCAGGATTTTGTAAATGTAAAAAAATGTGCCGCGGCTCAAAAAAGGTTGAAAAACACTGCTCTAAAGTACTTTAAAATCATGGACCCAAATTCTCATTTCTTTCTTTCCTTTTCTTTTTCTTTTTCTTTTTTTTGCAAGTGTGGATAAACCTAGTTGCCTGGTTTTTAGTTCTGGGTTTGAGAAACTGATAGATTTTGTTTTAAATAAATAATGGTAACTGATAGGATTGCAAGAAAAGGTCTGACACCCTTGATAGCATCTGGAGATTGGAAGAAGAGGCCTGGAAGCTTTCACCCTGTCCTTAGCTTTAAAAAAACAACTGAACTGATCCATGGATTGGAACACTTTCCCCAAAAGGGATGTGTTAGAGAGTTTGGGCTTCTAGACAGAGAAGAATAGTCCATTTTTCCGGGGTGGGGTTGGGGTGGGGGGTTGAAGGAGGAAAACAATTTCCCTCATTTTCTCTGGTTATTCCTCCTTTCCATTTCCCATTTCATAAATGAGAATTGCTTCCATGAGGGCCACATAGGTAGAGGGAATAACAGGAAAACTGGGGGAAATGGTTTCTTTCCTCCAATCCAGTGTTTCCCAACCAGTGTGCCGGGGCACACTAGTGTGCCGTGAGCAATCATCAGGTGTGCCTTGGGAAATTGGAACCTCCAGGAAAGGGGGGGGGGATCTAGTGTGTTGAAGTATAAAAACCCTAAGAAACCTACCTCGATAAAGGCACAAAATTACAAACACCCCCTCCCCACCTGTTGTCTATTTGTTCTCTCCCTCTGCATGCATGGGGAAGGCCCGCCTCCCTTTCCCCAAGTAGAGGCCTCCTCCTGCTTCCTGGGGGTTCTGTGTGGGAAGTTTGGCCCAGTTCTATCATTGGTGGGGTTCAGAATGCTCTTTGATTGTAAGGGAACTATAAATCCGAGCAACTACAACTCCCAAATGTCAAGGTCTATTTCCCCTGAACTCCATCTGCGTTCATATTTGGGCATATTGAGTATTCATGCCAGGCATGTAGCCGGGGGCTAAGGGGCTTCAGCCCCCTCGAAATTCTCAGGGTGGTCCGCGAGAAGGCCTTACTGGTACATGATTTAAACTGTTATGTTTATTCATATCATGATCTGATCACCATGCTCATTATATCCCACATTAATGGGGTTATTGGGATAACAATACAAAAGATTTGCTAGGGTAGACCCTCTTCCACCCAGTCTCAGCCCCCGAACCAAACTCAGCCCCCTCCGAAACAAAAACCTGGCTACGGCCCTGATTCATGCCAAGTTTGGTCCTGATCCAACATTGTTTGAGTCCACAGTGCTCTCTGGATATAGGTGAACTACAACTCCAAAACTCAAGGTCAATGCCCACCAAACTCTTATAGCATTTTCTCTTGCTTATGGGAGTTCTGTGTGGGAAGTTTGTGTCTTTCTGCCATTCATGCCAGGATATCTATGTTGTGTTCATCGAAACAGGCCCAGGTTTCACACTGAGTGTATAAATACATTTAAAAACATATTAACTATATGTATTACTGTGTTAGAGTGTCATTTTGTGTCATTTTGGTTGGTGGTGTGCCCCAGGATTTTGCAAATGTAAAAAGTGTGCCGCGGCTCAAAAAAGGTTGGGAAACACTGCCCCAATCTATCCGCCCCCCAGAAAATGGAGCGCTTCTCTCTCTAGTGCCCCCTTGTGGCCTCCGTCCAGATAACGGAGCTATACCAAAATAGGTATTAAAATCAAAATTTTACTATTAATAAATCAGCATTTGCAAGGCTTACTAAGCAGGCTGATTTTCCTTTTTGTGACGTAACAGCTGAAGCATTTTCTGCATCGAATGTGTAAATGTATAAAACACCCACTAGGTAGTGTTCAGAAACCTTTAACTGTTGCCAAATTGTGCTAAAAGGACCCCATTGGGGGCAGGGACCCACAGTTTAAGAATTAGAGGGATAGACAAGCCCTATCCTTGTCCTTCATTCAGCATTAAATATTATATTATATAATATAATACAATATAAATGTCCTCAGGGTGAAATATTTTTTTATTTGTTTATTATTCCAACTTATATACCGCCACTCCCCGGAGGCTCGGGGAGTTTACCAACTCCCACTTACCACTCCAGCCTCCACCACACCAACTCTCATGTTTAGTCTCCTATTTCAGTTTACATTGTCTCACTTTCCCTCAACCAGTTAACACCCAGCAATATTTCAATACTTCTATGATTTTCCAACTTCATATACTTAAAATGTTTTGCACAATTGAACAAGGTATGAATCTTGCTGGTTGAAAATCCTGTTTTACAAAAGCCAAGGTGCATCGCCTAGAAATCTCCAGGAATAGACAACATTTCCACTACTCAAAGATATATGAATATACAGTATATAATAAGACAGGAGACCAGCATCTGTTGCTACCATTGGAGTGAGTTGAATCTGAATATCAATTTAAGAGCAAGTCGGATTAAAAAATAATGGAGGTTTAGGGCATACTTCAGAATTCCGTTGGTTGTCAACAGTTACTGAATGAACAGATAATTTATTTTATTTATTTTTATTTATTTATTTATTCGGCTTTTATGCCGCCACTCCCCGCACGCTCGGGGCGGCTCACAGCCAAAAGGTAAAACAACATACAGTATACAAAGGGTTAAAATGCAGATAAAATACACATTAAACTATACGATAAAAACGTTATTTAAAAACACGCGGTTGGGGAAGTGACAGTGGTCGAGCAATATTAGCATGGCTGGGGGGCCCAGTGGACCTAAGCCTGAAACGCCAGCCGGAAGAGGTGGGTCTTACATGCCCGCCTAAACGGGAGTAAGTCTGAAATTGCTCGTGTAGCTGCCGGGAGGGTATTCCACAATACCGGCGCTATGACCGAGAAGGCCCTTCGGCGGGTGGCAGTTTTCTTAGCCGTTTTAGCAGAAGGGACGGCTAGCAGGTTAGTGTCCTCTGAGCGGAGTGATCTCGCAGGGTGATATGGGGTGAGACGGTCCCTCAGATACGCTGGCCCCAAGCCGTGTAAGGCCTTAAAGGTAAGAACCAACACTTTGAAGGTGATCCGGTGCTCAATAGGCAGCCAGTGCAGATCCTGCAAAATAGGTGTTATGTGGCATCCTGCTGGAGAACCAGACAGGAGCCGGGCGGCAGTGTTCTGCACCAGCTTGAGCTTCCGGGTCACCGACAGAGGAAGGCCAACGTACAGAGCGTTACAGTAATCTAGCCTCGAGATGACCGTGGCCAGGTCGGACCGGGACAGATAGAGGGCCAGCCTCCTTGCCTGATGGAGATGAAAGAAGGCGATCTTGCTGACCGCAGAGACCTGAGTCTCCATGGCCAGCTGGGAGTCCAGGTGGACTCCCAAGCTCTTCACGGAAGACGATGGGCATAACGCCGCACCGTCCAGGGTCGGAAGCTGGACATCCCCACCGCCCGGGCGACCCGGCCACAAGATCTTCGTCTTCGCGGATTCACCCTCAACCTACTGGCTCGCAGCCATCCAGTAACGGCTTCGAGGCAGCGCTGGAAATTATCGGGGGACGGGTCCCGACCTGTCCTCCATCCTCACAATGAGCTGAGTGTCATCAGCGTACTGATGACACTCAAGCCCATAACTCCGCACCAGCTGTGCAAGCGGCTGCATGTAGATGTTAAATAATAGAGGGGAAAGGATGGCCCCCTGCGGAACTCCAGGGGTGAGTAGTTGCTTTTTAGCTACTATAGTTTTCATGCAGGCCTGGATTGACACTTTTTTGCACCCTAGGCCACAGTTTGGAATTACGCCCCCTTTAAGCCAACATCCCGCCACCTCCAAGGTCCCCATTCCCACTGGCTGGAAAGCTCTGCTGTGATCTGAAGGTCTCCTCGGGAGTCGGGAGGCTTGGGGAGAGCGCAGCGAGTGCAAACTTGCTCCAAAGGCACCCACGAGAGAGAGAGCGTGCGAGAGAGAGCAAGAGAGAGCAAGAGAGAGAGAGCATGAGAGAGAGAGCATGCGCGAGAGAGAGTGAGAGCGCGCGTGAGAAAGGGAGAGAGAGAGCACGCACGAGAGAAAGAGAGTGCGAGAGAGAGCGCGCGTGCGAGAGAGAGCGTGCATGAGAGAGAGCGAGAAAGAGAGAGCGTGTGAGAGAGCGAGACATGGAGGGGATGGAGCAGAGACTTTGCCGGGAGAAGGAGCGAGGAGGGGCATGAGAAAGGGGGAAAGAGGGGCGCAGACCAATTTTGGTTTTTTTGGTCTGTGATCTGCGCGTCCCCCCCTCGGCTTGCGCCCCTAGGCCATGGCCTCGTTGGCCTTATGGGTAATCCGGGCATGTTTTCATGTATTTTGAAAGAGTTTCTGGAGACAGGCTGAAAAATTGAACATTTATTTATTTATTTATAACTTTAATATCCCGATCGTCTCTACCTCCATAGAGGGACTCAGACTGGCTAACAGCAAAGATTCAATGCCAAAATACAGTCTAAAAACATCATTCAAACAATAAAAGATGAAATACAAGTAGATTAAAATGCATATAAACCAGGTCGCCAAAATAAAATCATGTCTAGTTTGGTCCGCATAAATAATCAATAACTTTAGTCTATTGTCGGTCTCAGCCATTATTCCAGGAATGCTTCTTTCCATAGCCAGGATTTCAATAGCTTCCTGAAGATCAGGAGTAGGGGGCAGATCTAATCTCAGTTGGGAGGGTGTTCCACAGCCGAAGGGCCACCACAGAAAAGTTTGGTCCTGATTCGTCATTGGTGTGGGCCACAGTGCTCTAAGGAAGTGAATTAAAGTACTGCAAGTCCCATCATCCATGGTCCATCCTCCCTCAAACTGCACCAGGATGTAGGGTGCATATTTGGGGGTCTGTGTGCCAAGTTTGGTCTTGTTCTGTCATTGTTGGGGGCCTAGTCAGGAAAATCAAGTTAAGGAAGTCTTGCTGTTAATTTTGGGCCTGGTCTGTGATTTATAAGGGCTGCAGTGTTGTTTGGGAAGTGAATGATGTGAAGGTACTGCAAATCCCATCATTATTGGGCCATCCTGCCCTAAACCACACCAGGTTGTGAAGTGGGCCATTGGGCCCCTGTTTGCCAAGTTTGGTCCTGATCCGTCATTGCTGTGGGCCACAGTGGCTGACTGCCTGAGGCCTTTCCTTTTCCCTCTGAGTGGCCTTAGAATGTTGGAATGTGGTTGGCCAATCAGAGTCCTTTATGCAAATACCATTTCAGTGGCAATCAATCCCCTCTGTCTGGGGCCGTAGAATGCTGGAGTTCTGAGGCTGGCCAATCAGTGTCATTTATGCAAATAATCGCACAGTGGCAATCAATCGAGACGCTGGCACATATTCCTCCCACTGCACCACTGCCCGCAAACACTGACTTTTATTATATACATAGATTTATTTATTTCCAACATTTCTACCCTGCTCTTCTCTACCCCCGAGGGGGAACTCAGAGCGGCCTAACAAAAGGCACAATTCGATGCCAACATAATAAAATACAATATAAAACCAAAACATACAGCATTAAAATACATTAAAATACAATTAAAATTAATACATCATATACATTCTCTTAAGTTAAGACAGTATTTCGTCCATAACAGGAGCATTGAGCCATATCCCTCAACTTGCCATTACAAATCCATACATTGTTGTATGTATTTATTTATCACTGAAAAGAGAAGCCATTATTTTGAATGTAATCTGGGTCTTTTGCGGGCAGAATCTCAGCATCCCCTGACGCAAACAGAAGAATGAGAGGAATGTCTCTGTGGTAGGGCTGTTGTCAGTGACTTTCTGGAAGGATTAAAAACTTTATGCATTGGTATTACATGGAAATCCCTTGGAATAGGATTTCCCAGACCCACTGATGGATACTACTAGATCAGGGCTGCCCAACTTCTACTGGCCCAGGGGCCTAAATTCCGGTCACTGATGACCTGGGGGGCCGTAGGGTCTGCCCCCAGCTCTGCCCCCACCCCAGCTCCGCCCCCTCTCCGCCCCCGGCTCCGCCCTCTCTCCTCTCCCCTTATTTTTATTTAATATTAAATATATTTACTTCCATCCACCCTCCCTTATTTTTATTTAATATTAAATGTATTTAATTCCATCCTCTCCTCTCCCCTTATTTTTATTTAATATTAAATATATTTAATTCCATCCTCCCCTCCCCCTTATTTTTATTTAATCTTAAATATATTTAATTCCATCCTCCCCTCCCCCTTATTTTTATTTAATATTAAATATATTTAATTCCATCCTCCCCTCCCCTTATTTTTATTTAATATTAAATATATTTAATTCCATCCTCCCCTCTCCCCTTATTTTTATTTAATATTAAATGTATTTAATTCCATCCTCCCCTCTCCCCTTATTTTTATTTAATATTAAATATATTTAATTCCATCCTCCCTCTCCCTTTATTTTTATTTAATCTTAAATATATCTAATTCCATCCTCCCTCCCCCTTATTTTTATTTAATATTAAATATATTTAATTCCATCCTCCCCTCTCCCCTTATTTTTATTTAATATTAAATATATTTAATTCCATCCTCCCCTCTCCCCTTATTTTTATTTAATATTAAATGTATTTAATTCCATCCTCCCCTCTCCCCTTATTTTTATTTAATATTAAATATATTTAATTCCATCCTCCCCTCTCCCCTTATTTTTATTTAATATTAAATATATTTAATTCCATCCTCCCCTCTCCCCTTATTTTTATTTAATATTAAATATATTTAATTCCATCCTCTCCCCTTATTTTTATTTAATATTAAATGTATTTAATTCCATCCTTCCCTTTCCCCTTATTTTTATTTAATATTAAATATATTTAATTCCATCCTCCCCTCTCCCCTTATTTTTATTTACCCCTTATTTTTATTTAATATTAAATATATTTAATTCCATCCTCCCCTCTCCCCTTATTTTTATTTAATATTAAATATATTTAATTCCATCCTCCCCTCTCCCCTTATTTTTATTTAATCTTAAATATATTTAATTCCATCCTCCCCTCTCCCCTTATTTTTATTTAATATTAAATATATTTAATTCCATCCTCCCCTCTCCCCTTATTTTTATTTAATATTAAATATATTTAATTCCATCCTCCCTCCCCTTATTTTTATTTAATATTAAATATATTTAATTCCATCCTCCCTCTCCCCTTATTTTTATTTAATATTAAATATATTTAATTCCATCCTCCCTCTCCCCTTATTTTTATTTAATATTAAATATATTTAATTCCATCCTCCCCTCTCCCCTTATTTTTATTTAATATTAAATATATTTAATTCCATCCTCCCCCTCCCCTTATATGTATCCCATCTCCCCTTATTTCATCTTTAAATATATTTAATTTTATATTTAATACATGAGGGGAGATGGGGGAGGGAATGAGGAGCCCCCCTGAGGAGCCCCCTGCTTCGGCCTACCTTTTCCAAACGCGCAGGATCCAGGAGTACCCGGACGACGAGAGAGGTGACGACCGACTGAGTCGAAGAAGGTCCTAATCGCGTCTGTGGGCCTCAGCGATCCAGTAGTAGAGTAGCTGAAGAGTATCGCGAGAATACGCAATCCACACGGGATTTCGCTGTCAACGCCGGCGTGATCTCGCGTTGACAGCGAAATCCCGTGTGGATTGCGTATTCACGCAATACTTGCTCCGAACCCGGAAGTAGGTATATTTTTTAAAAAAAATATTATTTATTTTATTTTTCAATTTTTATTTTTTATTAAAAAGCTTAGGGGGCCGTAGGGAAGGGACTGGGGGGCCTTATACGGCCCCCGGGCTGCCAGTTGGACAGCCCTGTACTAGATACTAGAAGAAGACACTAATGCTGCATCCAAAGTACTCCGAAGTCTTACTGAGTTCGAGGTCCATTTTTGAAACCTTGAACTGTATATAGAAAGAGAAATAAAAACTTTGGCTGAAGTTCTTTTAACTTAAAAAGAGATTGCTAGAGCAGTGTTTCCCAACCAGTGTGCTGGGGCACACTAGTGTGCCGTGAGCGATCATCAGGTGTGCCGTGGGAAATTGGAACGTCCCGGGGGGGGAGTCTAGTGTGTTGAAGTATAAAAACCCTAAGAAACCTACCTCCATAAAGGCACAAAATTACAAACACCCCTCTCCCCACCCATTGTCTACTTGGTCTCTCCCTTTCCATGCATTGGGAAGGCCCGCCTCCCTTTCCCCAAGTAGAGACCTCCTCTTGCCTCCTGGGGGTTCTGTGTGGGAAGTTTGGCCCAGTTCTATCATTGGTGGGGTTCAGAATGCTCTTTGATTGTAGGGGAACTATAAATCCCAGCAACTACAACTCCCAAATGTCAAGGTCTATTTCCCCTGAACTCCATCTGCGTTCATTTTTGGGCATATTGAGTATTCATGCCAAGTTTGGTCCTGATCCAACATTGTTTGAGTCCACAGTGCTCTCTGGATATAGGTGAACTACAACTCCAAAACTCAAGGTCAATGCCCACCAAACTCTTGGTTGTGGGAGTTCTGTGTGGGAAGTTTGTGTCTTTCTGCCATTCCTGCCAGGATATCTATGTTGAGTTCATCGAAACAGGTCCAGGTTTCACACTGAGTGTATAAATACATTTTAAAAACATATTAACTATATGTATTACTGTGTTAAGAGTGTCATTTTGTGTCATTTTGGTTGGTGGTGTGCCCTAGGATTTTGCAAATGTAAAAAGTGTGCCGCGGCTCAAAAAAGGTTGGGAAACACTGTGCTAGAGAACCAGAGGAAATCTATCCCAAAACACTTTCTACCGCTGCTTTATACCTTTAGCTCAGGGGTCGGGAACCTTTTTGACTCAGAGAGCCATGAAAGCAAAATACTTGGAAATTTATTTTAGTGAGAGCCATATAATATATATATTTTAAGACTCAATTCAACTAAATGTGAGTATATACATACATACTATGAGAAAAGAAGGTCAGTGCTGAGCGCCTGTCAACCAGGCTTGCTTGCTTCCTTCTTTCCTGTTTGCGCTGAAAGGGAGTCGAGGCCCCACAACAGAGGGAGAGGCGCTGCTGCTGTTGCTGCCACCGGGCTCCTCTGCCACCTCCAAAGGCTGCCCTTCTCACTTCCCACACGGTCACCGTCCCTCACAGCCCTGAGCTCGGTGGCCATGGAACTGGCGGATGGCATGGTCTACCAGGAGGACCCTGGCAGTCCCAGCCCTGCCATGGTGTCCGGCCTGGCGGGCTCCATCTACCGTGAGTTTGAGCAGCTCATTGGGCGCTACGAGGAGGAGGTGGTGGCCAAGCTGATGCCACTGGTGGTGGCCGTGCTGGCCGTGCTGGAGAACCTGGACTCAGTCTGCACCCACAGCCATGAGGCTGCTGCGGACGACCAAAGCAACCAATCACTGAATGGGGATTGGAGGAACACTAGGCAAGCGATTGATTGGTTTGGTCTCTTCGGCGTTGAGTATTTATGTCACAGCGGATAGGCAACAGAAATATAGAAGTTTAATTCCCCATCGGCCCAAAAACTCCAGTCTCTGTTCGAGTGAATAATGAAACTCTCATTCAATTCACAAGGTAAATATATAACTTTGTATTGAATTGTATTTAACAATAACTGGCAAAACATCGAAAAACAACAGCCATCACAGCTACCTTTCTAAACATCCTTTCCTCACAGATATTAAATCCCAACTGACAAATCCCAACTGTCACTTTGTAACTGACATTCCTCAAGGTTCCATTTAGCAGTCTTGAGACAGCGCCATCTGGTGTCAAACATGTCACACTGCAGGTCATCTCAAACTGCGAAAATATATCTTGTGCTGACTCATGAATTGCTATTCAAAATGCAATAATCTGACACTCCTCCTTCATGAGCAACACAAGTACACACATTACTCAGCAGCCTCATGTGAACTTTATTCCTCTCTGCCTTCCCGTGGAGCCTGGGAGCGTTGTAGGGCTTTATTTACACACCACTTTCTTGCCCGTATTGTTTGGGGATTGCTCCAGCATTGGTCTTCTCTGAAAAGCCGAAATCTGCAAGCCAGATGCAATCCTCAAAGAGCCACAACTGGCTTGTGAACCATAGGTTCCCGACCCCTGTCATAGAATCATAGACTAGAGTTGGGAGAGACTACATGGGCTATCTAATCCAATCCCCTCTCATGCAGGAAAAGCGCCATCAAAGTATCGGTAACAGATATTGCCAAACTACAAAGTCCAGTCGAAGGAGTCCAGGCGCTGTATATGGACCCTTCCACACAGCCATATAACCCAGAATATCAAGGCAGAATATCCACAATATCTGCTTTGAACTGGGTTATCCAAATCCCAGGAGCAACAGAAAATACTGGAAAGGGTTGGGGAAAACAGACCTCTGACATATGAGTTGCAGTTGTGTGGATTTATAGTTCACTTGCAATAAAAGAGCATTCTGAGCTCCACGAACCATTAAACTGAACCAAACTTGGCATACACAACTCCCAGGAGCAGCAGAAGATACTGGAGAAGGTTGGGGAAAACAGATCCTGACATATGGGAGTTGCAGTTGTGTGGATTTACAATTCACCAGACGTCAAAGAGCATTCTGTGTTCCACAAAATACTGCTTCAGCTCTACATCAATATCACTGGACTCTCTCTCACTGCCTGCACAGCTGATAGGAGAGGCCTCCTTGCTGGCCCCCAGAGCGGTGCAGGCCCAGCCTCCAGGACGAGAGACAGGGCCTTTTCGGTGGTGGCTCCTCGGCTTTGGAACACCCTTCCTAGTGACATCAGATCAGCCCCCTCCCTCCTGACATTTCGCAAGAAGGTCAAGACCTGGCTGTTTGACCGGGCATTTGCAGATGTAATATGATTATTAAATGGAGACCTAAGGAACGACGATGATGCAGTTGGAAATCGACTTAATAATGAGACGCTGATACTGTGTTTTAATTGCTAATTTGTATATGATATGATTGTGTTCGCAACTGTTGATGTATTTATCTTGGGCAGTCCTTGCCATGTGTACACCGCCTCGAGTTGCCTTCGGGCTGAGTGGGGCGGTATAGAAGCAGAGTAAATAAATCTGTATATATAATAAAAATGAATGTTTGTATGTACTGTATGTGTGTTTGTGTGTTTGTGGATATGTGCCAGCTTTCTGATTGGTTGCCACTGTGGGATTATTTGCATAATGCCTCTGATTGGCCAGCACCACCAACATTCCGACACTCTAAAGTGGCAGAAGGGGGTAAGGAAAAGGCCTGAGGCAGTCAGGTATGGTGGGAGTTTAAGGCCAAAACACTTTGCGGCCCCCAACAATGACAGAACCAGACCAAACTTGGCAGACAGAACCCCCAAGACCCACTTTACATCCTGGTGCAGTTTAGGGCAGGATGGGCCACAAATGATGGGATTTGCAGTACCTTCACCTGATTTACTTCCCACAGAACACTGCACCCCTTACAAATCACAGACCAGGCCCAGACTTGCCACACAGAGTACTCATGACTCACTCTACATCCTGCTGCAGTTTGGAGGAGGGTGGGCCATGGATGATGGGACTTCGAAGTACTTCAAAGGATTGTGGGATTTGTAGTACTTTCAAGCCCTTCATTTCCCACAGACCACTGCGGCCATGAACAAAGACCGATACAGACTAAACTTGGCACACAGTGCCCCCATGACACAGACTCCATCCTACAGCAGTTTAGAGGAGGGCGGACCATGGATGATGGGAATTCAAATACCTCCACTCACTTCCCGAGCCCGCTGCGACCCTCATCCAGTGACTGATCAAGACCAAATTTGGCACACAAGGCCCCCATGACCCACTTTACACCCTGGTGCAGTTCAGAGTACGGTGGACCACAGATGATGGGACTTGAAGTACCTTTACTCATTTCCTGAGACCGCTGCGACCCTCATCCAATGACTGATCAAGACCAAACTTGGCACACAGAGCCCCCATGAACAACTTCACATCCTGGTGCAGTTTGAAGGAGGGCACGCCATGGATGATGGGACTTTAAGTACCTCCACTCACTTCACAAGACCACTGCCAACCTCATCCAATGACTGATCAAGACCGAACTTGGGACACAGAGCCTCTGTGACTCATTCTACATCCTGGTGCAGTATCGAGGAGGATGGACCACGGATGATGGGACTTGAAGTACCTTCACTCACTTCCTCAGACCACTGCGAGCCAAATAAACAACTGTTAAAGACCAACATTGGCACACAATGCCTTTCTCAACCCGGGCAGGGCCGAGTCCCCAAGCTAGTAAATAAATAAATAAATCTTCACTTTTCATCAGATTAAACGAAAATTTTAAAAACCTGAATTTTTATCAGTGGAAAGTTTAAAAACAGCTAAAATACTAAAAAAAAACCAAAACCCACCTATGTTTCACTAGTATTCAAGCATATCAAGCATATTGCTTCTTACTAGCGAATCTATGAATTAATTCAGATTTGCCAGTGGGAATAATTGCCTCATGTGACAAATTGACTGCATTTCCTTCCTTCCCACATCAATTTGTACCTCAGTTATTGTTAGTTGAACAAAGACTTGGGTAAAAATAAGCTTGCCTTTCCTTTCCAGCGAGACCTCCCTAAAAGGGAACCAGGTCTTACACAAGAGCAAACCCAATCTCTGTTTGCATTCCTGAGTCTCAAAAAACCCAGGGAGATCCCATGGTGATAGTGGTCCCATTCTTAGGGACAATCAATCACAAATAGCCCCCGGGCTGTGTCTGGCCGATCAGGACAGCAATGACAATGACATGATTCAGACCAGATCGTGCCTGGGAGGAAGAGCTGATTAGGAAAGGCAGAAAGCTAACTTTTTAATCATTTCTCTCCAACAGACTCTCACGATATCAACAGACACATTCCATGTTTATTGCTCACTTGAAAATGTGCTGCTCACTCCTTACACACTAGTGCAAGACTGGGAGACTTCTGGTCCTCTCGAAATTTAGAGTGACAACTCATTTAATATTGACAGTAGTAGGTGGGAATGAATAGAGTTGTACGGAAAAAGACCTGGAAGGCAAACGTTCCCCAGTTTATTTCTTGTGCAACTAAGATATTGTGAAACACAGATGAGCTAGGAAAATATAAGAAAACTTTAATATTCATGTCTTTCGTTTATTTCAGGGCTGTCCAACTGGCGGCCCGGGGGCCGTATAAGGCCCCCCAGCCCCTTCCCTGCGGCCCCCTAAGCTTTTTAATAAAAATAAAAAATAAAAAATAAATTAAATAATAATATTTTAAAAAATTACCCACTTTCGGGTTCCGGAGCAAGTATCGCGAGACTACGGAAGCCATACGGGATTTCGCTCTCAACGTGCGATCACGCCAGCGGTGAGAGCGAAACCGTGTGGCTTCCATAGTCTCGCGATACTCCTGTTGCCGAAATCTTGGCTACTTAATCCCTGCGGCCCACGCAGACGCGATTTGGACCTTCTCGGCTGCTGCCTCGGTCGGTCGTCGCCTCTGCTCGTGGTCCGGCTACTCCTGGATCCTGCGCGTTTGGGAAGGTAGGCTAACCTTTATGTTATTATTATGTAATTGTGTATGGATGCCCCTTATGTATTCCCTCCCTGCATTTCCCCTTATGAATTGTAAGTGCCTCTTATGAATTGTAAGTAAATTGAAGCCGGGGGAGGGGCGGGGGCGGAGCCGGGGTGGGGGTGGAGGCAGACCCTTCGGCCCCCCAGGTCATCAGTGACCGGAATTCAGGCCCCTGGGCCGGTAGAAGTTGGACAGCCCTGGTTTATTTCTTTACTAGCTTGGGGTCCCGGCGATGCCTGGGATATTTGAGGAAGGCATTGTGTGCCAAGGTTGGTTCCTATTAGATGTTTATGTGGCTTGCAGTGGTCTCAGGAACTTAGTGAAGGTACTTCAAGTCCCATTGGCTATGGTCCATCCCCCTCCGAACCGCAGCAGGATGTAGAGTGGGTCATGGGGGCTCTGTGTGTCACATTTGGTCTTGATCATTCTTTGGATGAGGGTTGCAGCGGTCTCGGAAGGTGAGTGAAGGTACTTCAAGTCCCATCATCGGTGGTCCATCCTCCTTGAAGCAGCACCAGGGTGTTGAGTGGGTCAAGGGGGCTCTGTGTGCTAATTTTGGTCTGTATTGGTCATTGAGTGAGGCCCAGGTTTCACACTGAGTGTATAAATACATTTAAAAACATATTAACTATATGTATTACTGTGTTAGAGTGTCATTTTGGTTGGTGGTGTGCCCCAGGATTTTGTAAATGTAAAAAATGTGCCGCGGCTCAAAAAAGGTTGGGAAACACTGGATTAGATTGCTGGAGTAAACTGACCCATTTCAGATTCGCCAAGAGTCATTCTAGTTTGTAGGGGCGTACTAACTGGACAGAGAAACAAAACTGACGTAAAAGAGCATGCAATGCATTTTCATTTATTAAAATAATTATTACATTGAGTAACATTTTATTTTCAGAATGGAATTTCCCCATATTGCCAGTATTTAGGTGAAAAGACAGATATCAGCTTGTTCAGAGGTTCAGTGGGGGACAGTCGACCAAGAAAAAGAATCTGGATGTAACTTGGTATATATGTCAAGCATTTGGTTTTACATAATAGAACACATTTTGCCACTGACTACTGATGGTGATGTAATTGCAAGTCAAAGACACATTGCATTGGATACAAACAGCAGCATGAGATCAGAAGCAGGGTTCTTTGAATGTCAACTGCTCCTGGAGGAAAAGGGTTGGGAGCCGGGCTTGTGTGCAGACAGTCCTAATTGTGTCCCTGTTCAATTATGGATGCACTTTATAAATGCCGTTGATACCAAAATTATGAGTATTTTTATGTCCTGCAGAAAGCCGAGGGATGCGAACTGCAGAACACAAATCGGAAATCAGGAATGGAGACTCTCACCAGGATAAAGGCAAACGACAAAGGCTTTAGTGGTTTGCACAAAAAGGGCACTTGCTATTGCAGAAGAACTTCTCCTTGAAAGTCAATCCGGCTTCAGAGCTGATATGGTTTTTGCCCTTAGACCAGTGTTTCCCAACCTTTTTTGAGCCGCGGCACACTTTTAACATTAAAAAAATCTGGGGGCACACCACCAACCAAAATGACACAAAATGACTCTAACACAGTAAAGAACGGCTGGGGTTGGTGGCCTGCTGGGAACAGCTGCTGGGAGTGCGAAGCCGGGAGGGGCGGAGCCAGGCTGCGCCATGCCCCGCCCCCTACCCCCGGCTTCACCTCTCCCAGCAGCTGCTCCAGCCTTGAGGGGGCAGTGCCAAGCCAGCGGTGCCAGAGCCAGCACAATGCTGGCTTGGCACTGTCCCCTCAAGGCTGGAGCAGCTGCTGGGAGTGCCGAAGCCGGGGGAGGGGGCAGAGCCAGGCCACGCCATGCTCCACCCCCTCCCCCCAGCTTCAGCTCTCCTACAGAGGAGGAGCATAAGCGGTGGACGGGCTTCAGTGGGCGGGGCTTCTCCACGCGGCTTCAGTGAGCGAGGGGCGAGAGTCATGGTGGGAGTCATGGCGGATTGAAGGCTGGCTGGGGAAACGGCCGAAGGAGGCGGCGCCCCGGTCCCTTCTTCTTTTTCTTCACCACTGCCCGGCCCTTCCTCCTCCCCCAAGCAGCAGGAGTTCGGCAGGAAGGGGGGGAGGAAGGGGGGCAGAGAGCTTTTCTCGCGGCACAGCAGGAGGTCCGTCACGGCACACTAGTGTGCCACGGCACACTGGTTGAGAAAGACTGCCTTAGACAACTGCAAGAGAAATGTAGAGAGCAGAACAAAGGACTCTATGTAACATTTGTCGACCTCACCAAAGCCTTCGACACTGTGAGCAGAAAAGGTCTGCGGCAGATCCTGGAACGTCTAGGATGTCTCTGACGTGACGCGGCTCCCTTCCGCTCTGCCTCTTGCTCCTCGCTGGCCGTCCTTCCTTCCTTCACTCAAGGAAGGAAGGAGGGGCGAGCGAGGAGCAAGGGGTGGAGCGGAGGGGAGCCGCGTCAGAGGACCTCTGACGTGACGCAGCTCCTCTCCGCTCTGCCTCTTACTCCTCGCGCGCGCTGGGGCCAGGCGCCCCTCCTTCCCTTACTCAAGAAAGGAGGGGCGCCCGGCGCGAGCGAGGAGAAAGGGGCGGAGGGAAGCCCGCCCCTAGGGCTGCTGCCGCGCATGCTCAGCATCGGCCCAGGAGCGTGGCTTCAAATGTGTGGCCTAGGGCAGTGTTTCCCAACCAGTGTGCCGGGGCACACTAGTGTGCTGTGAGCGATCATCAGGTGTGCCGTGGGAAATTGGAACCTCCAATACCCTTACTTAATAAAGGAGCGCTGCTACGTCACAGTACAAAATGCAATTAATCCTACATAACCATACGCAAAAAACACATTCAAAGTACCCAATCCTGCTGGAGAAAATCAAAAGTCTTACATAAGATAGTTTGGCGGCGTCGCCACAGAGAGCGGAGGAGTTGCGAACCAGGAAGTAGCGAGTTCACTGAGCGCTCCTCTACGGAAAACCCGCGATATTTGATGAAATCATGGAAGTGAGTGCAAAAAACAAAGTGTATCCTCACGATGTTATCCAATGTCAGTTCCGGGATCCGCACAATAACACAGTCAGTTTGCGGACAATTTAAAGAAGCAGCACCATAATCATAGCGACAAGGTAGAAAATCACGTAGGTAATCACATATATTCAAACAGCCAGAGGCTGAAGATAGATGTGGCGATGGAATCGAAAGCTGGCATGGGCAAACTTGGACCTTCCAGGTGTTTTGGACTCCAACTCCCACCATTCCTAGCAGCCTCAGTCCCTTTTCCTTTCCCCCCCTCAGCCACTTAAGCAGGAAAGGGCCTCAGGCTAGTGGGAATTGAAGTCCAAAGCACCCAGAGGGCCGAAGTTTTCCCATGACTGACAGCTGTTGAGCAAGACCTTCGTGTGTGTCTTTCTGCCATTCCTGCCAGGATATCTATGTTGTGTTCATCGAAACAGGCCCAGGTTTCACACTGAGTGTATAAACACATTTAACAACATATTAACTATATGTATTACTGTGTTAGAGTGTCATTTTGGTTGGTGGTGTGCCCCAGGACGTTGTAAATGTAAAAAATGTGCCGCGGCTCAAAAAAGGTTCAAAAACACTGGCCTAGGGCGCCAAAAAGGGTTGATCCGGGCCTGCTTATAGGAACCCCTGTGGGATGTCATATAACACCTATCCTGTGTCAGCTGCATTGGCCACCAATCGAATTCCGGATCTCCTACAAGGTGCTGGTATTCCCAAGAGAATCTCCTCCATATATTGCTTGGGGACCCGGCGGTGCCCGGGTTATTTGAGAAAGGCATTGTGTGCCAAGGTTGGTCTTTGGTACTTCAAGTCCCATCATCCACAGTCCACCCTCCTCCAAACTGCAGTAGAAGATAGTGTGGGTCATGGGGTTTGTGTGTGTCAAGTTTGGCCTTGATCATTCATTGGATGAGGGTTGCAGCAGTCTCGGAAGGTGAGTGAAGTTACTTCAAGTCCCATCATCTGTGGTCCATCCTCCTTGAAACAGCACCAGGGTGTAGAGTGGGTCAAGGGGGCTCTGTGTGCCAATTTTGGTCTGTATTGGTCATTGGATGAGGGTCGCGTTGTTTTCAGGAAATGAGTGAAGGTACTGCAAGTCCCATCATCCATGGTCCATCCTCCTTCAAACTGCAGCAGGATGTAGAATGGGTCATGGGGGTTCTGTGTGCCAAGTTTGGGCCTGGCCTGTGATTTGTAGGGGCTACAATGTTCTGTGGGAAGTGAATCAAGTGAAGGTACTGCAAATCCCATCATTCGTGGCCCATCCTGCCCTAAACCACACCAGGTTGTGAAGTGGGCCATTGGGCCCCTGTGTGCCAAGTTTGGTCCTGATCTGTCATTGCTGTGGGCCGCAGTTACTGACTGCCTGAGGCCTTTCCTTTTCCCTCTGCGTCACTTTAGAATGTTGGAATTTAGATGGCCAATCAGAGTCCTTTATGCAAATACTCCTTCAGTGGCAACCAATCCCCTCTGTCTCGTGCCTTAGAATGTTGGAGTTCATAGGATAAAATGGAAAATAATGATAGACGATAAGGCAAGAGGTGGGTTTGGAGTACCGGAGTTAGAAATCTACTATGAAGCCGCCTCACTGGAACGGATAATAGAATGGACTACCCTCACTAATGTAAAGTTGCTCACTCTGGAAGGTTTTGACCTCAGTACGCCCAACTAACCGAGATTTACAAAAAAGACAAACTCAGAGGTTTTGACCAAATCCCAAAATTTTGGGATAAGTTAATACAAAAAAAAGAAAAAAGATCTCATTAATATATAAAAAACTATTAGAATGGGCTACGGAATTAGAGCTGATAAAAAATACTATGCTCCAGTGGGCAAAGAACTTTGGCCACAATATCAAATTGGAAACATGGGAAAGAACCTGGAAGACCCACACGAAATACACATACTCTTATGATCTAAAAGAGAATCATATGAAGATATTACATAGGTGGGGTACATCACCCCAACAACCTTAGTAAAAATTAATCAGAGATACGACTCGAGGTGTTGGAAGTGCAAAAAAGAAGAAGGAAATCTATATCATATGCGGTGGGATTGTCGTAAAGTAAAAAATTATTGGAAAAAATATATATAGAGAAATTCAGCTATGCCTTGATATTAAATTTGAAATGAGACCTCAATATTTATTATTGGGTTTGTTTGATTTTAAATTGGAAAGGAACATAGAAAAATTGTTTATATATCTTATAACAGCTGCAAGATTAACGCTTGCAAAACGGTGGAGAGAGAGGGAGCTACCTACCTTGAATGATTGGCGATTGAAGATTATGGAAATCATGAAGATGGACTGTTTAACAACATCACTGGGTCATAATGTAAATATGAAAAAAACGGATTGGTCTTCTATTATAGGATACTTGAGGGAAAATAAGATTGACTGGATAGTCAAGATATGAAGAGTCTAGAGATAGGTTTAGAGATAGGTTTTTGATAGCTAATGTATGTAGAAATAATACTATAATTGACTGGGTTAAAGCTACCTTAATGACTTGTAAGATAATTGGAACTCATGTCAAGACTTTATTTCCTTTTCTCACCTCTTTCCCTTCCCCACTGACCTTGTCCCGTCCCCCCGTCCCCCCCGTTCCCCTTTGGAACCTCTGTGTTCTATTTTTGTCTTTGCTGCTCCTTCTTCTTTCCTACTTTTCTGTTTTAATATAAGGTATTTGTGTCTTGTCTATTTGTTGTGAAAACCAATAAAACTCTTTTTTTAAAAAAAGAATGTTGGAGTTCTGAGGCTGGCCAATCAGTGTCCTTTATGCAAATAATCCCACAGTGGCAACCAATCGAAACACTGGCACATATTCCTCCGCATGCACTGCCGCACCACCGCACCGCCGCAAACACTGACTTTTATTATATACATAGATAGATGTTTATTCAAAGAGAGAAATCTATACTCGAACAAAGACATAAACAGAAAGATAAATTTCACAAAACATATCCTTACAAAAATAAAACAATCCTTGTAGATATTTGTCATATGAGATCTATAATAGATATACAACAAATATAGTAGACACTTCTGGTTGTTTCCGAGGATCATACAATATGTGATGTATAATAATTTACACTGGAAATAAAGCTCTCTATTCTCAGCTGCCTTGTTATTTTTTGTGAAGGCGTGGCTGATGCCACCTGTGTATAAGACTTTAAGTTGCAAGGTTTAAACTATTGTATTATGTTTTAGCTAGTCTGTTTAGTGTTGTTAAGTTTTGGTTGCATTGATTGGTTCTTTAGAGCTGTCAATCATCGTTAAGTTTGTTCCCCCTTGAGACTTTGGAAATCTAGCTTTCTCTTTAGATTTTGCCTGCATCTCTACAGAAGAGGACGTGTTAGAGGGTTTGCCAGCCAGGCCTCAGTCAGGCATTCTCTAGCACCAACTCTTTATATCTTGGATTCATTCTGCATATCCAGCACACCTGGATGGGACTGTGGAATCTCAAGCGCCTTCAACTGGTCATTTGGCACCAAGAGGAAGGCTCTGTGCCTTCAATATAGGTCATTTGACTGGGGCTAAGAGAGTTCTCACCTCAAAGCCATTGAGAGAGAATTTGAAAAGCCATCCGGCTGAAAGCTTCCTGGACCCAAACTACTAAAGAACTGTAATGTATATTTTATTTTACCCCTGTTTGAGAACTAAGTTTAATACCTCAACAAGATAACTCCTTTTGTGAACAATAAAGCCTGTTTGAGTTATCTAAAGTGACTGGTTTGGTCCTTGGGAGTTCCAGTTCTCTATGGGAAGGCAAGAAGAAGTCCCCTGGGAAGAGATGTCACGTCCTTGTTCCTATTCTAAGTCAAAGACCCCAGGCGCGTTTTCACATTTCTCAAACAATTCAGTACTAAGAGGTTAACCACAGGAAATTGCTCAAATGCATTTGAAAGCAGCTAAATCTTCTAAAACATAGACCTATGGGTTTTCTGTTGGCCAGAAAAACTTATTAAAATGTATTAAATCCTTGCGCAGAAGCTTCTGAAAACTCAAACACACAGAGAGCCATTATGAGCCTTCCCCTCGAACAGAGATAAGCAGCAGAGAAGCTGTTGCAAAAACAAAGGGATTCTGGTCCAGCAGGAAATATGTTGCTCCAAATCTAATCCTAATATAAATGGAAGCAGCTGCTTCTAGAACTCGTGCCATAAGATCATCTTCCGAATGGACTGAATGTGATTCCAGATTCCTGAAATCTCTTGAGTATTTGCAGCAAATAAAAGAAAGTACACACCATCTTTGTTACACATGTGAAATGTATGAGAAAGATGGTCTTTAAACACATGTGTGAAAGAAAAATGTACTCCTCTAAAAAAAAAAGTCACATTCAGTATTTAGTGCAGGGACAGAAAACACTCGGTCTTCCAGATGTTGCTGAACTGCAACTGAACTGGTTGATCCTTTAAAAAATGGTTCAAAACTCGCTTCGGACATAGGGGGCACTGGCGCTTCGAATCCGTTTGACAGCCAAAGTTTTCAGCAGTATTTTTGAAATTAATTCGGAAATAATTTCAAAATTCGGAATGGCTTCAATAATGGCGGGTGCTGTCATGTTTAACCCAGTTTAAACATGACAGCATCCGCTCCAAACTGGGGGGCTGTCCAGATCCGGAGGGAAGGCATGGGCTTCCGAACCCATGCCTTCCCTCCACATCCGAAGGGCCCCGAAGCCTTTCCGAAAAAAGTGGTGCCGGCTTCAAAAGTGCAAATTCACTTCTGGGTTGCTTAAAGCTCTTCAAAAAGGCTTCGGAAGTGAATTATATCCGAATATTAGGTTGGACAGAATGGCCCAACTACAAAGATATCTTGAAGAAACAAAACGGTGAATACTTCCTGAAGTCACAGGAAGAAATATCAAAAAATTTCCGTAATGTCCGATGGCTTCATTACTTCCAGTTGAGAGAGTGGTTTAATATAGACAAGATTAAAGGATTCAATGAAACTGAGGGAACCTGGGATAAAATTCTGAAAACAGAGAAGAAAACAACATCAAAGATCTATTCCATGCTTCTTGCCTGGATAACAGAGGAGGAGATAATCAAACAATCAATGGTCAAGTGGGCTCAAAACATAGGGAGACCAATACAATTTAGAGAATGGGAAATAATATGGCGTAAAAACCTCAAAATTACATATGCTACTGATCTGAAAGAAAACTGGCTCAAAATGATCCACCGCTGGTATATTACACCGCAAAATTGAACACTATGTATAAAAATATGGACAATAAATGTTGGAAATGTAAGATACAGGAAGGTACTTTTTATCACATGTGGTGGACTTGTCCCAAGACAAAAGAATACTGGTCAATGATCCACCAAGAATGTAAACAAATGCTAAAAACAGACTTTCCAAGAACTCCGGAACTATACCTATTAGGATTAATAGGAGATGAGATCTTTGAAAATGAAAATCAACAGAAACTTTTTGTGCATCTGGCCACGGCAGCACGGATAGTCTTCGCAAAACTTTGAAGCAAAACCTCCTCCCAGACAAAGAACAATGGTTGGAGAAAGTGATGGAAATCAAGGGAATGGACGAATTAACATACTGGCTTCGCCAGAATAATGGCCAGGGGAATACGATGACAGACTGGTCAGTGATTAATGAATATACAAAACTAATGAAAATAGAATGAAACATTCTGTCAAAAATTTTATTAAAAAATATACCGTAAGTAAGAGCACTTTAGGATGCCCAATGTTGAAGAAGTAAATATAACAATGTAACATGATAAAGTATGGAACTAGAACGGAAGTCAAAACTGCCCCATACTCCCTCCACCCCCCTTTTTCCTTTTGTATTCGTGTATGGTATATTTGTATGTTATGTATGTCTATAAAAAATCTGAAAATTTAATAAAAATCAGTTACAAAAAAGGAAAAAAGAAGAAGGGCTGGTTGATCCTTTAAAAAATGGTTCAAAACTCGCTTCGGACGTAGGGGGCACTGGCGCTTCGAATCCGTTTGACATCCAAAGTTTTCAGCAGTATTAATTAATTCGGAATTAATTAATTAATTAATTCGGAAATAATTTCAAAATTCGGAATGGCTTCAATAATGGCGGGTGTTGTCATGTTTAAACCCAGTTTAAACATGACAGCATCTGCTCCAAACTGGGGGGCTGTCCAGATCCGGAGGGAAGGCATGGGCTTCCGAACCCATGCCTTCCCTTCACATCCGAAGGGCCCCGAAGCCTTTCCGAAAAAAGTGGTGCCGGCTTCAAAAGTGCAAATTCACTTCTGGGTTGCTTAAAGCTCCTCAAAAACGCTTCGGAAGTGAATTATATCCGAATATAATCCGACTTTTGGAGCATTCTGACAAACCTAACCAGGCCTACTGCACAGCTAATGTCAAGTAATGATAGGAGCTGCAGTCTAATGACGTCTGGAGGGTCATGTATTTCTTCTTTTAGACGTAATAACAGAAATAACAAAAAATGGTTATATGGCCTTCAGGAAATAGTGTACTTTCCTATACAATCAGAATTCTATGATTTTATACATTTCAGAAATCTATTGAATTTTTCCAAACTATGAGATTTGTCACACAAAAAAACCACACACACACACACCAAGCATGTATATACATATAATAAAAGTTGTGGCTTTATAATCCTTAAATATTTTCCACCTGAAATTTTTTACATGACCCCAGGTTTATAAAACAGGTATAAAAATAAAAATTTACTAATAATAAACCAGCATTTTCAAGACTTGCTAAACAAGCTGGTTTTCCTTTCTGCAGAGTACAGCTGAAGCATGTTCTGCAGAGTCCACTGTAAAGCCTGCAACGGATTTGTGTAAGTAGGAGGGGCTCAGAAAACCTTTCACTGATGCCAATTTTTTGAGTCCACAGTGCTCTCTGGGTGTAGGTGAACTACAACTTCCAAACTCAAGGTCAATTCCCAAGCAAACCCTTTCAGTACTTTCAGTTGGTAATGACAGTTCAATATGCCAAGTTTGGTTCAATTCCATTGTTGCAAGAGTTCAGGATGCTCTTTGATTGTGTGTTAACTATAAATCCCAGAAACTGTAACTCCCAAATGTCAAGGTCTATTTTCCCCAAACTCCATCTGTGTTCAGATTTGGGCATATTGAGTATTCATGCCAAGTTTGGTCCTGATCCAACATTGTTTGAGTCCACAGTGCTCTCTGGATATAGGTGAACTACAACCCAAAAAATAAGGTCAATGCCCACCAAACTCTTATAGCATTTTCTCTTGGTTGTGGGAGTTCTGTGTGGGGAGTTTGTGTCTTTCTGCCATTCCTGCCAGGATATCTATGTTGTGTTCATCGAAACAGGTCCAGGTTTCACACTGAGTGTATAAATACATTTTAAAACATATTAACTATATGTATTACTGTGTTAGAGTGTCATTTTGTGTCATTTTGGTTGGTGGTGTGCCCCAGGATTTTGTAAATGTAAAAACTGTGCCGCGGCTCAAAAAAGGTTGAAAAACACTGCACTAGACCATATAGCCATTGGATTAATTGAATGGAAATTCATGGGAGACAGTTACTGGTGGCTCTTCCAAACAGGCCCTATATGCCAGGATATGATCCCATGTTTTCTGTTTATCCCAGATTATCTGGCAGTGCACACTCATATAATGCAGTTTAAAGCAGAAAACCCGGGATCAGATTCTGGGATATAGGCCCTGGGGATGGCTAGGGCACTACCTTGGAAGAGCTTTACCCAGCAGTAATGAAGCATGTTGGAATATTTATCCAGCCCAATACAGCCCAATATCTTGCTCCGATCCTTCCTATGACAGAAGTGGTACAGAACTGAAATGGAGTGTGTGTGTGGCTGGAGGACAGGCTGTGGGGTGTGTGTGTGTCAATTTTCCATGCCCCATGTTCTTTGGATTAGGTCCATAGGCTCCTCACATTTAATTAAGACACATCTTAACAAGTTGATCAGCAGAAGGCAGACCTGACTAAAGGTGTATCTTATGAGAACCAATCCAATCCCACTTACTTGTGAGTAAACAAGTTTCAATCATCTGGGCAATAGCTACTTAGTAGGCCTAGGTAGGTTCATCGGAATGCTCATAAAATCGGAATTAATTCGGATTAAATTCACTTTTGAAGGGGTTTTGAAGCGATGTAAGCAATCCGGAAGTGAATTTGCCATTGCGAAGCCTCCGCTGCCATTTTCGGAAAGGAATCGGCATTAGATTCCCGCCCCTCCCAAGGTGCTCTCCCCTCATTGGCTGTTTAACCCGGTTTGGAGGCGGATGTTCTTCCCTCCACATCAGAACTGGGGCGACAGCCGCATCCAAACTGGGTGTTTGATCAGTGCTGGTTTTTTCCTACTGCCAGTGCTGTTTCTTTCTTACTGCGCATGCGTGTCTGCCATTAACTAAGCCATTCCGAAATTTCCGGAAAATTTCGGAAGTCATTTAGATTTGAACCGCCAGCACCCCCTACATCTGCAACAAGTTTTGAACCATTTTTTTCCCTTGATCAAACAGGCCTACTACTTAGTGAGAAGGAACAGAGAGCTTTCAAGACACAAAAGCTTGACTTCCATGTAGTTTAATTTCTGGCATTTTTATCTTAAGAAAGCAAGTACTAGGCCAATGAAAGACTGGCATTTATGTGTTAATTCAGATGAGGAATCTTGGGGATGTCAGCTCTTCTTCTTTTATTGAAGACACTTAAAACATATTTATGATTATTGTAGAAATCTCTCTCTCGGCATTACTTTGCGAACGAAGATTCTTAGGAAGGACTCATCCAGGGGCGGTCTAAGGTAATTTTAAATGGTAGGCAAACATTATTTTGGTGCCCCCCCAAAACATTATTTTGCTGCCCCCCATGTAAAACAAATATACAATTATAATATCACAATACCATTAGTAGTATTATATTGAATCAATGTATATACAATATATTATACCATACTCATACTATATTATATCATAATTATATTATACTACATTACAATATAATTATATTATAATATATTGACATTATAATATAATGTAACATTCTATTATATTATTATTATAAAATAATAAAATTATTTATTTAAATAAAATTATCCTCTACTAAATATTTTCATTACTCCTATAAAACCCACCCGACTCATAATTCATAGGAGTCTCCCATGAGTCCAAAATTAGGATCCCAATGTAAATGTAAATAGAAAAACAGCCAAAATGTTCAAATGAGGTCGAATACAGGCAGCGCGGCCTGGGCAAACTTGGGCCCGCCCTCCCTCCTTCTAAGTGTTTTGGCCCCCAACTCCCACAACTCCTCGTAGCCTCAGGCCCCTCAGGTCTAGACAGAAATAGAGCCGAAGAAAGGAAGGAGGGAGAGAAGAGGTCACAGAGGAGGAGGAGGAAAGCCCTTCATTCATTCCTTCACTCACACTTCCTTCACTGATTCTTTTCTCTTTCCCCGCAAAGCGGCGGAGACAAAGGGGGAGGGGAAGCACTCCCTGCCTGCCCGATAGGGAGTGCTTTGCTTACAGGCTTCTGCACAAGGGAGCTAGTGGGCATGCGCAGAGGTTTTCGTGCATGTGCAGTTGCTCCTGCGCTCAACTTCAGCTCCAGAGCAACTGCGCCTGCGTGAAAACCTCCGCGTGCCCAGAAGCGGCGCCGGAGCGCACAAGGCCGGGGTCAAAAGCAGGCAGCTGCAGCACTGTCTGCGGAACATCGGCAGGGCCAGGATGGCGCCCCATGCGGCCAGGATGGCGCCCCCTTCCCTGATGGCACCCTAAGCGGCCGCCTACTTGGCCTATCTTGTAGGACCGCCCCTGGACTCATCCCACGCTTTTTACAAGCGTGTTGATGACTCAAAAGGCCAATCTGAGATAGGCAAGTTCAGTTGCGGAAAGCACAGCAGGAAGTCTCCTTGGGTGATGTTGTGTCCAAGTTGCGGTTCTTTCTGCGTTGTCATTTCTCTTCAAGACCCGTTTGGCATGTCTTCTTGAAAGAGGCCGCAGCATTGTGGATAGTGCATCTCCATGCCTCCCGATGTGAGGCCAGGGTGGACCATTGTTGGTGATCAATCTGGCTGAGCCTGATATGTTGTTTCAGGGAGTCCTTATATCTCTTTTTGGGGGCGCCTCTCTTGCGCTGACCCATGGTGAGTTCACCATAGAGTAGTATCTTTGGGAGGTGGTGGTCCTCCATCCTAGAGACGTGCCCTGCCCAGTGCAGCTGAGTTCTCAATAGCATGGCCTCAATGCTGGTGATCCCTGCTTGCTCGAGGACAGCAACATTAGTCACATAGTCGGTCTAGTGTATATTTAGGATTGTGCGAAGACAGCGCTGATGAAATCATTCAAGGAGTCGTAGGTGTTGGCGATAGGTGACCCATGTTTCAGACTCATAGAGGAGAATAGACAGTATGATAGCTCTATACACACTGATTTTGGTGTTTTGCCTCAGGTGCTTGTTGCTCCAGACTCTTTTGTGAAGCCTTCCAAATGCACTCTATGCCTTTGATAATCTGCGATCTATCTCTTTCAATCTTGGCGTCTGAAGAGATGATGCTTCCCAGGTAGGTGAACTGCTGGACAGACTTAAGCACAGATTTGCCTATGCTGATGTGGGGATGATGGTGTTCTTCCTGTGGTGCGGGCTGGTAGAGAACTTCCGTTTTCTTCAGGCTGACTTCCAGCCCAAACAGCTCTGCAGCTGTTGCAAAGCAGGATGTCAGGTGCTGCAGAGCTACTTCTGAATGGGCAACAAGGGCAGCAGCATCAGCAAAAAGCAGCTCACAGACTAGATAGTTTAGAGTCTTAGTGCGAACCCTCAGACGGCTTAAGTTGAACAAGCTACCATCAGTACGATAGCGTATATATATGCCGTCTTCTTCTTCGAGGTCTGCCGTAGCCCTTTGGAGCATCATGCTGAAGAAGATTGTAAATAGGGTTGGTGCAAGAACACAACCTTGTTTCACTCCATTAGATATTAGAAGGGGCTCCGGGAGAGCATCGCCGTATCTGACTTGACCGTGCTGGCCCTCATGTAGCAGGATAATCATTTTGAGGAATTTGGGGTGACATCCTAGTCGTTCCAGGATCTGCCACAGACCTTTCCTGCTCACAGTGTCGAACGCTTTGGTGAGGTCGACAAATGTTACATAGAGTCCTTTGTTCTGCTCTCTACATTTCTCTTGCAGTTGTCTAAGGGCAAAAACCATATCTGTGGTGTAGAAATAAGATGGCTGCAAATCTACAAACCCCCTGAGACACGAAATAGAAACTGATATTCAGACGAAGGCTGTAAATCTTTCCATGCCTTATGATAAATCTAAGGGCAAAAGTACTGGATCAACCTTCAGGCCTCAGTGTTGCGTCCCTTTCCCATGAAAAGGACCCCAAAATGGCTTTAGGAAGCCCACAGGAAGGACCCACCACTTTCATGCTCCTGTTTCCATGTCACCAGTGCTGAGAAAGTTACTTCCTCTGAGGCTGGAAGTCAGACATCGCCAGTGACTAGAAATGACTGATAGCCTTATCCTCCACAAATGTGTCTAATCCCCTTCAAAAGCCTAGCCGAGTTGGTGGTCTCCCTGACACTTGCTGGCACTAAAAAATCCACAATTTCAACTATGTGCTGCTGGGTGAGGAAGGGCTACTTCTCTTAACTCGCTTTTCAGTTCCCATAATTTGGTTACCTGGTCCGAATAAAATATGCTCCCTATATCTTTTCTCCTGACCAGTCTCCACATGCATCTACACTGAATGCAGTTTGACCCCACTTGCACTTCCCTGGCTCAATACTACAGATTCATGAGAGTTATAGTTTAAGGTCTGTAGTTTTCTCTGCCAAGGAAATGACTGATAGCCGTACCAAACTACACAGCCTAGGATTCCATAGCAATCGGTCAAAATGCATTAATTCGACGGAGTGGATGCACCCTTCCTGTAATCTTTTCACATTAAAGAACCCTTGGGGGCACGGTTCTTCTGTGGCTCCGTTCCTTCCTGGAGGGTCACTCCCAGTCGGTGAAGCTGGGGGATTCCTGCTTGGACCCATGGCCTTTGACCTGTGAGGTCCCGCAAGGATCTATTTTATCCCCCATGCTATTTAACATCTACATGAAACCGCTGGGCAGGGGCGGTCTAAGGTAATTTTAAATGGTAGGCGAACATTATTTTGGCAACCCCCCCCAAAAAACATTATTTTGCCGCCCCATGTAAAAACAAATATACAATTATAATATCACAATACCATTAGTAGTATTATATTGTATCAATGTATATACAATATATTATACCATACTCATACTATATTATATCATAATTATATTATACTACATTACAATATAATTATATTATAATATATTGACATTATAATATAATGTAACATTCTATTATATTATTATTATAAAATAATAAAATTATTTATTTAAATAAAATTATCCTCTACTAAATATTTTCATTACTCCTATGAAACTCAAATAATCCAAAATAAAGTAAAATAAAATATTATATATTACAATTTTGTACAATACCACTATACTGCAATATTGTTTGTAATATTACATGTAATATAAAATATATCATCATTCTATTTTTATATTGTATTTGTATTATATTGTATGACAATATTAAGCAGAACTGTATAATAATCAACAAGAAATGCAATGTAAATGCATCAAAATCAGAATATATTACCTATCACCCGACTCATAATTCATAGGAGTCTCCCATAAGTCCAAAATTAGGATCCCAATGTAAATGTAAATAGAAAAACAGCCAAAATGTTCAAATGAGGTCGAATACAGGCAGCGTGGCCTGGGCAAACCTGGGCCCGCCCTCCCTCCCTCTAGGTGTTTTGACCTCCAACTCCCACAACTCCTCATAGCCTCAGGCCCCTCAGGTCTAGGCAGAAATAGTGCGAAGAAAGGAAGGAGGGAGAGAAGAGGTCACAGAGGAGGAGGAAAGCCCTTCATTCATTCCTTCACTTACACTTCCTTCACTGATTCTTTTCTCCTTCCCCGCGGCGGAGACAAAGAGAGAGGGGAAGTACTCCCTGCCTGCCCAATAGGGAGTGCTTTGCTTACAGGCTTCTGCGCAAGGGAGCTACTGGACATGCACGGAGGTTTTCGCGCATGTGCAATTGCTCCTGCGCTCAACTTCAGCTCCGAGCAACTGCGCCTGCGTGAAAACCTCCGCACATGCCCAGGAGCGGCGTCGGAGCGCACAAGGCCGGGGCCCGAAAGCAGACAGCTGCGGCACTGTCTGAGGAACATCGGCAGGGCCAGGATGGCGCCCCATGCGGCCAGGATGGTGCCCCCTTCCCAGATGGCGCCCTAGGCGGCCGCCTACTTGGCCTATCTTGTAGGACCGCCCCTGCCGCTGGGCGAGGTCATCCGGAGTTTTGGAGTACGGTGCCATCTCTACGCAGATGACACCCAACTCCACTACTCTTTTCCATCAGTTTCCAAGGAAGCCCCTCGGATATTGGACCAGTGCCTGGCCGCTGTGACGGTTTGGATGAGGAGGAACAAGCTGAGGATCAATCCCGATAAGACAGAGGTCCTCCAGGTCAGTCGCTCATCTGATCGGGGTATTGGGTGGTAACCTGTGCTGGACGGGGGTTGCACTCCCCCTGAAGTCACAGGTCCGCAGTTTGAGGGTGCTCTTGGACTCAGCGCTGACGCTTGGTGCTCAGGTGTTGGCGGTGGCTGGGAGCGCCTTCGCACAGTTAAAACTCGACCATACCTCGTGAAGTCTGACTTGACCATGGTGGTCCATGCCTTGGTTACTTCTAGATTGGATTACTTGAATGCACTCTACGTGGGGTTTTCCTTGAAGACAGCCCGGAAACTCCAACTTGTCCAACGCTCGGCTGCCAGATTAATAACTGGGGCAGGTTACAGGGAGCGGTTGACCCCCCTGTTCGAAGAGCTCCACTGGCTGCCGTTTACTTTCCGAGCCCAATTCAAGGTGCAGGTGATCACCTAAAAAGCCCTAAACGGTTTGGGACCCGCCTACCTTTGTGACCGGCTCTCCTCCCATGAACTAGCCCGATCCCTTCGCTCCTCAGGGGAGGCCCTCCTGTCACCCCTGCCAGTCTCACAGACCCGGCTTGTGAGCACTAGGGAGAAAGCCTTCTCCTCTGTGGCCCCCCGTCTTTGGAATTCCCTCCCGGGAGAGATTAGGAATGCCTCCTCATTGGAATCCTTCAGGAAACAACTGAAAACCTGGTTCTTCCACCTGGCCTTCGGAGATTAGGCTCCCCGCCTCCTCGCCGGATTGAAGGAAGGAGGGCGGGGCGAGGAGAAAGAGGCGCCCTCCCACCGCCCTGTCTCTCCTGCCTGCGCCGCCCACCCTTTTCAGGCTTCACTCGGGGCTGGCGAGGATTACCCAGGCCACTTGAGGAGGGAGGAGGGACCCCCATTTTTGGAAATCCCCCAAAATTCCCCCAAAAAGGCGCATGCACGGCCGCCCCTCCCTTTGCTCTGCTTGGGAGGCGTGATGCCCCCCCGCCTCCTCACGGATTGAAGGAGGAGGGCGGGCGAGGAGGAGAAAGATGCGCCCTCCCTCCGCCTCCTGCGCGCCGCCCAGGCGGGGGGTGAAGGAGGCGGAGAGAAGCTGCGCTGCCGCCCCTCCTCCCTTGCGTGGCGTGGCGTCACGCCACGCCTCCCAGCTTGGCGTCGCCAGGCAGGGAGAAGGAGCGGCGGAGAGTCACGCTGCCGCCCCTCCTCCCTGCCTGGCCACGCCACGCCAGGGAGGAGGCAGACCGCCGCCTCCTCCCCTGAGGCCACGCCACGCCAGGAGGGAGGCAGAGGAGTCCCGCCGCCCCTCCTCCCTTGTGTCGTGCCAGCCCCGCCGAAAAGGGGTGGGCGGTGCGCAGGACGCGCGGCGGGAGGGGCAGAGCCGGGGGAGGGGCGGAGCCGAAGGAGGGGCCTATATAGGAACCACTGTTTATAGGTTAGTTATATAGATAGGAAGCCTATTGTAGCAGAGTATCTATAGCAGGGGTGCTCATTAGGTAGCTCGGGAGCTACTAGTAGATCTTCGGCCCTCTGCCAGGTGATCTTTGGGCCTCACCAGCTGGGTGGGGCGCTCCTGCCATGCGCGCGCACACCTTGCGTGCATGGGCACACACCCTGCACCCACGTGCGCTCCTGCTGCTGGCTTCCGCTCTCGCGGTGCTTTTTTCGCCTGCGGGGCATTGCAGGAAGAAGGAAGCACGAGGCGGGGCCTCTGGAGGGAGCGCCCTGCCTCTCTCTCGTTCAGAATCAGCTGTGCAGCCTCTGTTGCCGGCGAGACAGGCAGGGCGGAGCGCTCCCTCTGGATGCCCCGCCTCGTGTTTTCTCCTTCCTGCAATGCCCTGCAGGCAGAAGAAGCGCTGCGTGGGCGGAAAACAACAGCAGGAGCACGTGCAGTGGCAAGAGTGCGCGGTGGCGGGAGCGCGCAGGAGCGCATGGCGGTGGGGGCAGGTAGATCTTTTGGACTTGGTTGCTTTAAGAGTAGCTCGCATGCTGAAAAAGTGTGAGCACCCCTGATCTATAGTATTGTCAAGCCAGTGATTAAGGAAACTCAGTCAAGAATTGTATTTAGGAATTTTGTAACATTAAAGATCTGTACCTCATCTGAAGTTAATGTAACCAACTAAGCTCAGTACATTGAAACACCGATCAAATAAACGTTAGTTATTTAACATATATATCTCTCCTCGTTGTTCCTTCAAATACGCTCTGGTCACATGTCGAATAGATTACTGCAACGCACTCTACGTGGGGCTGCCTTTGAAGACAGTTCGGAAACTGCAATTAGTCCAACGGGCGGCGGCCAGAGCTACATACAGGGAGCATACCACCCCCCTGCTGTGTCAACTCCACTGGCTGCCGGTCCAATTCCGAGCTCAATTCAAAGTGCTGGTTTTGACCTTTAAAGCTCTATACGGTTCTGGCCCAGCTTACTTGTCCAAACGCATCAGGCGCTACGTCCCATCCTGTACCTTAAGATCATCCGGGGAGGCCCTGTTCTTTATTTACACCATCTGGCTACAGTGGTCCATGCTCTGGTCACATCCCGAATAGATTACTGCAACGCACTCTACGTGGAGCTGTCTTTGAAGACAGTTCGGAAATTGCAATTAGTCCAGCGGGTGGCAGCCAGACTACTATTGGGAGCTACATACAGGGAGCATACCACCCCCCTGTTGTGTCAGCTCCACTGGCTGCCTGTCCAATTCCGAAATCAATTCAAAGTGCTGGTTTTGACCTTTAAAGCTCTATACGGTTCTGGCCCAGCTTACTTGTCCGAACACATCAGCCGGTACGTCCCACCTTGTAATCTAAGATCATTCGGGGAGGCCCTGCTCTCGCTCCCGCCTACTTCTCAAATGCAGCTGGTGGGGGCGAGGGAGAGGGCCTTCTCGGTGGTGGCTCCCCGCCTGTGGACTGCACTCCCTATCGATGTACGATCCACCTCATCCCTCCTGGCATTCAGGAAAAAAGTAAAATCCTGGCTGTGGGACCTAGGGTTGCCATTTTTGATATAAGAAATAAGGGACATTTATGGGATTTTTCACAAAAATAAGGGACACTTCATTAAAAACTTGAAACTCAAACATTAGGTAGAAATAGTTTTATTAACAGAATAAGATAATGATTGAAACTCACAAAAGAAACTGACTTACACCCTCTTAACAGTACATGGTATGTTTCTGCATGCTTTGTCATGCAGAAAAAACATTATTAGAACTACCTAATTTTCTCCATCTGTATTTAGTACTTGACTTTGCTGACTTTAAAAGTGCACTGTCTAAACATTAACATAAAATAAATGTTATAAGACAGTACATCTTAATGATTATTATGTCAATAGTTAATGGTATAGTATATTATTATTATTATTATTAGTTCAAACTTCCTATACCGCCACTCCCCGAAGGCTCGGAGCGGTTTCCATGTTTGACACAAAATACATAGTATACAAACAATACAATACAACAACAAGAGGGAGATGACTACATCTAAGACAGGGGAAGGGGAGGCCAGGCTCATGACCACATGGGCCGGAGAGCTATCCAGCTAACGGCCATCAAACGAGGGAAGCCTAGGAGGGTATAGTATGGGATACACAGCATTGTATAGTATTGGGATGCACAGCTAGGCCGATTTTAAGAGTAACTCTCAAGCAACCGGAAACTATCTTTATCCAACATGATCCAACATTCCTCTTGGGTAACGGTTAATTAGTCTACTGTACTTTGAAAAAGTCCTATATCGCCTCTTCCTTCAAACGGGGATGCAGGCTGCCCTGCGAGTTGGAATCCCTGGGCAGGCATTGCCGTGGAAACCACAGCGCGCACCTTCCTCTGGTCAACCCCGCCCAGTCCTGTCCTGCTAGTCAAAAATAAGGGACAGGGCCTGAAAATAAGGGACACAAATTTTAGGGCCAAAATAAGGGACATCCCTTACAATAAGGGACATATGGCAACCCTAGTGCAATGTTTCCCAACCTTTTTTGAGCCACGGCACACTTTTTACATTTGCAAAATTCTGGGGCACACCACCAACCAAAATGACACAAAATGACACTCTTAACACAGTAATACATATAGTTAATATGTTTTTAGATGTATTTATACACTCAGCGTGAAACCTGGGCCTGTTTCGATGAACTCAACATAGGTATCCTGGCAGGAATGGCAGAAAGGCACAAACTTCCCACACAGAACTCCCATAACCAAGAGAAAATACTATAAGAATTTGGTGGGCATTGACCTTGAGTTTTGGAGTTGTCGTTCACCTATATCCAGAGAGCACTGTGGACTCAAACAATGTTGGATCAGGACCAAACTTGGCATGAATACTCAATATGCCCAAATATGAACGCAGATGGAGTTCAGGGGAAATAGACCTTGACATTTGGGAATTGTAGTTGCTGGGGCTTATAGTTCCCCTACAATCAAAAAGCATTCTGAACCCCACCAATGATAGAACTGGGCCAAACTTCCCACACAGAACCCCCAGGAGGCAAGAGGAGGTCTCTACTTGGGGAAAGAGAGGTGGGCCTTCCCAACGCATGGAGAGGGAGAGACCAAGTAGACAACGGGTGGGGAGGGGGGTGTTTGTAATTTTGTGCCTTTATCGAGGTAGGTTTCTTAGGGTTTTTTTACTTCAACACACTAGACTCTGCCCCCCCCCTTTCCTGGAGGTTCCAATTTCCCACGGCACACCTGATGATCACTCACGGCACACTAGTGTGCCCCGGCACACTGGTTGGGAAACACCGCACTAGTGGGACCAGGCGTTTGCACACCAGCACAAGGCAGCATTTTAGATGGGATTTTAATGGAAAGTGGATGAATAGGGCCAATGCTTTTATGGACAGAACATTGCTTTAATCTGGAATGAATGCGTATGATGCTAATGTAATTGTATTTTAATGTATTTTAATGTATTTTAATTGTTGAAGGGTTCTGGGGTTTTATATTGTTACTGTGTGGGCATCGAATTGTGCCTAACTGTAAGCCGCTCTGAGTCCCCCCTTGGGGGTTGAGAAGAGCAAGGCAAAATCCTGGAAATCTGTATACCTTAATAAAACAGAATGTTTGTATGTATGTATGTATGTATGTATGTATGTATGTATGTATGTGTGCGGAGGGCGGATATGTGGCAGCTATTTGCATAAAGTCCTTTGATTGGCCAGCCTCGCCACTCCAAAATTCTAAGTGGCAGCTATTTGCATAAAGTCCTTTGATTGGCCAGCCTCGCCACTCCAAAATTCTAAGGCACCAGACAGAGGGCATTGATTACCACTGATTAGCCAGCAACCCAGAATCCAGGCCTCTACATTCAAACAACAGGATTTCTTCCCACTGAGGGGAAAAATGCACCATCAACATTCCCTCCCCACTTGGCTCTGTGAAAACAAAATGGATTCCTGTTTTCTCCTCCCCCTCAGCTTTTAGAAAACGGCTGCCTGCCATTCGGCCTTTTAAACTTACAGTACGGCTTCATTAACTTGATTTCCCTGACTAGGCCTCAGTTAATGGGACATTGTGTATGGCCTGAATTAACAGTAACCAACCTTGGCACACTGAGCCCCTATGACCCATGATTCATTCTACTGCAGTTTGGAGTAGGGAGGACCATGGATGATGGGACTTGAAGTACCATCACAGGTTATGAGATTTGTAGTACTTTCAAACTCTTCATTCCCCACAGACCAAGGCGGCCCTGAACCACAAGACCAAACTTGGCACACAGTACCCCCATGACCCACACTCCATCCTACTGCAGTTTAGAGGAGGATGGACCATGAAGGATGGGATTTCAAGTACCTCCATTCACTTCCCAAGCCCGCTGCGACCCTCATCCAGTGCATAATCATGACCACACTTGGCACAAAAAGCCCCCATGACCCAATGGACGTCCTGATGCAGTTCGGAGGGCGGACCACAGATGATGGGACTTGAAGTACCTCCACTCATTTCACCAGACCATTGCCAACCTCATCCAAACACTGATCAAGACCAAACTTGGCACACAGAGCCCCCATGGACTCATTCTACATTCTGGTGCAGTATTGAGGAGGATGGACCACGAATGATGGGACTTGAAGTACCTCCACTCACTTCCCAAGACTGCTGCGACCCTCATTCAATGACTAATGAAGACAAACTTGGCACACAAAGCCCTCATGACCCACTCTACATCCTGGTGCTGTTTGGAGGGGGATGGACCATGGATGACGGGACTTGAAGTACCTTCACTCACCTTCTGAGACTACTGTGACCCTCATCCAATGAATGATCAACACCAAACGTGGCACACAGAGTCCCCATGACCCACTCTACATCCTGGTGCTGTTGGGAGGGGGATGGGCCATGGCCAATGGGACTTGCAGTACCTTCACTAACTTCCTGAGACCACTGCAAGCCACATAAACATCTAATAGGAACCAACCTTGGCACACAATGCCTTCCTCAAATAACCCGGGCACCGCCGGGTCCTCAGCTAGTACAGTGATAAAATAGACAGATTACAATTCTTAAGCTCAAAGACATGAGCATGCAATTTACAATTCGAATTTAGCTAAAAGCCAGCCTGAAAAGGGTGGCCTTACACGCCCTCCAAAAGGGGGCGAGCTCTGAGATCCTACGAGTATGGTCTGGAAGCGAGTTCCAGAGTGCAGGAGCCGCGGCGGAGAAGGCTCGCTGTCTCATAGTGGACAGATGGCAGGAGCGGATCGATGGAATGACCAGCAAGTTCTGCTCTTTCGAGAGTAGTGAAGACTGGCACCCTACCTGTCCAAGGACGACCTGGCCACGGTGATCCAAGCGACAGTCATCTCGAGGCTGGACTACTGTAACGCCCTCTACGTTGGCCTTCCCCTGTCGACAATCCGGAAACTCAAGCTAGTGCAATACTTGAAGGCAATCCGGTACTCAATAGGGAGCCAGTGCAGTTGCCGCAAGATAGGGGTGATATGCTCCCATCAGCAAGCGGGCGGCAGCATTCTGCACTAGCTTGAGTTTCCGGATTGTCGACAGGGGAAGGCCAACGTAGAGGGCGTTACAGTAGTTCAGCCTCGAGATGACCGTCGCTTGGATAACCGTGGCCAGGTCGTCCTTGGACAGGTAGGGTGCCAGTCGCCTAGACCAATACACAAACAATATGTCACAGTAACAAACTGCTAATACACATTACTAGACCATACACAATTGAAGCCAGCTCTTCCTACCTCCAAGGCTCCCCGTACCACTTGGTCTGGATCCGTGAGTGAATTACCTCCGGATCGCACATAGGGATACTCAGACTCTATGCGAGCGTCATTATAGCCTAGCTACCGATAGCTAGAGCTCTGTATTAAATTGTGTCTAGTGATATATGTAACACATTGCACCTAATAGTGATATTGTGAGACTGTATAACACTGTGATTATTGGAAATATATATTGATTTTTTTCCTCGCTATAACTCGTGTTGTGATTGCTGCAGCATAGAGGTCTACCCTTTCAATTGTGTATGGTCTAGTAATGTGTATTAGCTGCCAGTCGTCTAGCCCAGTGTTTCCCAACCAGTGTGCCGGGGCACACTAGTGTGCCGTGAGGGATCATCAGGTGTGCCGTGGGAAATTGGAACCTCCAGGAGGGGAGGGTGGAGAGTCTAGTGTGTTGAAGTATAAAAAACCTATGAAACCTACCTCGCTAAGGGCACTCCATGTGTGTTCATAGTTGGGCATATTGAGTATTCATGCCAAGTGTGGTCCAGATCCATCATTATTTGAGTCCACAGTGCTCCATGGATGTAGGTGAACTACAACTTCCAAACTCAAGGTCAATTCCCCAGCAAACCCTTTCAGTACTTTCTGTTGGTAATGAGAATTCAATATGCCAAGTCTGGTTCAATTCCATTGTTGCAAGAGTTCAGGATGCTCTTTGATTGTGTGTTAACTATAAATCCCAGAAACTGTAACTCCCAAATGTCAAGGTCTATTTCCCACAAACTCCATCTGTGTTCACATTTGGGCATATTGAGTATTCATGCTAAGTTTGGTCCTGATCCAACATTGTTTGAGTCCACAGTGCTCTCTGGATATAGGTGAACTACAACTCCAAAACTCAAGGTCAATGCCCACCAAACACTTATAGCATTTTCTCTTGGTTATGGGAGTTCTGTGCGGGAAGTTTGTGTCTTTCTGCCATTCCTGCCAAGATATCTATGTTGTGTTCATCGAAACAGGCCTAGGTTTCACACTGAGTGTATAAATACATTTTAAAACATTTTAACTCTATGTATTACTGTCATTTTGTGTCATTTTGGTTGGTGGTGTGCCCCAGGATTTTGTACATGCAAAAAGTGTGCCGCAGCTCAAAAAAGGTTGGGAAACACTGGCCTAGCCTGTTGTAGATGGAAAAACGACATTTTGCTAACCATGGAGACTTGGGTCTCCATGGATAGCAAAGGGTCCAATTGGACGCCCAAGCTCTTTACAATATGTTGTTGTAGTTGTTTTTAAATTGTACTAGCTGTACCCGGTACGCGTTGCTGTGCCCTATTTTGGAGATGCGAGGAAGTCTGAGTATGTAAGTGTTGGAATTGTTGTTAGTTATGGTGTTGTTGGGGCCATGGCTGTGTCGTTGTGGGTTGTTCTGGTGGGTAGGATGTTGAAGTCCTGGGGAGTTGTTGGTGTGTGGTGTTGCTGGCGTTCTGCTTAGCTTGTGGATATACAATGTTTTTTGTCTTTCCGTCTGCTGTGTTGATGTAGAGGTTGATGCTTGTGTGTGTGGGGTACTTTGGAAGTGAGTGGAGGTACTTGAAATCCCATTATCCATGGTGTGTCCTCCTCTGAACTGCAGTCGGATGGAGTGTGGGTCATGGGGGGCATTGTGTGCCAAGTTTGGTCTTTATTGGTCTTGGTTCTGGGCCACAGTGGTCTGTGGGGAATGATGGGTTTTGAAGTAGTACAAATCCCATTATCCATGGAGGTACTTCAAGTCCCATAATCCATGGTCCACCCTCCTCCAAACTGTAGTAGGATGTAGCGTGGGTCATAGGGGCTCTGTGTGGCAAGGTAGGTTACTGTAAATTCAGGCCATACACAATGTCCCATGAGCTGAGGCCTAGTCAGGAACAGCAAGTTAATGAAGCCTTACTGTCAATTCAGGCCATACACAATGTCCAATGAGCTGAGGGCTAGTCGGGAGAATCAAGTTAATGAAGCCTTACTGTCAATTCAGAGCGTAAACAGCATCCCATTGAGGCCTAGTCAGGGAAATTAAGTTAATGAAGCCTTACTGTCAATTTTGGGCGTGGTCTGTGATTTGTAGGGGTGTACATTTTCTGTGGGAAGTGAATTGGGTGTTTGTGTTTGTGCCTCAGCCCTTTGCCTTATCCTCCTCTGACAGTTTATTATGGGTCGGAATGTTCATGTTGGCTGGCCAGTACAGGAGTTATGCAAATCTGCCCTTATTGGCAGCCAATCATGTTGTCAGAATGTAGAGGCTGGGAGAGTCATTGGCAGCCCGGAGGATGCTGGGAAATGTTTTTTATTTTCACTCGTTGTTTTGGGGAGCTAGGTTTTGGGGGGTTTCTTTGACAAAGATCACCTGTTGTGCTGTGAGGCCTATTTCTGTTGGCAAGTTTAGTGTCTCTGCGTTGTCTAAGTTGTTTCTCTGTTTGGGACGTCCTGTCTTTCCAGGCCCTCCGACTCTTCAGATATATATATATACTAGCTGTACTGGGCCGGCACGAGAGAGGGACGTTGCTGTGCCCTACCTTTGCTTCCACAAAGTGACAGATGCAGCGGGGGGCCACCCTTCCTTCCTTTCGAGGGTGTCACTCAGAAAGGGCCGCCCAAGTCTGGCAGGAGGTATGGCAGTCCATGCCCACGGGGAGAGAGGTTGGCTCTTCCTAGCCGGTTCTGATGTTACCTATGTTCTTTGTGGGGTCATGGCTGTGTTGTTGTGCAGCAACAGGGTGGTTCTGGTGGGTGGGATGTTGAAGTCCTATGGAGTTGTCGGTGTGTGGTGTTCCTGGCGTTCTGCAGAGCTTGTGGATATACAATGTTTTTTGTCTTTCCGTCTGCTGTGTTGATGTAGAGTTGTTCTGTGGTTTCTTTCGCAACTCTGGAGCACGCTACATAGAGTTGTCCGTTTGGGAGAAGCTTTCTGTGTCAAGGTCTGTGCCACAGATTTGTAGTGTTTGTCCTTTGTGAGCCTTGTTTATGGTGATGGCAAAAGCTAGTGTAGTGCAGTGTCTTTCTGTTCTGGCGATTTTTGTTCTGCCTTGTTTTTTGTGTGATGTATGTAGCGTTCTGCCCTTTTTGTGTGATGTATGTAGCGTTGCGAGTGTATCGTCCGATGCTGTTCCTTTTAGGAGGCATGGCTTGTCTTTTGGGTCAGCTTATGCCTGTGTGGAAGGAAGGAATGGCATACAAATGGGTTGAGCAGTAGACGCAAGGTTGTGTTATGTGCGTATTGTGTTGTGTGTAGGTATTACTTTTGTGTTATTCTGGGGGTATGTGTTTGTCAGTGGTGCCTGTGTCCCTGGTGCCCTATTTGTCTCCCTCCTAGATCTTGACCGTGGCAGTTTAACCCTCAACTGAAATCTCTCAGCATTCTAGTGTATAAAATCATGCATGGGATAGAAAAGGTGAATAAAGAAAAAGTATTTTCTTTGTCACAAAACACTAGGACTAGAGGGCACTCCCTGAAGCTCCAAGGTAGGAAAATTAGGACTAATAAAGGGAAATATTTCTTCACCCAGAGGGTCATTGGGTTATGGAACTCACTTCCAGAGGAGGTTGTGACAGCTGTCAGCCTGAACAACTTCAAGGCAGGATTAGACAGATTCATGGATACCAAGTGTATCGGTAGTTACTGAAAAGGACATTCAAGTGCCACCTCGGAGTTGGTTGAGGTAGGCAGGATTTCCCTGGGTACTGGTTGTGGGGGTCGGGAGCAGGTCAGGGTTTTGCCCTCCCTTCTGCTCGAGATCCCCGTGTACAACTGGTGGGCCACTGTGCGACACAGAATGCTGGACTAGATGGGCTGAGGTCCGATTCAGCATGGCTCTTCTTATGTTCTTATGTTCTAAGTGGCTTTGCCCACTGTTACTATGGTAACTGATGTTGGGCAATGGGTTTGGCTGGCTGCCGCAGAGGATGCTGGGAAATGTAGTTTTATTTTTACTCCTGGTTTTGGGGGCCTTTTAGGTTTTGGGGGGGAAAGTTTCTTTGCTACAAACGTATCTTGCTTGAGGCCTATTTCTGTTGGCAAGTTTTGTGTTTCTGCGTTGTAAGGTTTCTCTGTTTGAGGTAGTCTTCACATGATGGCTCTTCCTTTATATATATAGATAGATAGATAGCATTAAATTTTTGCTGTTATGTCGGTCTGAGTCCCTCGATAGAAGTGAGAAGGCCGGGGTACAAAAGTTTTCAATAAATCAATAAATACAGTAAATAATAAATCAATAAATACGTGTGCCTCCTTCCAAGGGCAGAACGAGCTTACTCTTAAAGCTGCTGAATCAACGGCAACCGGGCTCCCTCGTTCTCCTTCTGAAAGTTTACAATCACAAAATCTCCCCGCTGCTTCTTTATGGTTCTGAAATCTGGGGTGCAAATGATACTCCCCTCCTGGATAAGGCCCAAGCTCAACATCTGAAGTGGTTTTAGGGGTCAATAGAAGCTCCCCAGCAGCGGCAGTTTAGGCGGAGTTGGGAATGTTCTCTATTAGCACACAATCTAAGACTAGAGCCTTTAACTACTGGCTCAAGGTCATGGAGATGGAGGCGTCTCGCCTCCCAAAATTATGTTTGCTGGAACAATCTAGCAGTTCTTATAAATCGGGGGCTGACCATTTGTTTGATTGCATCAGAAGGTGTGGCATTCAGGTAATATTCCCAGTCCACCTATCTGGTCAAGAGCTAAGTAAGCACTTCAAAGAAGTGTGTCAACGAATTAATGACATTGCGGCCCAAACCGATATAGACTCTTTGGGTTCTACTGTTTCCCTGAGATGGTTGAGTGGTTTTAAGAAATCCTTCCAATTAACCACTTACTTACAGCAAGGAAGGTTACACCACCTAAGGAAAATTTTCACTAGAGCCAGGTTTGAGCAATTAGATTCAATGGTGAGATATGGGAGGTTCAAGAAAATTCCCTATGAAGAGCGTATCTGTATTTGTGGTGCCCCTGAGATCGAAGATCTAACTCATCTTCTGCTCTATTGCAAAATCTATCAAATAGAGAGAAAACAACTGCTAGAGATATTTCTCGTGGGAAAAAAATCATTGGGACCCTCTAGCAAAAGTCTCACTTCTGCTGGCCGGCTCCAACAAGCTGATAACAGATGCTACTGCTCGTTTTCTCTGTAAAGCCATGAAACCAAGATCTGATTACATAGATGCAATTGGAATACATTGTGTTGGAGATGAGGACCTGTGAATTGTTACCACCTCCCTTAGAATCCCTCCTGCTGGGCAAAACAGGGGTTTAATTGATGTAATGGTCTAGAACAGTGTTTCCCAATCTTTTTTGAGCCGCGGCACACTTTTAACATTAAAAAAATCCGGGGGCACACCACCAACCAAAATGACACAAAATGACACTCTAACACAGTAAAGAACAGCTGGGGTTGGTGGCCTGCTGGGAGCAGCTGCTGGGAGTGCGAAGCGGGGGGGCGGAGCCAGGCTGTGCCATGCCCGCCCCCTACCCCCAGTTTCACCTCTCCCAGCAGCTGCTCCAGCCTTGAGGGGGCAGTGCCAAGCCAGCGGTGCCAGAGCCAGCACAATGCTGGCTTGGCACTGTCCCCTCGAGGCTGGAGCAGCTGCTGGGAGTGACGAAGCCGGGGGAGGGGGCAGCCAGGCCGTGCTATGTCCCGCCCCACCCCCCCGCTTCAGCTCTCCAACAGGCCGCCATGCCCCTCCCCCCAGCCCTCTTCAGGCCCCAGCCCTGCCCCTCCCCAGCTCTTCCTACAGGCCGCGCCATGCCCCGCCCCCTCCCCAGCTTCAGCTCTTCTACAGGCCGCGCCATGCCCGCCCCCCCCCCAGCTTCAGCTCTTCTACAGGCCACGCCATGCCCTGCCCCCTCCCCCCAGCTTCAGCTCTTCTACAGGCCGCGCCATGCCCCGCCCCCTCCCCCAGCTTCAGCTCTTCTACAGGCCGCGCCATGCCCCGCCCCCCCCCCAGCTTCAGCTCTCCTACAGGCCGCGCCATGCCCTGCCCCCTCCCCCCAGCTTCAGCTCTTCTACAGGCCGCGCCATGCCCCGCCCCCTCCCCCCAGCTTCAGCTCTCCTACAGAAGAGGAGCATGAGCAGTGGACGAGCTTCAGTGGGCGGGGCTCCTCCTCCACGCAGCTTCAGCGAGCGAGGGGCGAGAGTCATGGTGGGAGTCAGGGCGGATTGGAGGCTGGCTGGGGAAACGGCCGAAGAAGACGGCGCTCCGGCCCCTTCTTCTTTTTCTTCGCCACTGTCTGGCCCTTCCTCCTCCCCCAAGCAGCAGGAGTTCGGCAGGAGGGGGGGGGGAGGAAGGGGGGCAGAGAACTTTTCTCGCGGCACAGTAGGAGGTCCGTCACGGCACACTAGTGTGCCACGGCACACTGGTTGAGAAAGACTGGTCTAGAATTCTCCTCAGATTGTTTTTAGAATCATTGTAATGTGTCTTGTGTTCTGTGTGTATTTGATGTGGCTTCTGGCTAATCAATAAAATTGTTGTTGTTGTTGTGTGCCTCCTTCCTAGTCCCTTCAGGAAGACGTTTCCCCAGAGGACAAGACTCAAAAGAGGGGGTGGGGAGGGCATAGAAACTTTGGAGGCAAGGAGAAAGTTAAAAGGAAATAAGGGGGGAGAGAGAAGGGATTGTGGCCTCTCTGCAGGAAGTTCTGTGCTTGCTCTCTCTTCTTTGAGGGCCTGAGGAGGGCCTTCTTTCTCCCTCCCCTCCCCCTGCCAGCGCGTTCCCACGCGGGGATGCTGCTTCCTCCCCCTTCAGAGGGCCCTTGTTCGCGGTGCTGAAGTGGGGAGTGGGCGCGGAGACCCCTCCTCTCTTCCCCTCGCGCTGTCTCTCTCTCTCTCCGCCTCTCCCAGCGTGCACCGCGGGCGCCCCCACCCTTTTGGGACGAGGGAGGGAGGGACTCCTTGGGAAGGAAGGGCCGTGAGGCGGGCCACACTCGAGGCGCTCCTCCTGCTCCTGCTCCTCGTCCTGCTCCTCGACGTCGAGGCTCTCCCTGAGAAGAAGATGAGGGCGACGGCGTCGGGGCTGCTGGTGGCGTTGGCGCTGGCGGCGTTGCTGGCGGCGAGGCGCTGCGCGGGCGCCATGGACGAGTGCACGGAGGCTGTGGAGGGGGAGGGCGCCTGGGGGCGCGGCGCGCGGGCGCAGCGGTGCATGCCGGAGTTCGTGAACGCGGCCTTCAACGCGACGGTGGTGTCCACCAACACGTGCGGCAGCCCCCCCGAGGAGTACTGCGTGCAGACGGGCGTGACGGGGGTGACCAAGTCGTGCCACCTGTGCGACGCCGCCCGGCCCCACCTGCGCCACGGCGCCGCCCTCCTCACCGACTACAACAACCAGGCCGACGCCACCTGGTGGCAGAGCCAGACCATGCTGGCCGGCGTCCAGCACCCCAGCGCCATCAACCTCACCCTCCACCTCGGTGAGTCAGGAGGGGAGGGGGGCAGGAGGGAGACCCCTGCAAGCCCGCCCCACTGGTTTCTCAACCTGGGGGTCGGGACCCCTGGGGGGGGGTCGCGAGGGGGTGTCAGAGGGGTCGCCAAAGATCACCCAAAAACCCAGTATTTTCTGTTGGTCATGGGGCTTCTGTGTGAGAAATTTGGCCCAATTTTATCATTGGTGAGGTTCAGAATGCAGGTGCAGATTCATCATTGTTTGAGTCCACAGTGCTCTCTGGATGTAGGAGAACTACAACTCCAAAACACGATGTCAATGCCCACCAAACCCTTCCAGTTTTTCTGTTGGTCATGGGAGTTCTGTGTGCCAAGTTTGGTTCAGTTCCATCATGGGTGAAGTTCAGAATGCTCTTTGATTGTAGATTAACTATAAATCCCAGCAACTACAACTTCCAAAGGACAACATCAATGCACCCCCCAACAACCCCAGCAGTATTCAAAGTTGGGCATATTGGGTATTTGTGCGAATTTGGTCCAGTGAGTGAAAATACATCTGGCATATCAGATATTTACATTACTATTCATAACATTGGCAACATTACAGTTGTGAAGTAGCAACGAAAATAATTTTATGGTTGGGGGTCACCACAACATGAGGAACTGTATTAAGGGGTCACGGCATAAGGAAGGTTGAGAACCACTGCTCTAGACATTACATTCTCATGCCTCTCCTATACAATTCCAATCGTTCTACCATTCTACCATTGATTTATCCTAATAAAAACATGGCCCCCCTCCCCTCCCCCCACAACCATCACCTCTCACCCACACAGGTCCATATCCCCTGTGGTTCTCCTGGTCCGCTTCGCAGAAGCTCTGCTACTTCATTACACCTTTCCACAGTAGGGTAATCATTTTGTTTCCCCTTCCTGTGGTCGTGATTTAATTGTCCTTTATTGTCATACCTTCCATTTCTATATTATGTTGAGTTGTATTAGTTTATATTTCTTCGTTTTGAGGTAGTCAATATATTTACTCCAATCGGTTCTGTTTTCAAATGCCCTGTTTTGCGCTACTTTCTGTGTTAGCAGATCCATGTTCATTATGTCGTATACTTTTTTTATCCAGTCTTGATAAGTTGGCACTTCTTTGATTTACCAGAATCTGGCCAGAGTTATCCTTGCCGCAACGGCCAAGTAAAAGAGAATTTTGTCATCATTTCTATCTAACTCGAAATCATATATCCCTAATAAGAAATACTGTAGGATGTCTTTTGTCCTCTTAAATACCTCCCACCAATACTTCTTTACCACCTTGCATTCCCACCACACATGGATATAAGTACCTACATTGGTTCCACATTTCCAACATTTCGTATTCAGTTTTCCTTTACTGAATTTCGAGAGCTTTTCTGGTGTTAGATACCACATGTAGAATACTTTGTACCAGTTTTCTTTTATTTCAGCAGCATAGGTATATTTTAATTTTTTACACCACACTTCTTCCCATTTACACAAGTCTATGGTGTGTCCTATTAATCTAGCCCATTTTATCATTACCTCCTTAACCAAGTTTTCCTCCGTAGCCCATCCTAATAACAGTTGGTAGGATTTCTGTATAATCTTGGTTTCACTTTTCACAATTTTAGACCAAATAGACTCTGTTATTTCAAACCCCTTTTTCCGATCTTGTTTGTAGTTCTCTTTAATTTGCCAGTAGTGGAACCACGTTATGCTAGGCTCCACTCTCTGCATCTCTTCCAATGTCAACAAATCCACTTCCTTCCCTTTAATCTTTAATATGTTTTTATACGTTAACCATCTTTCCCAGTCTTTCTCAACCAGTGTGCCGTGGCACACTAGTGTGCCATGACGGACCTCCTGCTGTGCCGCGAGAAAAGCTCTCTGCCCCCCTTCCTCCCCTCCTCCTGCCGAACTCCTGCTGCTTGGGAGAGGAGGAAGGGCCGGGCAGTGGCGAAGAAAAAGAAGAAGGGACCGGGCGCCGCCTCCTTCGGCCGTTTCCCCAGCCAGCCTCCAATCCGCCATGACTCCCACCATGACTCTCGCCCCTCGCTCGCTGAAGTCGCGTGGAGGAGGAGCCCCATCCACTGAAGCCCGTCCACCGCTTATGCTCCTCCTCTGTAGGAGAGCTGAAGCTTAGGGGACGGGGCGGGGCATGGTGCGGCCTGTAGGAGAGCTGAAGCTGGGGGGAGGGGGCGGGGCATGGCGCTGACCTGGCTCTGCCCCTCCCGGCTTCGGCACTCCCAGCAGCTGCTCCAGCCTTGAGGGGACAGTGCCAAGCCAGCATTGTGCTGGCTCTGGCTCTGGCTTGGCACTGCCCCTCAAGGCTGGAGCAGCTGCTGGGAGAGAGTGAATCTGGGGGGGTAGGGGCGGGGCATGGTGCAGCCTGGCTCCGCCCCTCCCAGGGGGTCGGGACTCCTGGGGGGGGTCGCGAGGGGATGTCAGAGGGGTCGCCAAATACCATCAGAAAAGACAGTGTTTTCTGTTGTTCATGGGGGTTCTTGGTGAGAAACTTGGCCCAATTTTATCATTGGTGGGGTTCAGAATGCTCTTTGATTGTAGGTGAACTATAAATCCCAGCAACTACAATTCCCCAAATATCAGGTCTCTTTTTCCAAACTGTACCAGTGTTCATATCTGGGCATATTGCCAAGTTTGGTCTAACTCCATCATTATTTGAGTTCACAGTGCTCTCAGGATTTAGGAGAACTACAACTCCAAAACTCAAGGTCAATGGCCTCCAAACCCTTCCAGCATTTTCTATTGGTCATGGGAGCTCTGTGTGCCAAATTTGGTCCAATTCCATCATTGGTGAAGTTCAGAATGCTCTTTGATTGTAGGTGAACTATAAATCCCAGCTCCTACAATTCCCCAAATATCAGGTCTCTTTTTCCAAATTGTACCAGTGTTCATATCTGGGCATATTGCCAAGTTTGGTCTAACTCCATCATTATTTGAGTTCACAGTGCTCTCAGGATTTAGTAGAACTACAACTCCAAAACTCAAGGTCAATGCCCTCCAAACCCTTCCAGCATTTTCTATTGGTCATGGGAGCTCTGTGTGCCAAATTTGGTCCAATTCCATCATTGGTGGGGTTCAGAATGCTCTTTGATTGTAGGTGAACTATAAATCCCAGCTCCTACAATTCCCCAAATATCAGGTCTCTTTTTCCAAATTGTACCAGTGTTCATATCTGGGCATATTGCCAAGTTTGGTCTAACTCCATCATTATTTGAGTTCACAGTGCTCTCAGGATTTAGTAGAACTACAACTCCAAAACTCAAGGTCAATGCCCTCCAAACCCTTCCAGCATTTTCTATTGGTCATGGGAGCTCTGTGTGCCAAATTTGGTCCAATTCCATCATTGGTGGGGTTCAGAATGCTCTTTGATTGTAGGTGAACTATAAATCCCAGCTCCTACAATTCCCCAAATATCAGGTCTCTTTTTCCAAATTGTACCAGTGTTCATATCTGGGCATATTGCCAAGTTTGGTCTAACTCCATCATTATTTGAGTTCACAGTGCTCTCAGGATTTAGTAGAACTACAACTCCAAAACTCAAGGTCAATGCCCTCCAAACCCTTCCAGCATTTTCTATTGGTCATGGGAGCTCTGTGTGCCAAATTTGGTCCAATTCCATCATTGGTGGGGTTCAGAATGCTCTTTGATTGTAGGTGAACTATAAATCCCAGCACCTACAATTCCCCAAATATCAGGTCTCTTTTTCCAAACTGTACCAGTGTTCATATCTGGGCATATTGCCAAGTTTGGTCTAAATCCATCATTATTTGAGTTCACAGTGCTCTCAGGATTTAGTAGAACTACAACTCCAAAACTCAAGGTCAATGCCCTCCAAACCCTTCCAGCATTTTCTATTGGTCATGGGAGTTCTGTGTGCCAAATTTGGTCCAATTCCATCATTGGTGGGGTTCAGAATGCTCTTTGATTGTAGGTGAACTATAAATCCCAGCACCTACAATTCCCCAAATATCAGGTCTCTTTTTCCAAACTGTACCAGTGTTCATATCTGGGCATATTGCCAAGTTTGGTCTAAATCCATCATTATTTGAGTTCACAGTGCTCTCAGGATTTAGGAGAACTACAACTCCAAAAGTCAAGGTCAATGCCCGCCAAACCCTTCCAGCATTTTCTATTGGTCATGGGAGTTCTGTGTGCCAAATTTGGTCCAGTTCCATCATTGGTGAAGTTCAGAATGCTCTTTGACTGTAGGTGAACTATAAATCCCAGCAACTACAAGTCCCAAAGAACATAATCAACCCCCCCTCCCCAAGCAATATTCAAATGTGGGCACATCGGGTATTTGTGCCAAATTTGGTCCAGTGAGTGAAAATACATCCGACATATCAGATATTTACATTACTATTCATAACAGTGGCAAAATTTAGTTATGAAGTAGCAATGAAAATAATTTTATGGTTGGGGGTCACCACAACATGAGGAACTGTATTAAGGGGTCACCGCATTAGGAAGGTTGAGAACCACTGGGCTAGAGGGCAACTGTGAATAGTCACCCTTTCTCCATCATCAGGACTCCTCTTCCTTGGCTGGCCATCTGTCAGGGGTGCTTTGATTCTGTGGGGTTGGGCTGCATGGCCCAACTCTAGGACAATAATAACTAGCTTGGGGACCCGGTTATTTGAGGAAGGCATTGTGTGCCAAGGTTGGTTCCTATTAGATGTTCACATGGCTTGCAGTCAGGACCGAACGAAGGTAAAAAATCATAGTAAGGCAACCTTTTTTTGGCGCCCCCTGGGTCTTCAGTGTGGTGATGACGGCGCGCGCACACGCGCCACAGCACACATGCGCGCAAACAGCTAGTTTCACGCATGCACTATTGGGACCAAGCGCTTCTGGACGAAAAGGACGGGGGAACATTTTGCAGCCTCCCACCTCTGGCTGCAGAATGTTCCCTGGCTTGTCCTTTCCGGCCTCTTGGGAGTGCGTTTAGCAACTCCGCCCAGAAGCGCTCAGTCCCAATAGCGCATGCATTAAAGTTTTGCGCATGCGCTATTAAAACAGAGCACTCCCAAGAGGATGAAAAGGACAAGCCAAGGAACATTTTACAGAAAGGTCGGAGCCTCCCACCCGCGTGCTGGCCACCCGCAGCAATGGCGCGGCATGATGCGCCGAACCTGGCGGCCACAGCCAGATACGCCCTTGGCCACGTGGCACCCTGAGGCGGCCGCTTACTTTGCCTTCACTAAGATCCGCCCCTGCTTGCAGTGGTCTCAGGCAGTGTTTCCCAACCAGTGTGCCAGGGGCACACTAGTGTGCCGTGAGCGATCATCAGGTGTGCCGTGGGAAATTGGAACCTCCAGGAAGGGGGGGGGGGGGAGAGTCTAGTGTGTTGAAGTATAAAAACCCTAAGAAACCTACCACGATAAAGGCACAAAATTACAAACACCCTCTCCCTACCTGTTGTCTACTTGATCTCCCCCTCTCCATGCATTGGGAAGGCCCGCCTCCCTTTCCCCAAGTAGAGACCTCCTCTTGCCTCCTGGGGGTTCTGTGTGGGAAGTTTGGCCCAGTTCTATCATTGGTGGGGTTCAGACTGCGCTTTGATTGTAGGGAACTATAAATCCCAGCAACTACAACTCCCAAATGTCAAGGTCTATTTCCCTGAACTCCATCTGCGTTCATATTTGGGCATATTGAGTATTCATGCCAAGTTTGGTCCTGATCCAACATTGTTTGAGTCCACAGTGCTCTCTGGATATAGGTGAACTACAACTCCAAAACCCAAGGTCAATGCCCACCAAACTCTTATAGCATTTTCTCTTGGTAATGGGAGTTCTGTGTGGGAAGTTTGTGTCTTTCTGCCATTCCTGCCAGGATATCTATGTTGAGTTCATCGAAACAGGCCCAGGTTTCACACTGAGTGTATAAATACATTTTAAAAACATATTAACTATATGTATTACTATGTTAGAGTGTCACTTTGTGTCATTTTGGTTGGTGGTGTGCCCCAGGATTTTGCAAATGTAAAAAGTGTGCCACGGCTCAAAAAAGGTTGGGAAACACTGATCTAGAGGACTCCTCTTCTTTGACTGGCCATCTGTCAGGAGTGCTTTGATTCTTTGAGGTTGGGCTGCATGGCCCAACTCTAGGATAATAATAATAATAACTACCTTGGGGACCCGGCGGTGCCCGGGTTATTTGAGGAAGGCATTGTGTGCCAAGGTTGGTTCCTATTAGATGTTTATGTGGTTTGCAGTGGTCTCAGGAACTTAGTGAAGGTACTGCAAGTCCCATTGGCCTTGGTCCATCCCCCTCCAAACAGCACCAGGATGTAGAGTGGGTCATGGGGGCTCTGTGTGTCATGTTCGGTCTTGATCATTCTCTGGATGAGGGTTGCAGCGGTCTCGGAAGGTGAGTGAAGGTATTTCAACTCCCATCATCTGTAGTCCGTCCTTATTGAAACAGCACCAGGGTGTAGAGTGGGTCATGGGGGCTCTGTATTGTATTTTGTAATTGTGGCATTGGGTGAGGGTCGCGTTGTGCAGAGTCCTTTATGCAAATGCCATTTCAGTTACAACCAATCCCCTCTGTCTGGGGACGTTTGGGCCTGGTCTGTGATTTATAGGGGCTACAGTGTTGTTTGGGAAGTGAATGAGGTGTAGGTACTGCAAATCCCATCATTCGTGGCCCATCCTGCCCTAAGCCACACCAGGTTGTGAAGTGGGCCATTGGGCCCCAGTTTGCCAAGTTTGTTCCTGATCCGTCATTGCTGTGGGCTGCAGTGGCTGACTGCCTGAGGCCTTTCATTTTTCTTCTGAGTCACTTTATAATGTTGGAATGTGGTTGGCCAATCAGAGTCCTTTATGCAAATACCATTTCAATGGCAACCAATCCCCTCTGTCTGGGGCTGTAGAATGTTGGAGTTCTGAGACTGGCCAATCAGAGCCCTTTATGCAAATAATCCCACAGTGGCAGCCAATCGAAATGCTGGCACATATTCCTCCCTCTGCACCACCCCACCGCCCACCACCGCAAACACTGACATTCTAGGCAAGCCGCTTGCCTAGTGTTCCTCCAAACCCATTCGGCGATTGATTGCTTTGGTCCTCCGCAGCAGCCTCATGGCTGTGGGTTCAGGCTGAGTCCAGGTTCTCCAGCACGGCCACCACCAGTGGCATCAGCTTGGCCACCTCCTCCTACTTGTAGCGCCCAATGAGCCGCTCTAACTCGCGGTAGATGGAGCCCATCAGGCTGGACACCCGCTCCGACATCATGGCAGGGCTGGGACTGCCAGGGTCCATGCCGTCTGCCAGCTCCATGGCCACCGAGCTCAGGGCCGCGAGGGACGATGGCAGTGTGAGAGGCGAGGAGGGCGGCCTTCAGAGGCGGCAGAGGAGTCTGGCAGCAGCGGGAAAAACAGCATCAGCGCCTCTCCCTCTGTGGCGGGGCCTCGATTCCCTCTCAGCGCGAACAGGAAAGAAGGAAGGAACCAACCCTGGCTGACAGGCACGCAGCACTGACCTCCTTTTCTCATAGTATGTAAGTGCATACTCATATTTAGTTGAATTGAGTCTTAAAATATATTATATATATTATATGGCTCTCTGAAATAAATTTCCAATTTTTTTGCTTTCATGGCTCTCTGAGTCAAAAAGGTTCCCAACCCCTGTTCTATGAGATAGCCACCCTTTTTTTGTCAGAGGGCTCTTGCTGGGATGGCCATCTGTCAAGAGTGCTTTAATTCTGCGTTTCTGCAAGGGAGGGGATTGGACTAGATGCCCAAAATAGGTATGAAACATAAGCTCTGCATTAGTGGCGTCTCCAGCAGTTCAGACTCAAGAGAACAAAATAAACAACTTTCAAATATAACACAGAAAGAAAGAAAGAAATCCTCCATGCCAGGGATCCCCAAACTAAGATCAGATGTGGCCCTCTAAGGTTCAACAGTGGAACTCTCTGCCTCAGAGTGTGATGGAAGCTCCTTCTGATGAAGCTTTTAAACAGAGGCTGGATGGCCATCTGTCAGGGATACTTTGTGCTTTTCCTGCATGGCAGGGGGTGGCCCACATGATCTCTTCCAACTCTTGCTATTCTATGATTCTTGTGGTCAAGAAGTTCTTCCTAATTTTTTCCTGAGCTGTTCAGCAGTGGAACTCTCTGCTTCAAAGTGCGGTGAAGCTCCTTCCTTGGAAACCTTTAAACAGAGGCTGGATGGGATACTTTGTGCTTTTCCTGCATGGCAGGGTTGGCCCACATGATCTCTTCCAACCAGGGCCGGTTCGTCCATTAGGCTCCCCGCCGCCCGCAGCGCCCGTGCCGCGCTGCCCGCCGCCCCGCTGGCCAGGCCTCCGTGGCGCTCCTGCCGGCGCTTCTGCATGCGTGGAGCTTTTTGCGCATGTGCGAAAAGGTCCGCGCATGCGCCTCGCTCCGGCTTGAGCCAGCCAGTGCGCGTCGCAGATTGATGCATGTGCACTGGCCGCCAAAGTGGGAGGCGCGCTCTGGAGCCAGTGCGCGCGCAGATTGGCGCATGCGCACTGGGGCGCAATTTTTACGTGTACCCCGGGGAAGAGCTTGGTCCGCCCCTGCTTCCAACTCTTGCTATTATAGGATTCTTGTGGTCAAGAAGTTCTTCCTAATGTTTTTCCTGACTGTAAGAGCTGTTCAGCAGTGGAACTCACTGCTTCAAAGTGTGGTGAAGCTCCTTCCTTGGAAACCTTTAAACAGAGGCTGGATGGCCATCTGTCAGGGATACTTTGTGCTTTTCCTGCATGCTTTTCCTATTATTCTGAGAACAATTTTCACCAACATAAACTTATGGGTAATTCAATGGGAAGTGTGGGCCTGCTTTTGGCTGATGAGATAGCCAGGTTAATTGGGGTTGTTGTTGTTGTTGTTGTTGTTCAATGTCAAGGCATTTCAGACTTAGGGTGACCGTAAGTCTTAAGTTTAGGGCTGGGTAAATAACCTTGGAGGGCCCCATCTGGCTTTAATTTGGGAACCCTGGCTTAGAAAATGCCTTTCTTTCTGTGTTATAGTTGCAAGTTGTTTGTTTTGCTCTCTTGAGCCTGAAGTGCTGCAGATGCCACTAATGGTGAACTTTCCAAATATTTTATTAAGTGTGCACTATGATTCACACCTATTTTAAGTTTCCTTTTCTCACGGCTATGGGCATATTTTGTAGGCGGTTTGCCCAGGCCCTCCACAAAGCATGTTTACCCCATAGACCAGAGTTTCCCAAAGATTGCATGATGGTGAGACATGTTTTAGACATGTATCATTTTGCGACACAGTAGTTCAGTTTTACAAGCAAACTGGAAGTTAAACTAATTCTTTATAGGTGATATGGACACATACATAAACTCTGATAACAAAATGTATGGGGACACAACATATTTTATTAAAACCTTTCAATTATATTCTTGAAAATCTGACTTATTGCTTATTTCACACAGACTCAGAGGTTTCCTGTTACATTAGCATAATGCACTTACACATGGTAGCCGACACACTAATGTGTCATGACACACACCTTGGAAAGCTCTGCACTAGTGCTTTTTCGACCACATCAATAATGATGATGATCGCTGTCTAGTTATTTATTTTGCTGGATTCAATTTGAAGGTTGCTTCGAGGTTGTGAAGGTGATGCATCTTAATTTTATTTATTATTTATAATATAACTAGCTTGGGAACCCGGCCCTGCCCGGGTTATTTGAGAAAGGCGTTGTGTGCCAAGTTTAGTCCTTATCAGTTGTTTATTTGGCTCACAGTGGTCTCAGGAAGTGAGTGAAGGTACTTCAAGTCCCATAATCCATGGTCCATCCTCCTCCAAATTGCAGCAGGATGTAGAGTGGGTCATGGGGGTTCTGTGTGCCAAATTTGGTCTTGATCAGTTATTGGATGAGGGTCACAGCAGTCTTGGGAAGTGAGTGGAGGTGCTTCAAGTCCCATCTGGTCCATGCTCCTCGGCACCAGGATGTAGAATGAGTCATGGGGCTGTCCCAAGTTTGGTCTTGATAAGTCTGCACGGTCTTATGAAGTGAGTGGAGGTACTTAAAGTCCCATCATCCATGGTCCATCCTCCTCCAAACTGCACCAGGATGTGTGGGGGCTCTGTGTGGCAAGTTTGGTCTTGATCAGTCATTGGATGAGGGTTGCAGCAGTCTTGGGAAATGAGTAAAGGTACTTCAAGTCCCATCATCCGTGGTCCACCATCCTCCGAACTGCACCAGGATGTAGAGTGGGTCATGGGGGCTCTGTGTGCCAAGTTTGGTGTGTATTGGTCATTGGATGAGGGTCGCAGTGGTTTCAGTAAGTGAGTGAAGGTACGGCAAGACCCATCATCCATGGTCCAACCCCCTTAGAACTGCAGCAGGATGTAGAGTGGGTCATGAGTACTCTGTGTGGCAAGTTTGGGCCTGATCTGTGATTTGTAGGGGCTGCAGTGGTCTGTGGGAAGTGAATCGGGTGAAGGTACTGCAAATCCCATCATTTGTGGCTCATCCTGCCCTAAACTGCACCAGGATGTAAAGTGGGTCATGGGGGATTTGTTTGCCAAGTTTGGTTCTGATCTGTCATTGTTGGGGGCCGCAAAATGTTTTGGCCTTAAACTCCCACCATGTCTGACTCCCTCTGCCACTTTAGAGTGTCGGAATGTTGTTGGTGCTGGCCAATCAGAGGCGTTATGCAAATAATCCCACAGTGGCAACCAATCAGAAAACTGGCACATATCCACAAGCACACAAACACACAAACACACATACAAACATTCTCTTTTATTATATATATAGATAGATATAGATGTAGTATAATATAATATGATATGATATAGCATAATGGTATGATATAATATTGTATATGCATATAGTATGGATAATGTTGTAATGTAATACAATATAATACTACTACTAAGATATTATAATTGTATATTTACGTTACATGTAATATTACTAATAATATTGCGATATAATTTGTTATAATACAATGTGATATGTAATTGTTATACTGTGACAATGACATAGTATGTTGTATTTGATATTATAGTATAATATAGTATGGTATAATATATTGTGTACACATATAATATTGTAATGTAATGCAATATATTACTACTACTAATAATATGATATATTTTGAGTTACATGCAATATTACTAATAATATTGTGATATAATTGTTATAGTTCAATGTTTATTTATTTTATTTATTTATCATATTTCTATACCGCCCCTCTCAGCCCGAAGGCGACTCGGGGTGGTTTACACAAGGCAGTCTCTGCCCTCCAATCAAAACACAAGCAAAACAAAACCAAACAATAACCATATAACATAACAATTAGCAATTGCAGTCTCAGCGTCACGTTGAAATCACTTTCCGTCACATCGTCGTCATTCCATATATCTAATTCAACCATTATATTTCATCAGCAAATGCCTGCTCAAACAGCCAGGTCTTGACTTTCCTGCAAAATGTCAGGAGGGAGGGGGCCGATCTGATGTCACTAGGGAGGGCATTCCAAAGCCGAGGAGCCACCACTGAAAAGGCCCTGTCTCTCTTACAATGCGATATGTAATATTGATGTTGTGCTGTGGCAATAATATAGTTTATTGTATTTTTATAGTTCAATGTGATAGTGTTACAGTACAATGTGATATGTAATATTGATGTTGTACTGTGGCAATAATTATAGTTCATTGTATTTGCATTTTGCTTGTGAGCTGCTCTGGGTTGAGAAGGGCGGCATATAAACATCGTGAAATAAATAAATAAAATGCATCTCTGTTGGGGTGTATTGCTTCTGAGCACGGGCCTTCCAAGGCGCTATTATGGCAAACTGTCAATTACCATCTCATTCACATTTGTGTCTACAATGGACATTATCATATCTTGCTGCAGTAAATTATGCACTGTTCTCTTGGATGCCTGCCTGGAAGGTTGGTTTGCCAATTGCAGATGTGTGTGGAACAGTTACTCACTGTCGAGGGAAAATTTGTTGTGTGCATGCTCAAACATGCTATGTGGTCCTGGAACGGATATCCGGGCTAAATCTTGGTCTAAGTTAATAACGGGAGTCCTCTGTCTTTGTTCTGTGTGGGAAGTTTGATTCCATTCTATCATTGGTGGAGTTCAGAATGCTCTTTGATTGCGGGTGAACTATAACTCCCAGCTGTTGAGCAAGATCTTCGTGTGTGTGTTTCTGCCATTCTTGCCAGGATATCTATGTTGTGTTCATCGATACAGGCCCAGGTTTCACACTGAGTGTATAAATACATTTAAAAACATATTAACTATATGTATTACTGTGTTAGAGTGTCATTTTGTGTTATTTTGGTTGGTGGTGTGCCCCAGGATTTTGAAAATGTAAAAAATGTGCCGCGGCTCAAAAAAGGTTGGGAAACACTGATCTAGAGAAGAGTCCTAGGGTTCGAGTGAGGAATGTGCATAGCACTCATGAAAAAGGAGGATGCCCCTGACCAAGTTCAAAGGCTTTTTGCCACAACTCGCCCTGGCATACTGCCCCGATTTTATTTTTTCTCACCAGAGACCGTTCTTTCAAAACCTTCTTTCTTCTGAAATTTAACTCTGTGAGCACCTTTGACATTTCCTTTGGCTGTACATATTGATCTCCTCTTTCCTTTTGCAAAATAGTTTCACCCCCCCCCCCCACTCCCACCTCCCAAAATTGAATTTCCCATATATATAAAGGAGTTATTGTGTTGGCGTTCTCTAGAGCAAATAACAAAGTTTGATCTGATGCACATCTCTTTGAACTGGCCCAGTTGAACATTAGATGCCTGCACAATAGCTTCCTGTGATCTTGATTTGCTCGGAGGTCATTATTTCCACATGGCCCAGCCTGACGGAAGGTCAACTGTTCAGATTGTTATTGGTGTGTGTTCCTCTTCCTGTCACTGACATGATAGGTATGGAACCAGCCAAAGTTTCGCTGTAGCATGTTTGCTGCATAACTTGTACGCATTGAAATAGTTGCCGCTTGCTTAGTTAAGATACTCCTACGGGCATGTTCTGACTTGTGTTGTCCAGTGGAAGAGATTACCAATTGTAATTTCCAGGCCTGAGAGATAACTGGCGATTGCCCAATATCCGCAGCTGGCCCCTGCTATAATATAATGAGTTTGTGTACATTGTCTGGCTACGTTTCCTTGTCCCTACACTTAACTATTCAAGATAGATATTGCCAGTGATGTACTGGAGGAAGAATGAGGACCTTGGTTCTAGAAATTTTTGCAAAGGAGGGATGATATTATCTTGCAGAAGAGCTATAAGGCTATATATACTTGCGTCTTTAAGAAAAGTCTCCATGCTACGTAGTCTTTACATTAAGATTTTATGACAGATACTACAATCTTCATTGTGTTCCTATTCAGAATGACCCCCCCTCCCCCAGGAGCGTGGAAAACGACAGACAGTATACTATATCACACTTTAGCACAGTTCGTATTTGTTTCTCAATCTTTCTCCATTGAGCTCAGGATGAGAGAAAAGCTTATCTCAGTTTATCTTCATTATAGCCCCGAGACATAGATAAAGGGCCCTTCCAGACAGGCCTTATTCCAGGTTATCTGCCTTAAACTGGATGATATGAGTCTCCACTGCCAGATAATCTGGGATAAACAGAAAATCTGGGATCAGATCCTGGGATATACGGCTGGTCTGGAAGGGCCCTTGGATACTGAGTTCACTCTGAGAATTGCATGGCTAATTAGGGATGTAAACTTAGGTGGCTTTTGATGTTGGTTCCTCTACTACAGTGTTTCTCAACCTTCCTAATGCTGCGACCCCTTAATACAGTTCCTCATGTTGTGGTGACCCCTAACCATAACATTATTTTCATTGCTGCTTCATCACTGTATTTGTGTGTGTGTGTGTGTGTGTGTGTGTGTGTGATTTTGTCATTTGGAAGTTGTAGTTGCTGGGATTTATAGTTCACCTACAATCAAGGAGCATTCTGAACTCACCAACAATGGAATTGAACCAAATTTGGAACACAAAACTCCCATAACCAACAGCAAATACTGAAAGGGTTTGGTGGGCATTGACCTTGAGTTTGGGAGTTGTAGTTCACCTATATCCAGAGAGCACTATAGATTCAACAATGATGGATCTGGACCACACTTGACACGAATCTTCAATATACCGAAATGTGAACACTGATGGAGTCTCGGGAAAATAGATCTTGACATTTGGGAGTTGTAGTTGCTGGGATTTATAGTTCATCTACAATCAAAGAGCCCCTTGCACCCTACCAATGATAGAATTGGGTCAAACTTCCTACACAGAACCCTCATGCCTTGAAGGAACTAGCTGGCGCGAGCCTCCATCCCACCTCACACACTCTCCCTCACCCACACATGCGCATTATGCTGCCATGCGCCAAGCACGCCTGCTCTCCCATCCATGCTTGGAGTCTCAGAATCAGCCCTCCCCTTGGCTGGGAGGCCTGCCAATCAAAGCAGAGGAGAGCTTTAGGCGGGAGAATTCGCAGTCTGTTTCCAAAAAGAAAGAGAGGGACAAGGGGAGAGATCTTCAACCTTTTCTGCCAAAGGGCTTCCCAAGACCATCAGCAATGCATGTTTTCTGATGGTCTTTGGCGACCCCTCTGAAACCCTCTCGCGACCCCCCTGGGGGTCCCGACCCCAGGTTGAGAAACACTGCTCTACTAAGTTCAGCACTTTGGAGAATTCCTTTAAAACAGTGCTTCTCAACCTGGGGGTCGCGACCCCCAGGGGGGTCGTGGGGCCATTTTCCGGGGGTCGCGAAGGCACCTCGGTTAGCCCCGCCCCCTCTCCAAAATAGCTGCCGGCCCCTGTGCCAGCCAAACAGCCAGGCGCTCCAGGTCGGCTCCTCCCCCCCCCCCTTCTCACAGGGCTAGATAGAGTTAGGAGGAGGAGCTTAGAGGCAAAGGCACACAAGGGATAAGGTCCACCAGTTTATTTTCGGGTCAAGTCGACAGCGGAGCCTGGATTTGCGGCTCCGAAGCCGGCTGCCCATGGAGGAGGCGGACAAGCGGCAGAGGCGGCACAGGGGACCCCAGGCAAGGCTCCTATGCCGCCGCTCTTCCTGACAATCCTTCTCCTCCTCCAGCTGGCCATGAAGGAAGAAGAGGGGGAAGAAGAGGAGAAACTGTAGCAGCCCACCCAGTCCCTTCTTCTTCCTTTTCCTCCTTGATGGCCAGCTGGAGGAAGAGGAGAAAGAAAAGGAGAAGGGGCGCTGCTGTTGTTTCTCCTCTTCCTCCTCCAGCTAGGCATCGAGAAGTAAGGAGGAAGAAGAAGGAAAGGGCAGCAGCACCCCATCGAGGCAGGGAGGCAGCTGGTGGGTCGCAGGAGGCAGGAGCGCCTCCTCTGTGCTTTCATTCCCCTCCTGCGATCCACAGCTCCCTGGGGTCGCCGTCTCTTCCTCTCCCTTCCGCCCCCATAAGGGAGACCTGGAAAGCAGGGAGGGGAATGGAAGCGTGGAGGAGACACCCCCTCCGGAAAACAAGCAACTTCCTCCGTGCTTTCATTCCCCTCCCGCCTCCCTGCTTTCCAGGTCTCCCTTCTGGGGGCGAAAGGGAGAGGAGAAGGAAGAGGAAGCAGAGCAGGCAGGTAGCTGCCCCTCTGCTCCAGCAGGAGTTCCTTGAATTTCTTGCAAAAGCAGGTAGCTCTCCCAGACAGCCCCTTCCAAAGACCCAAAGGAAGAATCCCCCACCCCACAATTTCCCTTTCTAGTCCTTCCCCCTTCTTCCCTTAGTTTCCCCCAACTTTTCCAGAACCCTTTGCCCACCCCTCTTCCCTTTTCCCAGTTTTCCCCCTTCCTATCCCAGCCTTTTCTACTCCCAGCCCCTCTCTCTCCACTTTCCTAGGTTCCAGCCTCTTTCCCATTCCAGTCTTGCCCCCTTTCCATCCCAACCTTTCCCACCTAAAGCTTTCCCCCTTCCCCAGTTGCCCTCTTCCCATCCCAATTGTCCAAATTTTCCAGCTTACCTTAAATTACAGTTTTATGTAAACATTCAAAAATATTTAACCCAATGCCTCAATTAATGTAATTTTATTGGTATTAATTTTATTATTCTTGAAATTGACCAGAACTAAACATCCCAGCAAGACCCAGATGCCAAGGTCTATTTTCCCCAAACCTCTCCAGTCTTTTCTGTTGGTTATGAGAGTTCTGCAGGCCAAGTTTGGCCCAATTTAATTGTTGGGTTTCAGAATGCTCTTTGATGGCTGGAGAACTAAACATCCCAGCAGGACCCAACCCCTTCCAGTCTTTTCTATTGGTCATTTGGGTTCTGTGTGCCAAGTTTGGTCCAGGTCTGTAATTCGTGGGGGTCTCGGTGGTCTGTGGATGTCAGAGCTGCATCTGTTGAAGGTACTGCAAATCCCATCATCTATTGTCCATACTCCCCCAAACATATTGTTTTTTGTGATTAATCACCATGCTTAATTATGTTAATTTGTAACAATGAAAATACACTCTGAATATCAGAGTAGCAAAATTATTGTTATGAAGTAGCACCGAAAATACGGTTGGGGGTCACCACAACATGAGGAACTTTATTTAGGGGTTACGGCATTAGAAAGGTTGAGAACCACTGCTTTAAAGTCTGGAATAAAATTCAAAAGGGCAACAATGGAGCAGCTGCAGACATTCTTGGATGATGCAACCTGGCTAGACCCCTTCCAGTCCGGCTTCCGTTCTGGGCATGGGACAGAGACTGTCCTGGTCTCCATCACAGACCTACTCCGTTGCCACTTGGATCGAGGCGGATCGGCGCTGCTCGTGTTATTGGGCCTCATGGCAGCCCCCCTACAGTGTCCCCCAGGGGGCCATCCTCTCCCCGCTGTTATTTAACATCTATATGCGACCACTCGCCCAATTGGTGCGGAGTTTTGGGCTGGAATGTCACCAGTATGCTGATTACACCCAGCTCATTCTGAGGATGGACGCCGGGGCGGAATCTATACCTGATAATTTCCAACTCTGCTTAGAAGCCGTTACTGGATGGCTATGAACCAGTAAGTTGAAGGAGAACCCAGCGAAGACGGAGATCTTGTGGCTGGGCCGCCCGGTGGGGAGAGAGATCCAGCTGCCGACATTCAACGGCGTGGCATTATGCCTGCAGTCTTCAGTCAAGAGCTTGGGGGTCCGACTGGACCCTCAGCTGTCTATGGAGGCACAGATTATGTGCGCCTGCAAGACAGCCTTCTACCACCTGCGGCAGGCAAACCGCCTGGCTCCCTACCTCTCCCGTTGCAACCTGGCCACGGTGATCCAAGCCACGGTAAGCTCGAGGCTCGATTACTGTAATGCGCTGTACATTGGCCTACCTTTGTCGGCGATCCGGAAACTCAAGCTGGTGCAGAACGCGGCAGCCCGCCTGCTATCAGGAGCCACAAGAACTGCTCATGTAACACCACTCCTACGTGAACTGCACTGGCTGCCAATTGAATTCCGGGTCTCCTTCAAGGTGTTAGTTTTGACTTTCAAGGCCTTATATGGTTTGGGGCCAGTGTACCTGAGGGAGCGGCTTACCCCATATGTGCCCAGAAGATCACTGCGTTCAGAGGGGCTTAATATGTTGGAGGTCCCTGGTATGAGGATTTGCAGGCTATCCAGCACGCGGCAGAGGGCATTTTCAGTGGCCGTGCCGGCCTTATGGAATTCGCTGCAAGCGGAGACGCGAGCTCTGTGGGACTTAATGACTTTCCGCAGGTCCTGTAAGACCTGGCTATTCAGGCAGTCATTTGGTGCCTGATTAGTGCCTGCTATAGCTTACCACCCTGCCGCGTCGCTGCCGCTAGTGTCATGTGACGCCCCTGGCGACCCCTCCCACGGAGCGGCCGCCGCCGCCGGCCATGCCACTGGGAGCTGCGAGCTCCCCCCCGCCAATGTTCGGGCAGCCCTTGATGGGTGCAGTAGACATTGAGAGGGCTCTGGCGAGGTCCCTGGGGGCGCCCCGACGACGGGCAGGATGGCTGCCGGCGATTCCTTTGACCGCGACTAGCTCAGGTCCTCTGCCAACATCAGATGGCGCCTGGCCGGCCCCCGATGACAGCTATGGGGCCAGGAACGCCGTTAGTGTGGGAGGTCCCACGATTGATCCCCCCCCCTGTGCCCCGATGGGCTGCCCAGACCCGAGAGACATCCGCCGAAGCGGAGGCGGGGTCGAGGGCGGGGCAGGGGCCGGGGCCGGAGGACGTCCCTCCCCCGCTCTGCAGTGCCCCCCCCTCCCATGGCGGTTGTCCCTTGGAAGGCGCCCCCCGGAGGCCCCCGTTCCAGGACCTTCAGGAACGCTACCCGTAGGCGCGGGACGCCTCCACCGACAAGCCCCCAATTTGGGAGGGTGGGCAAGCCGCTGACAACGAGGCACGGCCCACTGACGGACAACGACCGATATCTCAGTGGCTGTCACTGCTCTGACTTGGAGTCTTTGAGGACGCTCCTCGATTTGTGGGTCCCCGGCTCCCCTCATTTGATGGACGTGCTTGATAGCTCTATCGGGTGGCTCTGCCCCTGGGCATGAGCCTGGTCTCTCTCCCCCCCCCTCCTATTTGCTGTTGGTTCCCTGTGATGTTTTACCTTTTGTATATCTGTATGTTTATTTATGTATACTTTGTATCCTTGTTTGCCTTCGGCTCCTGTGAGCAGCCGCGAGTCGGCGGCATAGAAGTCCGAACAAATAAATAAATAAATAAATAAATGTGCTTGACCTATTATGGTTTTATTGTAAGGGGTGGGATTTTTAATTGGTTTTATGATGTATTTTACGTGTTTTAACTTGGTATGTTTTATGTGCTGTAAACCGCCCTGAGCTTCGGATAGGGCGGTCTATCAAGCTGAAATAATAAATAAATAAATAAAACGTTTGCTGTTTCACTAGCATGGAAACTGCCAGCAAGCATTAGATGGGAGGTTACCCAAGACCAGTGGTTCTCAGCCTGTGGGTCCCCAGATGTTTGGCCTTCAGTGGCTTATCCCTGAGATAGAGCCACTGACCGTAGACTTTGAGTGCCCGCTCCTGCTCCATGGCTCGGGCCCGGCTCCACAGAGGCTTCTCCTTGTCCTCCTTCCCTTCCTCCTCATGGCCTCCGCATGCCAGCGCCCTCCACAGCAGCCCCAAAGACAGCATCCTGCCTCCAAGGAGCCCTGCGACTGCCCTTCACCCGCTCCTGAGACTCCATTTTTCTCAGGAAGGCCCTGAAAATGCCTTAAACTACATTTCCGGCAACACCACAACGCTCCCACCCTTCAGACTGGTCGGAATCCCTCGAGGCGTGACGGGAGAGGAAGTCCTTTTTCCCTTTTCTCGGGAACCGGAAGAGGCACATTTTCCAAGATGGTGGCTTCCGGTTCTTTTAAAAAAAATATTTAAAAAAGACTATTCCTTCAAAGAAGGAAGCAAAGCAGGATGGTGGACCTGCTGAGGGTGCTGCTGCTTCCTTTTGCCAAGCTGAGCCGAGGAGCCCGAAAAGTGCTGGTAGCGTGGCAGGGACGGGGCTGCTTGTGTCCGAAGTGGAGGCCGAGGGGCTGCCACTGGGAAGACCCAGACTCAATCATCAAAAGAGCCACACCTGTCTCCCGAGCCATAGGTTCCTGACCCCTGGTCTATGGTGAGAAATTCTGACAATATCCGAAAAACTTCACCATCCCTCCCACTACTTTAAATTGAAGGTCCCCTGCCTTTTATCCTTCTCTGGTTAAAAGGACAGCTGCAGGCAAAGCTTCCCATGCCACCTGCGTGCGTTTATAGGTAATTGGAGCCCTGTTCCCAAATGAACTGGTAGGTTTACTTGATGAAATAAGGGACTTGGTCGTTGCCCCTCCCTTTCTTTCCTAATCTTTTTCTTGGTAATTTCTTGCATGCCTCACAACAGTCTTTGTTTTGTTTCTATATGTTTTTCGCCTTCCTTATTTCACTTTCTGTAGTACTTTCAAATGCATCCTTCCTCAATTTCCTTTCTTTATCACCCTCGCCATCACTCCTCATAAATGTAGAATTAATGTTTTTCTTCCCTGTCCTGCAATGTTCACCTTGAAATGCTTGATGTTTTAAGAAGGAGTATTCCAGTGTCTTCCTGAGTAGGTGCAATTTTGATTACAAGGTTAAATATTGACTGACTCAGTTCACTAAACCAGTGTTTCCCAACCTTTTTTGAGCCGCAGCACACTTTTTACATTTGCAAAATCCTGGGACACACCACCAACCAAAAGGACACAAAATGACACTCTAACACAGTAATACATATAGTTAATATGTTTTTAAATGTATTTATACACTCAGTGTGAAACCTGGGCCTGTTTTGATGAACTCAACATAGATATCCTGGCAGGAATGGCAGAAAGACGCAAACTTCCCACACAGAACTCCCATAACCAAGAGAAAATGCTATGAGTTTGGTGGGCATTGACCTTGAGTTTTGGAGTTGTAGTTCACCTATATCCAGAGAGCACTGTGGACTCAAACAATGTTGGATCAAGACCAAACTTGGCATGAATACTCAATATGCCCAAATATGAACGCAGATGGAGTTCAGGGGAAATAGACCTTGACATTTGGGAGTTGTAGTTGCTGGGGTTTATAGTTCCCCTACAATCAAAGAGCATTCTGAACCCCACCAATGATAGAACTGGGCCAAACTTCCCACACGGAACCCCCAGCAGGCAAGAGGAGGTCTCTACTTGGGGAAAGGGAGGTGGGCCTTCCCAATGCATGGAGAGGGAGAGACCAAGTAGACAACGGGTGGGGAGGGGGGTGTTTGTAATTTTGTGCCTTTATCGAGGTAGGTTTCTTAGGGTTTTTATACTTCAACAGCTAGACTCTCCTCCCTCCCCTCCTGGAGGTTCCAATTTCCCACGGCACACCTGATGATCGCTCACGGCACACTAGTGTGCCCCGGCACACTGGTTGGGAAACACTGCACTAAACAACAGGTTAGCGTGCAGCAAAGGGAAAGAACTTAAAGTTATGGTCAAAGACTGAAAGTTTTCCATGGGGAATGTGCACCGTATACAGTTCCATGTTCCTTTGTATATCTGGTGACTTGAAATAACACTTCAAAGAACTTTTCCCTCTCTGGGTTAAACTGTTGCGTCGGGGTGGCCAAACATAATTTAAATAGGTTACAAAGTAGTTTCACAATCCCATGACATGTAAAGCAAAAAAAAAAAAGGAAATGGGTGTCTCGGAGTGGTAATAAATTGTAGAGGCCGATTTGTATAGTATCACTGGATTGGGCTTTTCTTCGGTTTGCTTTGTGCAATGTGTGTGGTAGAGCTTAGATTTTGAAGTCTGAATGGGAATGTTAACAAAAAAAATGAACCGGTGTCTCTAATGACAAAGTAATTATTTGGGGAAAGAGGGTGAGCTTTTGGCACTTTCTAACTGCAAGTGATCCAGTGTTTGGACACCTGGTATGTGGTAGGTGTACATATGGGGGCTTTTGTATGTAAAAGTAAATGACAACTAAGAAACTGTAGTGATTTATTCGGCATTTGCCTTGTGGGTTTTTTTTTGTGGGGGATGGGGTTGTCTCTGTGCATTTCAGGTTTTGAAGAAGGATGTTTGGCTTCCTGCTTTCCAGAAACTAAAACATACAAAGAATGGGAAACTGTAGTTTACATGTGAAAGTGCAGAAGGCTTGTTGGTTTGTTTTGTTACCTGCTGTTTTATATATGAACTTTAGAGCAAGTGAGCGTGGTATAGAACAGTGTTTCCCAACCTTTTTTGAGCCTCGGCACACTTTTTACATTTGCAAAATCCTGGGACGCACCACCAACCAAAATGACACAAAATGACACTCTAACACAGTAATACATATAGTTAATATGTTTTAAAAATGTATTTATACACTCAGTGTGAAACCTGGGCCTGTTTCGATGAACACAACATAGATATCCATACAGGAATGACAGAAAGACACAAACTTCCCACACAGAACTCCCATAACCAAGAAAAAATGCTATAAAAGTTTGGTGGGCATTGACCTTGAGTTTTGGAGTTGTAGTTCACCTATATCCACAGAGTACTGTGGACTCAAACAATGTTGGATCAGGACCAAACTTGTCATGAATACTCAATATGCCCAAATATGAACACAGATGGAGTTCAGGGGAAATAGACCTTGACATTTGGGAGTTGTAGTTGCTGGGATTTATAGTTCCCCTACAATCAAAGAGCATTCTGAACCCCACCAATGATAGAACTGGGCCAAATTTCCCACACAGAACCCCCAGGAGGCAAGAGGAGGTCTCTAATTGGGGAAAGGGAGGCGGGCCTTCCCAATGCATGGAGAGGGAGAGACCAACTAGACAACGGGTGGGGAGGGGGGGTGTTTGTAATTTTGTGCCTTTATTGAGGTAGGTTTTAGGGTTTTATACTTCAACACACTTGACTCTCCCCCCCCCCCCCAGGTTCCAATTTCCCACGGCACACCTGATGATTGCTCACGGCACACTAGTGTGCCCCGGCACACTGGTTGAGAAACACTGCCTTAGACCACTGCAAGAGAAATGTAGAGAGCTGAACAAAGGACTCTATGTAACATTTGCCGACCTCACCAAAGCCTTCGACACTGTGAGCAGAAAAGGTCTGTGGCAGATCCTGGAATGACTAGGATGTCTCCCCAAATTCCTCAAAATAAGGAATGCTGGCCCTCATCCTGTTAGATGAGGGCCAGCACGGTCAAGTCAGATAAGGCAATGCTCTCTCAGAGCCCTTTCTAATAATTAATGGAGTGAAGCAAGGTTGTGTTCTTGCACCAACCCTATTTACAATCTTCTTCAGCATGATGCTCCAAAGGGCTACGGCAGACCTCGAAGAAGACGACAACGACATATATATATACGCTATCGTACTGATGGTAGCTTGTTCAACTTAAGCCGCCTGAGGGATCGCACTAAGACTCTAAACCAGGGGTGCTCACACTTTTTCAGCATTCGAGCTACTTATAAAATAACCAAGTCAAAATGATCTACTAACCCACTACTCAGAGAGCCATAAAAGCAAAATATTTGGAAATTTATTTCAGTGAGAGCTATCTATTATATAAATGGGTTCACGTCATATGATGTATACCTCAAACAAAGAAACCATACAACGCAGAAACACAATACTTGCCAACAGAAATAGGCCTCAAGCAAGGTACGTTTGTAGCAAAGAAACTTTCCCCCCAAAACCTAAAAGGCCCCCAAAACAATGAGTAAAAATAAAACTACATTTCCCAGTATCCTCCGGGGCAGCCAACGACTCACCCAGCCTCTACATTCTGAACAACATGATTGGCTGCCAATAAGGGCGGATTTGCATAACTGCTGTAACCATAGCAACGCTGGCAAGAGCCATCCAAGGCTAGGATAGAATGCTGAGAGATTTCAGTTGGTGTATGAGGGTTAAACTGCCAAATCCAAACTCTGAGGGAGCAATTCTCCAGCAAATTCCTACCCACACAACACAACACAACTTCCAATCACAACCCATCCCACCAACCTTACGGGACCCCGTACACACAACACCTACAAACACCACAAACAAAAACCATTCCTTCCTTCCACACAGACATAAACTGACCCAAAGACAAGCCATGCCTTATAAAAATAACAGCATCGGACGACACACTCACAACGCTACATACATCAAACAAAAAAGGGCAGAACAAACGCCAGAACAGAAACACACTGCGCAGCAGAGACACAGACAGGTTACTGCACGATGCACAGCTGAGAACCAAATGCAAAGAACTGCACGACAAGAAGAAGCGCGCAGCCAGGAACAACAAAGACGCAGAAATGCAACACAACAGCAGCGCAAGGAGCGCAGAAACACGACGTCGCAACACAGAAAACAAACTTCAAAAACACCACAACCAATTCCACCGCCTAGCCTTCAGATACAACGCTGCACAAGACTATAGCATGGCGCCAGAGGCCGACATTGGCACCCTAACGCACATCTGCACACACTGCAAAGCCCTGAAATACCCAGCAGAAACAACAGGAATGTGCTGCCTAGCGGTAAAGTCTCTCTACCACCACTTGCCACTCCTCCACAACCACTACAGACTTTGCTGAGTTGAGACACTCCAGAATCAAAACACTTCCTCCGCTATATAAGACAATACAACTCATGCTTCCAGATGACATCATTTGGAGCACACATAGAAAGTGCGCAATTCATGCCTACATGACCCCACCAAGACCGTAAGTAACGTCATTTCCAACCCTTACATCTCGCATCTCCTAAATAGGGCACAGCAATGCGTGCTGGGTACAGCTAGTATAATATATTTTAAGACTGAATTCAACTAAATGTGAGTATAATAAGCCCCTGAATTTATTCATAATAATAATGATGATAATATTCATTCAGCCTCTGCTGCTGCTACTACTAATAGTAACAACAACAACAACAACAGGTTCCTAGAGTAGAAGGAGACCTCCAAGGGCCATCCAGTCCAACCTCCTTCTGCACCTGGGCGGTGTCGGGAGCCTGCAGGGCGGGACTGAGCCTTCCTCCCACCCTGCCTGCGACCTACCAGTAGATCGCGATCTACCTAATGAGCACCCCTGCTCTAAACTATCTAGTCCGTGAGCTGCTTTTTGCTGACGATGTGCCCTTGTTGCCCATTCAGAAGCAGCCCTGCAGCGCCTCACATCCTGCTTTGCAACAGCTGCAGAGCTGTTTGGGCTGGAAGTCAGCCTGAAGAAAACGGAAGTTCTCTACCAGCATAATCTCTTCAGACACCAAGATTGATAAAGAGATAGATCACAGATTAGCAAAGGCATATAGTGCATTCGGAAGGCTTCACAAAAGAGTCTGGAGCAACAAGCACCTGAGGCAAAGCACCAAAATCAGTGTGTAAAGAGCTATCATACTGTCTATTCTCCTTTATGGGTCTGAAACATGGGTCACCTATCGCCAACAGCGATGACTCCTCGAACACTTTCATCAGCGCTGTCTTCGCACAATCCTAAATATACACTGGATCGTCTATGTGACGAATGTTGCTGTCCTTGAGCAAGCAGGGATCACCAGCATTGAGGCCATGCTATTGAGAACACAGCTGCGCTGGGCAAGGCACGTCTCTAGGATGGAGGACCACCGCCTCCCAAAGATACTACTCTATGGTGAACTCGCCACGGGTCAGCGCAAGAGAGGCACCCCAAAAAAGAGATATAAGGACTCCCTGAAAAAACACCTCAAGCTCGGCCAGATTGATCACCAATAATGGTCCACCCTGGTCTCACATCGGGAGGCATGGAGACGCACTATCCACAATGCTGCGGCCTCTTTCGAGAAGAAACGCTGAACGGATCTTGAAGAGAAACGAAAACGCAGAAAGAACCGCAACTTGGAAACAACATAACCCAAGGAGACTTCCTGCTGTGCTTTCTGCAACCGAACTTGCCTATCTCAGATTGGCCTTTTTAGTCATCAACGCACTTGTAAAAAGTGTGGGATAAGTCCTTCCTCAGAATCTTTGTTCGCGAAGTAATGCCAAGAGAGAGAGAGATTGTAATGGCTTTATACTTTATTAAATGTTTATTGCTACTGCTTCTTCAGGGCATTTTAGCAGGGACAGTGCGTTATTTTAAAGCTTATTTAAGTTGTTTGGCATTGCTAAAACAGTCTTAATAGAGTGTGAGATGTTTGAGCCTTGTAAATGTCTTGGCGATAAAAGGAGGGACGAATACTGTAGAGTAATGGAAAAGAAAAACATTTGAATTGTGAATGTATTGAACGATAGTTCACTCAGCATGGAATAAATGTATAAATCCAAGTTCAGACTCATCCAAACTGTAATTTAGACCAGCATATATCTTAAAGAGATTCACGGTTTGTGATCTGTAACAGGAGAAGGAATACAAATAGCGTGCAATTCAAGATTCCTTTATTTAAAGTGTGTACTTTAAAATCTATAAAGTAATAACAGAAGAATTTGGGGGGTTTCCTTGAAGGAGTTTTATATAATAGCATAAAGTGGCCAAGCAAAGCTATGTCTAATTCTGGTATGGTTACATTGGTTGTTATTTCAGGTTCTTTGAAGGTCTGAATGGCCTCCTAACATTAGAAGTGCCTTCTTCCAACTGTATTGCCTCAGCCTTTTAAATTAATGCAGAAATGCTCTAAATGCTACTTGTAATGAGAACAGAGATGTAAACCAAGCTGATCTCTTGGTACGATCTACTTCATGGAATTCTTTCTCATATAAGATTTTACTGGGTTTTTGGGGTGTGGGGAAGAGTTTCGAACTCAAAACTGTGACGGGGTCAGCTATCCCACCGCTGCCACCACTTTGTGAAGACGCAGCTTTCAGCGTGCGTCAACTTGTGAGGATCTTTTTCTTCAATCTAACTCAGTGCTGTCCAACTTCTGGCGGGTCCAGGGCCGGATAAGAGGTCACTGATGACCTGCGGGGCCGCTCGGCCCCGCCCCAGGCCCCGCCCCAGCCCAGGCCCCGCCCCTCCTAAAGCCACCAAAAAAGGGCAGAAGCCGGCGCCAGCGGCAGCGTCACAGGCCTGGCGTGACGCGCTGCCCTTGGCACCGCCTACTCCTTTTGGCGCCCCCTCCCTTCCTAGGCCGGGGGCCGCCGAAAGGAGGAGTAGGCGTGCCAAGGGGCAGCGCGTCTGAGGCCTGGCGTGATGCGCTGCCCTTGGCACCGCCTACTCCTCCTTTCGGCGCCCCCCTCCCTTCCTAGGCCGGGGGCCGCGAAAGGAGGAGTAGGCGTAGGGGCAGCGCGTCATGCCCGGCCTGTGACACGCTGCCGTTGGCGCCGCCTTCTGCCCTTTTTCGGCGCTCCCCCTCCCTTCCTAGGTCGGGAAGGGGGGCGCCGGAAAGGAGGAGCTAGCTCTCTTCCTCCTCCCTGCCCTGCCTCCCCTCCCCCCTCCCCCGGCTGCCATTTTTTTTTAAAAATCGATTTTTTAAAAAATTTAAAAATGGCGGCTGAGGGCATAGGTGGGGCCGTGTCCAACAGGCTACGGGGCCGGATCCGGCCCCGGGGCCGCCAGTTGGACAGCCCTGATCTAACTGGAGAACTGTGGCCGGATAGTTTTCTTATTCCACCCTTACCACCAATTCATATGAAGACTTCCGTTATTTCCACTTGCTGCCACCATATAATGTAATAAGTATTCACACAGGTCAGTTTTCCCACTGACCTTTCGATTACTGTGTCAGAGCAGGGACACAAACTCCCACTGACACTATTTATTAAATTTTGCTGCCACCATTCACTATAATTGGCTACCCACTGGGAAGAATTGGTTTTAGAGGCGTGTGTGTGAAGGAATTACGAGAGGAGATACCTTTGTTAAAGAACTGTAAAGTTTATTCAAACAGTGTTCTAAGCGTGGAGGTTTCAGAGTTCAAAGCTTAGGTGGTTACAGTATCTTCTTAGAGGCACGACCCTTTAGGGTTTGCTAAGTTTTTCCCCTTCAATATACATAAATATATATAAATATCAACCATATTTAAAACCTGTAATAAAGAAATATGACTGCACCACATGGGGTATTAAGATGCTTTCGTTTTCAAGGGCGTTTACACTGCAGAGTATACCAGGGCCTATGTTTATTTTCCTAATTATTAAGGTATACGATCATGCCATGGGTTTTAGACAGTTTCTTTGTGGTCTTCATGTTTTTGGCTGGATAAACAGCAAAGGTTTAAATAAATTGTACAGTGTGCTCTTGGAATATTTATAATTTTCTGCGTATCTCTCTCTGAAATTGTTGATGTACTCCTGAAATGTACCGTAACGAAGTTAACTTGAAGAAAGGGGTATGCCATATTGTTTATGAGCTATTTATAGCTACGAAGTATTACCATGTTAGTGTCAACACATTTAGAATATAAAGATTAATTTTATGAACTTGTCATGTTTTGACTTTACATATCCCACAGTAATAGACATTTCCTTTTATTTTAAAGGCAAGAGAAAAATATCCTGAATAAGTAAAAAAAAGTTTAGTTGAACTGCACTTCTCTTTCTGCCCTTAACTGTATCCATAAAAACGTATGTTGATGCTTTAGCCTTGGTTGAAACTGACCACTGGAGGCAGAACTGTTCTGAATGAGCTTAGTGTTGCCTAGAAACAGCTTTCTATTAGTGTGGTTATTGTGCCAGGTTAGAGTTAAAGACATTTTTTAGATTGGCTGCAAATTTTACTTCAGTGCTCACAAAGCTAAGTCTTTCACATGACTGCTGCTGGCCCTCCTTTTTATTTGTTTGCTTCTTTGCTTCCAAGACTATGTGGAAAACAACTCACCGTAGAGTTTTTGTAATCTAAGTAGATAAGAACACGATTGAACACACATTTGTCCACAAATACAGATGATCAGAAAAGGCATAATAATCATAATCATCATAATCATCATCACAACAGCAACAACAACAACTTTATTTGTATTCTGCCCTATTTCCCCGAGGGGACGCAGGGTGGTTTATAAAGATGTAAAACCAAAACTAGAGGCCTCTCACAAGTTCTACCTATATTTGTTTTCTCCTATTTAACTATTTAGCTTTTCTGCGCAATCTTAAATTCTATTATTTTTGACTTTAGAGAACCAATTTTTAGAAAGCCCTTGAAAGCTTGTGGTTTTACACACCACAAGGTACTTCTTACCACAGGCAACTGGGCTGTGAATTTCTGTTTACCAGTTGAAGTTACATCTGTACTGTTGTCCTAACCACAAATGACCTACATGGAAATGTTCGGAAGGAAATTACTATGGCTTTTGCTTACTTTGTATCAGTGGTTCCCAGCTTGTGGGTCCCCAGATGTTTTGGCCTTCAACTCTCAGAAATCCTTACAGGTGGTAAACCGGCTGGGATTTCTGGGAGTTGTAGACCAAAACACCTGGGGAACCACAGGTTGAGAACCACTGCTTTATATTAAGAAGTGTAGCCTCTAGGGCTGGTCTACAATTTCGGATATGCCCGAATTTCGGAAGTTTTTTGGATGCTTCCGACTTTTTAAAGCAATTTCGAGAGCAACCCTCACAACAGGAATTCCGAAATCCAAAATTCCAAATTCCGAATTTTGGATGTCATTTCCGAATTTTCTTGCTGATTGCTCATTGGCTGATGGTTAACAGCTGACTCTCCCTTCTGCTGATTTGCCCATTTTTGAAAGCAGACACCATTTCCGAAGACTTCCGAATTCCGGAAATACTTCCGAATCAATTTCGAAATTTATTGGAAATTTTTCGGAAGTCCATATAATCCGAAACGACAGCTACAATTGGATCCGAAACAAGTTTCGAAATGTTTTTTTCTTGGATCAACCAGCCCTAGTAGCCTCATAAGAAGAATAAAAGCTTTAGTAATCATTAATCCATTTGACGTATATTCGTTTTCAGTTTCTAAACAATAAACCAAATTTTGAGTTCCTGAGGCCTGGTGTTAAGAGAACCCTTTCCCTCAGCTCTCCAAGGATAGTTTGAAAATAATTCCTTAGCTCAGTGTTTCCCAACCTGTGTGCCGTGGCACACTAGTGTGCCGTGAGCGATCATCAGGTGTGCCGTGGGAAATTGGAACCTCCAATACCTTTTCTTCCCCCTCCTGCCAAACACTTCTTCTTCTCCACTCGGGCTCCCTTCTTCCCAGCCTCACTCTGCTCGCTTTGCCTTGCTTTGCTCACGCTGTGGCTTCTGCGGGAGGGGGAGGGAGGAAGACGTGACCCTTGCGGGCGCTACTGCGCAAACTCGCCCCACGTCTTCCTCCCTTCCCTCCACAGTGCTCTCTGGATATAGGTGAACTACAACTCCAAAACTCAAGGTCAATGCCCACCAAACTCTTGTAGTATTTTCTCTTGGTTATGGTAGTTCTGTGTGGAAAGTTTGATTCCATTCCATCATTGGTGGAGTTCAGAATGCTCTTTGATTGCGGGTGAACTATAACTCCCAGCTGTTGAGCAAGACCTTCGTGTGTGTCTTTCTGCCATTCCTGCCAGGATATCTATGTTGTGTTCTTCGAAACAGGCCCAGGTTTCACACTGAGTGTATAAATACATTTAAAAACATATTAACTATATGTATTACTGTGTTAGAGTGTCATTTTGTGTCCTTTTGGTTGGTGGTGTGCCCCAGGATTTTGTAAATGTAAAAAATGTGCCGCGGCTCAAAACAAGGTTGAAAAACACTGCCTTAGCTTCATTAGGCTGTATTGTAAAGATCAGTAGAGATTATATTAAATATTTATATTTATTATTGTACACCCTTTTCTCCATGTAACTTTGATCATGATAATAAGTTGAAATACTTTCGCCGTTTTCATTTCAGGAAAAAGTTAAAGGCAACATTGCAGTAAAATTCAGTTAACCATAAGCAAGTGGAAGTTTTACATTATATAACAATTGCCATTTAAAATTGATATGATGTTTAATGAGTAAGTAATCTTTTCTATTTCTTGTTTGTTCTTTTTTAAATTACGTCATTTCAGCCACCAATTGTGAAAATAATTCAAGGTCCCTTTGCAATTAAGGACCCTTTTCTCTATAAGTCATAGGTCCTGTATTGAGAAGATTTTTTTTGTTTTTGTTGGAGTGGAGGAGCTTTTAAGTGCCAATTTTTCAATTTAACTTCTAAACAGGCCCTGCTGTGAAGGGTTAAGCTACGTATAATCACATTGGGGTAGGAATCTTGAAATGCAGGGCTTAAACTAGTGTCACCCCCCCCCCGGCCTTCCCTATAAATGTGTAGATTGTCACATAATGATACAAGACTGGAAGTGACTGTTGCAAGTTACTAACTGATTCCTTTCTATGATGTGTGTGCATGTCTTTTTATAAATGCATGGGAACTCTTTTTTTTTTGTATATACTGAAAATAAACCGCAGGGCTGTTGCCAAAGATGTGGCTGGTTCTCTCAGATCAATTTAAATGGATGCTCTTATCATCTTTGTATGTTCTATCTACTTATCATTATTTTCTCACTGTTCTGCTTCCCTTCCTACTCTTTAGTCTTTCTTCTGTTCACCCGGTTCATTTGGATTAGTATGTTTCTTACACCACCTTTAGACCTCAAACCTTTTCAGGCTGCTTCAGACGCCTTTCCCCATTGCATACAGTCTTCTATTTTCCTATCTCTTCTTGGGTTCAGATCCGCTTGGACACTCATTTAGAACAGTGATTTTCAACCTTTTTTTGAGCCGCGGCACATTTTTTACATTTACAAAATCCTGGGGCACAGAACCAACCAAAATGATACAAAATGATACTCTAACACAGTAAAAATATAGTTAATATGTTTTTAAATGTATTTATACACTCACTTGGTGTGAAACCTGGGCCTTGTTTGGCATTTGCATTTTCCCATCATTGTCACTCGCTTGTCTTGCTGTGATCCCAAATTGCCACTGTCATTTGACACGCAGCTGCAGCACTAACTCTAACTTTGTTTACTGAGTGAATCCAAGATGGTGCGACCATAGCACTCTCATGTCACTTCTTAGGTGACGCGAGAGTGCTATGGTTCTATTTCTTAAAGGGACAGATGCGCCTTATAGTTTATATATGAATGAAGTTCAAAAATAATTTCCCACGGCACACCTGATGATCTCTCACGGCACACTAGTGTTCCACGGCACACTGGTTGAAAATCACTGATTTAGAAACTCCGCCATTCTCCTTCATTGTCCAGTTTGCAAGACTATAGTGTGGCTTCAGGGCAAAATATAGAAAGGATGGGTATGGGAGCAGAAGGAAATCGAGCTGTTGCAGAAGGGAGGAACTATTTATTTATTTACTTACATTATTTTTACCCCACTTTTCTCAACTCCCCTCCGGGACGACAACAACGACTTTCAGAGCAGTTGACAAAGGCAGCAATTCGATGCCACAATATACAATATAAAACCATAAAACATACATCATTAAAATAGTAACAGTTAACATTAAAACGCATAATCAACATTCAATTAAGTTACAACAGTATTCCGCCCACAAACCTAGATTTGTAAACAGTAAGCCATATCCTCATCTGTCAGCTTGCCAGTCCAATTCTAGTACAAGGTGCTGCATTATGCTATTGTGCAAAGGCCTGGTCCCAAAACCAAGATTTTACTTTTTTCCTGAATGCTAGGAGGGATGGGGTCGATCGTATTTCGCTTGGAAGCACATTCCACAGGTTGGGAGCCACAGCCGAGAAGGCCGTGTCTTTCGTTCCCACCAGCCGCTTTTGAGATGTTCGCAGGAGTGAGAGCAGGGCCTCCCCGGATGATCTTAAATTATGAGGTGGGATGTAGAGGCAGATTCGTTCGGACAAGTAAGCTGGGCCAGAACCGTATAGAGCTTTATAGGTCAAAACCAGCACTTTGAATTGAGCTCGGAAGTGGACAGGCAGCCAGTGGAGCTGGCACAACAGGGGGGTGGTATGCTCCCTGTATGTAGCTCCAGTTAGTAATCTGGCTGCCGCCTGCTGGACTAATTGTAATTTCCGAACTGTCTTCAAAGGCAGCCCCAGGTAGAGTGTGTTGCAGTAATCTATTCGGGATGTGACCAGAGCGTGGACGACCATAGCCATATATAGCATTGAAACATATAACTCCAAACACCAAACCCATGTATAATAGTGTGCCTGTAATCAGGTTTAAGAGGCTAAGCAGTAGCTCTCTGCTGAACTAAAAGCATTCTTTGCACTTGTGGAAGTCTAGGTGCGGATCACCTTTTTACCTGATACATTAACGTCAGACATGCATTCTTCAATCATATACATGTTTTTATGGAATTAGGTCCCATTGAACTCACTTGGGCTTACTTTGTCAGTAGATGTAAACAATACATGAGTCCACCAATACATAGAATGTCAACCTCTGTTCTTTACAACAGTGTTTCCCAGCCAGTGTGCCGTGGCACACTAGTGTGCCATGAGCGATAATCAGGTGTGCCGTGGGAAATTGGAAACTCCAATACCCTTTCTTCCCCCTATTGCCAAACACTTTTTCTTCTCCACTCGGGCTCCCTTCTTCCCAGCCTCGCTCTGCTTGCTTTGCCTCGCTTTGCTCACACTGCCGCTTCTGTGAGAGGGGGGAGGGAGGAAGACGTGACCCGTACGGTCGCTACTGCGCAGACTCGCCCTACGTCTTCCTCCCTCCCCTCCACAGTGCTCTCTAGATATAGGTGAACTACAATTCCAAAACTCAAGGTCAATGCCCACCAAACTCTTATAGTATTTTCTCTTGGTTATGGGAGTTCTGTGTGGGAAGTTTGATTCCATTCCATCATTTGTGAGTTCAGAATGCTCTTTGATTGCGGGTGAACTATAACTCCCAGCTGTTGAGCAAGACCTTCGTGTGTCTCTTTCTGCCATTCCTGCCAGGATATCTATGTTGTGTTCATCGACATAGGCCCAGGTTTCACACTGAGTGTATAAATACATTTAAAAACATATTATCTATATGTATTACTGTGTTAGAGTGTCATTTTGTGTCATTTTGGTTGGTGGTGTGCCCCAGGATTTTGTAAATGTAAAAAATGTGCCGCTGCTCAAAAAAGGTTGAAAAACATTGCTTTACAAGATGTAATCTATAATTTTAAATTAAAGCTTTTTTAAAATAAAATATCCTGGAAATGAAGATTAAATAATTTGGAAGAAATCTCTGGCCCCAGAACACTCTCAGCTGTGCAGCTTATCCAGAAATCCTTTGGAGACTTTGTTAAATCAAGGTCTGGAAACGGCTTGCCGAGCACTTCGGTGACTTCACTGTGGTATTTGTGGAGCCCTGAGGGGACTCTATTTTAGTTAGTCTCACAAAGGCTTGATTTACATTTTGCAGGTTTCAACTTGAGTAGTTGAGAGATCAGTCTTTTTTAAATGGCCAGCAGTTGTTCGGCACAGTTATATAAAGTTGCTCTAAAGCTCTTTATCTCCACCCTGCACCCTTTAAACACTTAGCGTTTCCCCTAATTCCTTTCTTCCTCCATCTCTTCCTGCAGCACTGGTGCCACGGCGGGAGACACTTTGGAATATTATACGTGGCTGAGCATTTATTTTAAGGGACGAAGAAGTCGGGGATTGTAAGGCATTTTGCAGTACAAAATAGTTGCTATTTGCAGTCACTGACAAACTTCCTATAGAGGGATTTGTCGCCAGTGCAGACGCTTTCTAGCAGTCATCCTCAGTTTATAGCAGGGGTCCTTGGACTTTTTAAGCAGAGGGCCACTTCCCAGCCCCTCAGGCTGTTGGAGGGCTGGACTATAGTTTGAAGAAGAAGAAGAAACCACAAACAAATCCCTATGCACATATCTTACTGTATTTGTGTAAAAACATGAAAGAACAATGAATACAATATTGAAGAACAGTTTCAACAAACATAAATCTGCCAGTATTTCAATGGGAAGTGTGGGCCTGCTTTTCCTGATGAAGTAGTCAAGTTAACTCGCGTTGGGACTGGGTCATTGACTTTGAAAGGCTGCATCTAGTCTGTGGGTCTTAGTTTGGGGACCCCTGGCTTAGAGGATTTAGCTTTCTGCTCCTCATATCTCTCTCTCTCTCTCTCTCTCTCTCTCTCTCTCTATATATATATATATATATACACACACACACACACACACAGGTCCTTCTCAAAAAATTAGCATATAGTGCTAAAGTTCATTGTTTTCCATAATGTAATGATAACAATTAAACTTTCATATATTGCACACCAACTGAAATATTTCAGGTCTTTTTTGTTTTGTACTGATGATTTTGGCATACAGCTCCTGAAAACCCCAAAATACGGTCTCAAAAAATTAGCATATTTGGTCGGATGGAATATGCTAATTTTTTGAGATATGTATGCCAATATGATCAGTATTAAAACAAAAAAACACCTGAAATATTTCAGTTGTTGTGCAATGAATTGAAAATATATGAAAGTTTAATTTTTATCATTACATTATGGAAAATAATGAACTTTAGCACTATATGCTAATTTTTTGAGAAGTACCTATACACACACACACATATACACACTAGCTTGGAGACCCGGCAGTGTCCGGGTTATTTGAGAAAGCATTGTGTGGGCCGTGTCCGGGTTATTTGAGAAAGTTTGGTATTGTTCTGTCATTGTTGGGGGCCGCAAAGTGTTTTGGCCTTAAACTCCCACCATGCCTGACTGCCTCAGGCCTTTTCCTCCCCCCCCCCACCAGAGTGTCGGAATGTTGGTGGTGCTGGCCAATCGGAGGAGTTATGCAAATACTCCCTCAGTGGCAGCCAATCCCCTCTGTCTGGTGCCTTAGAATGTCGGAGTTCTGAGGCAGGCCAATCAGAATCCTTCATGAAAATAATCCCACAGTGGTAACCAATCGAAACGCTGGCACATATTCCTCCCTCCGCACCGCACCGCCGCAAACACTGAGTTTTATTATATACATAGATAGATATATAAATGCTCTGTCTGTAATGAGGCTGAAGTAAACAAAAGAACCACTGAACGGAATCACACCAAATCTGGCAGAAAAACCTCTCGCAATGCAAGGTGTGACCAACAAAAATAAAAACTTTTTAAAAAACCCTAAAAATAACTGATAAATCCTAAATCCTAAAAAAGGAGAAGATGCCACTAAGGGCCTTGCCTTTCCACCTTCAGCCACTTCAGAATGTTAGAATGCTGAGGTGGACCAATCAGAACCCATATGCAAATAACACCACAGTGGCAACCAATCACCATTTCTGACAACCTCAGGCGTTTCCCTTCTCAGCCACTTCATAGTCTTAGAATGTTGAAGCTGGCCAATCAGACGCCAAATGCAAATAATACCACAGTGGGAACCAACCAGAAAGCTGCCACATATCCGCACACATACATACATACAAACATAATATAATGTTACTACTATATATTGCTATATTAAATACACTCATAGAATAGAGTTAGAAGGGACTCTACCATGGTATTGGGGAGAACAGACAGGAAGGAAGGAGAGAAGAAAGGAGGGAGGGAAAAAGGGAAGGAATGAAAGAAGGAAAGGGGGAAGGAAGGAAAGAGAGAAGGAAGGAGGGAAAGAGAGAAGGAAGGAAGGAGGTACCAAAGGAAGGAAGAAGAGAACGTAGAAAGGAAAGAAAAAGGAAAGGCAGGAAAGAGGGAAAGAAGGAAGGGAGGAGAAAAGAAAAGAAAAAGTGAAAGAAGGAAAGAAACAGGGAGGGAAGATGAAAAAGTAGAGGAAGGGGGGGGAAAATGAAACCAAAGAGTGAAAGAAGGAATAAAAGAAAGAGACAGAGAAGAAAGAAAGGAGAGAAAGGGGAAGGGGGAAGAAAAAAGGAGGGAAGGAATAGTTAGGTAGGTACCTCTCTTTCATAATAGTCCAGATATCTATCTCTACTTCGAAAATTCTTACTATAGGCCACAGCAACACGTGGCAGGGCACAGCTAGTGCTCCTCTAATTATGTAGAGGTTTTGCGTGGGTAGAATTTATTGTGGATATGACACTTCATGGTACTCCCAAAGGCTCAAATTGCGTATCACACCCAGGCATGGTTTGAGCTGCTAAATGTATGGGAAAGCTACAATTCAGAACAGCTCACTGGCTTGGATTTTGCTGATTATTCACTGCTGGGTGGTTATAACTATCAGACTACATGCCAAACCATTGTTGGCATCAATTACCGTTTGCAAAGCCATATCAGAAAGTATGTGCCAGAAGTTATAGGTCAGTGCCGGCATCACACTAGGCGATAAGTACTGGAATGGCACCTTAATTGAAGCAAAATGAACAAATTCCCTAACCATAGTTAGAGACGGGGGTCTTACTACTGGAGTGTTTGTTCTCGCCTATTGATCTTTCTGCTTCCTGAACTCTATGGGTAACGTTTATTTTGGCAGGATCCTATAACAATGCTTAAACCTATCAGTCAAAAAAGGCCTTGTTTACAAGTCCACAAAAACTACTAGAGCAGAAATGTCTTTGCTGTTCTGCCTACTAAGACATTCCTATGTCAGTCATTTGTATCATATCAATGCCCCAAAAGGGTGAGGAGGGCAGGTGCTTCAGCTTTCTCCTAATTGATGAAAACTGCCCTCCCCGGTTGCTTGGAGGGGGTTATGACTCATTTTAGGTGAATGTCTATTTGCAGCACAATAATAATGGACTGCATTAAATTCCTGTTCATGAGAGTAGTATGGTTCTTCGGTTAAAACACCTGGATCCCTAATAACGGCTTCCTGCAGTGCACTACAAAACTGTGGTGGTATTCAATTGATGTATTTAGTGTCTGGATGCTACTAAGGCAGTATTTCCCAACCAGTGTGCCGGGCACACTAGTGTGCCTTGAGCGATCTTCAGGTGTGCCGTGAGAAATTGGAACCTCCAATACCCTTTCTTCCCCCTCCTGCCGAACACTTTTTCTTCTCCACTCGGGCTCCCTTCTTCCCAGCCTCGCTCTGCTCGCTTTGCCTTGCTTTGCTCAGGGGGGGAGGGGGGAGGGAGGAAGAGGTGACCCGTGCGGGCGCTACTGCGCAGACTCGCCCCACATCTTCCTCCCTCCCCTCCCCTCCTGAACACGCTCACGCTGCCCCCTCAGATCAAAATGGCGGCAGAAGTGGCAGTGTGAGCAAAGCAAGGCAAAGTGAAGCTGGGAAGAAAGGAGCCCGACTGGAGAAGAAAAAGTAAGTGTTCGGCAGGAGGGGGAAGGGCGCGAAGGGGAAAGGGGAGGAAGAGGTCTATGTCGAAAGCTGGCATGGGCAAACTTGGACCTTCCAGGTGTTTTGGACTCCCACCATTCCTAGCAGCCTCAGGCCCCTTTCCTTTCCCCCCCCCCCCTCAGCCACTTAAGCAGGAAAGGGCCTCAGGCTGTTACCGTGTTTCCCCGAAAGTAAGACAGTGTCTTACTTTCTTTTTATCCCCAAAAGCCCCACTATGTCTTACTTTCGGGGTATGTCTTATATTGGGAAAAATTGTCGAAAAAAATTGAGGGGCACCACTGGCTGGGAGGGGCGCCACCACGCCGACTCCGCCCCCCACATTGAGTCCACACTGCCCTGCTCGGCAGCGCACGCGCAGAGCACCTACAGGCGCTATAACTCAGGTCACGCGAACGCCCACACACACGCAGTCGCACCCAAGCGCGCCTGCCGTTGGAGCCAGCGCGCAGCCAAAACCTGCACGCATGCGTTTGGCTCCAAAGCGGTAGGGCGCTTGGGAGCGACTTCACTGATGCTCTTTGATTGTGTGTTAACAGGCGCAGAAATTCTACAGGAAACATAGCGCCTGTAGGTTTAAAGCTAAAAGGCCGGGCGGCACAGGCAGGCAGGCGCAGAAAGGCGCACCGCGGGAGGTGTGCCGCGGCCGATGGGGCCGGTTGCGGTGGTGTGGCGGTGAGTGACGCGGCGGGGGAGGCGGCAATATGTCTTACTTTCCTTTGGACAGCTTATATTAGCCGACCTATTTCCTGAAACCCCGATACGTCTTACAATCGGGGTGTCTTACTATGAGATTCTCTAGCTTGACTGCACTAAAAACTAAACACAGAGAGAGACTGGCAGCTGTTGAGCAAGACGTTCGTGTGTGTCTTTCTGCCATGCCTGCCAGGATATCTATGTTGTGTTCATCGAAACAGGCCCAGGTTTCATACTGAGTTTATAAATACATTTAAAAACATATTAACTATATGTATTACTGTGTTAGAGTGTCATTTTGTGTCATTTTGGTTGGTGGTGTGCCCCAGGATTTTGTAAATATTAAAAGTGTGCCGCGGCTCAAAAAAGGTTGGGAAACACTGTACTAAGGTATCAGTTGGGGGTGATAAATGTTCTTCTTTGGCCCTGTAGAGCATTTTAAATAGGTGGTGACACTTGTGGTTTGCTGAAAGCAGTAAAATTCTGGGTTTGCTGTACTGTGGTTTTGTTCTGCCACATTTGAAATTGCATGATGAAATTGCAGCTTAACCCAAATTGTATTTTTCGATGTAAGTTTTACTTTTTATACTAGTATGGTATAGAGAAAAGAAGAATATTGACATAATTGTTGTCATGAAAGTAATTTAGATATACAGGCCCTTTGAGACTGTTTACTTTAGCTTGTTAGAGTTTGGAATGCATCATTTAAATTGGAGAACGGTTTATGATATCTGCTCTGTCATTTGACATCTGTTCTCACTACAGCAAAATGCCCTTTACAGCCGGGCAACTCTTCGCTCACTGGGGATTCTGTCACAGTAATAAAGTGTGGATTAGTCTGCTTGCGTACCTAGGTAATGAGTATTTATCCACTTTACCAAGGCACAGTTTTAAAATAAGGTCTTCCCAGTTCGTTCTGTTTACTACATAAGAACATAAGAAGAGCCATGCTGAATCGGACCTCAGCCCATCTAGTCCAGAATTCTGTATCACACAGTGGCCCACCAGTTGTACACGGGGATCTCGAGCAGAAGGGAGGGCAAAACCCAGACCTGCTCCTCCCGACCCCCACAACCAGTACCCAGGGAAATCCTGCCTACCTCAACCAACTCCGAGGTGGCACTTGAATGTCCTTTTCAGTAACTACCGATACACTTGGTATCCATGAATCTGTCTAATCCTGCCTTGAAGTTGTTCAGGCTGACAGCTGTCACAACCTCTTCTGGAAGTGAGTTCCATAACCCAATGACCCTCTGGGTGAAGAAATATTTCCCTTTATTAGTCCTAATTTTCCTACCTTGGAGCTTCAGGGAGTGCCCTCTAGTCCTAGTGTTTTGTGACAAAGAAAATATTTTTCTTTATTCACCTTTTCTATCCCATGCATGATTTTATACACTTTGATCAAGTCACCTCTTAAACGCCCGTCTTTCAAGGCTGAAAAGACCAAGGCGTTGCAACCTGATTTCATAAGGGAGCCGCTCCATCCCTTGGATCATTCTTGTTGCCCTTTTCTGTACCTTTTCCAGTTCCGTTATATCCTTCTTAAGGTGCGGAGACCAGAATTGTACACAGTACTCCAAATGTGGCCTTACCATAGATTTGTAGAGAGGTAATACAACATTTGCTGACCTATTTTCGATTCCCTTTCTGATCATGCCAAGCATAGAATTTGCTTTTTTCACTGCTGCTGCGCACTGGGTTGACGTCTTCATTGAGCTGTCCACCAAGACCCCAAGATCCCTTTCCTGGTTTGTCTCGGAAAGCTTTGACCCCATCAATTTGTAGGTGTAGTTGGGGGGTTCTTTGCCCCGATGTGCATGATTTACACTTGTTTAGGTTAAAATGCATTTGCCACTTTGTTGCCCATTCACTCAATTTCGAGAGATCTTTCTGGAGCTCTTTACAATCAGTTTCATTTTTAACTACTCTGAACAATTTAGTGTCGTCTGCAAACTTTGCTACCTCAGAATTCACTCCTACATCCAGATCATTAATGAATAAATTAAAAAGTAACGGACCCAAAACTGAACCTTGGGGTACGCCACTTCTCACCTCTTTCCACCCAGAGAAGTGTCCGTTTATTACCACCCTTTGTTTCCTACAGTTTAGCCAGGTTCCAATCCAGGACAAGACCTGTCCTCTGATTCCATGGCTGAAGAGCTTATTTAGGAGCCTTTGGTGAGGGACTTTGTCAAAAGCCTTTTGAAAGTCAAGGTAAACAATATCAATTGGGTCCCCTTTATCTATGTGTTTATTTACACCCTCAAAGAATTCTAACAAGTTAGTAAGACATGATTTGCCTTTGCAGAAACCATGTTGATTTTCCTTCAGCAATGGAAATGACTTAGGACCAATAGTATGCCTGGTGACAGGAAAATAAAAACATTTCTGTGAATTGGTGGTTCCCACATTACAAGAATCCTTTGAATACCTTTTGGTTTTGCACAACTGGGAAGCCTTTGGCCCTCCAGATGATTTGAGCTTCTCCCCAGAGCCTCAGCCAATATCTCATAAGGGTAAGTGATGACGTGAATTCCAGAAGGAAGCATCTGGAAGGCCACATGCTACACAGCCCTGCTGAAAAGAGATGGGAATACTAGAATCAGGCTTAGTGTCTGAATCAAGCCTTCTAAGGCAGTGCTACGCAAATTGTGGCATGTGGACTGGTGCCAGTCTATGAGTATTGGCTGCTGGCCTGTGGAGAATTTCCAGCAAAGAATTAAACAGCTGTAGTCACTGGGCTTAGGGATGGTGCCCTGGCACCTGGGGTAAAAAAAAAAAACCAAACCCACCAAATCCCAATATCAGCTTGAGAAATGTTGCTCTCAGGGTTTCCAATGTGCTCCCTAGCACATTTTTACTAAAATACACCACACTTTTATTGAACTCTCTTCAGTACAGGAAGCAGGTGCCCATTTTAGAGGGAAAATTCCTTTGTTAGAATTTGCTACAGCAGGGGTGCTCATTACGTCGATCGCGATCTACTGGTTGATCATGGAGGCCGTACTGGTCGATCGCAGCGGAAGAGATTTCAAGATTCCAAGTCGCGGAAGCAACTCTCGGGAGATTTCTCGTGTGTTTACTTGCGGTTTCTTGGAACTGTAGTCCTGCAGAGCTGCGCTCCCCGATCATTATTTATTACGTGTGTTGTGCAATATTGGCTTATTCAGTTATGCAAGGTACATCAACATACACTGTACATACAAAGAATCCTTAATAAATTTGAAAATAGTTATTTGTTTTACATTTTTGTAGTGGGTAGGAAGATCATTTTGACTTGATTGTTTTAAAAGTAGGTCGCATGCTACGGTATGGTGGTGCAGTCATAACCACTGGTGTGATTTAAGTGTCATTCATTGTTCACTTAATGGCTTTGGGGAAGTAAAGGTACTTCTTCGTTCCTGCAGGTTAGAGAAAGCAAAGCAAGCAGCTGCAATAGCTATTCCAAATATCTAAATTGGTATTGATAATGGATATTTCAATGAACAATTCTGTGTGTGGGTTGAGAAGGGTGGGGTAGAAATATAGTAAACTAGCTAGGGGACCCAGCAATGCCCGGGTTATTTGAGGAAGGCATTGTGTGCTAAGGTTGGTTCCTATTAGATGTTTATGTGGCTTGCAGTGGTCTCAGGAACTTAGTGAAGGTACTGCAAGTCCCATTGGCCATGGTCTATCCTCCTCCAAACCGCACCAGGAAGTAGAGTAGGTCATGGGGGCTCTGTGTGTCACATTTGGTCTTGATCATTCTTTGGATGAGGGTTGCAGCGGTCTCGGAAGGTGAGTTAAGGTATTTCAAGTCCCATCATCTGTGGTCCATCCTCCTTGAAACAGCACCAGGGTGTTGAGTGGGTCAAGGGGGCTCTGTATGCTATTTTTGGTCTGTATTGGTCATTGGGTGAGGGTCGCATTGTGAAGTGGGCCATTGGGCCCCTGTGTGCCAAGTTTGGTCCTGATCCGTCACTGCTGTGGGCTGCAGTGTCTGACTGCCTGAGGCCTTTCCTTTTCCCTCTGCATCACCTTAGAATGTTGGGATGTGGATGTCCAATCGGAGTCCTTTATGCAAATACCATTTTAGTAGCAACCAATCTTCTCTGTCTGGGGCCGTAGAATTTTGGAGTTCTGAGGCTGGCCAATCAGAGTCCTTTATGCAAATAATCCCATAGTGGCAACCTATTGAAACGCTGTCACATATTCCTTGGCACCTCTGCACCTCACAGAAAATGAACCCTTCCATTTCCAACGGAAAAAAACTGTCATTTGGCTAACTCAAGCGTTCTGTTGCATTCTGTTTTGCTGGCCTATCAGAGTCCTTTATGCAAATAGTTCCTCAGGGCAAGCAATGCCCTCTGTCTGGTGCCTTAGATTATTGGAGTTCTGAGGCTGGCCAATCTGAGTCCTTTATGCAAATAATCCGATGCCTTAGAGTGTTGGAGTTCTGAGGCTGGCCAATCAGTGTCCTTTATGCAAATAATCCTACAGTGGCAATCAATCGAAATGCTGGCACATTTCCCGCCCTCCGCACCGCCGCAAACACTGACTTTTATTATATACATCGATAGTAAATAAGCAATTGCAGGGTGATTTATCTGGCTCTCCAGTTTACTACAAGTGTGACATATCTTTTTTACATGATTATTTTAATGTTTTGCTCAACTAAGGACATCTTGTCTAACTAAGGGTATTCCATTGAATCCCACACAGAATCACACGTGCATACAAAAATTACAAGAATGCAGCTTATCCTTTGTTTTCTAGATAAAACCTGTTTTTTTTAGATAAAGGCATTTACAGGAATTGGAAGGTGCAACCCCTCCCATGTCGGAGGCAGCGCAGTAAGCCTCTTCCTAGATGGAGGCTGCTTACTGTGGTTTTTTAAAATCATGAATTTATTTATTTATTTATTTATTTTTTAAAAAGCAAATTAAAGTATCAGCTGTCCACATAGAGATACGATTGATGTAAAACAAACAATTAACCAACTAACTGCTGGCAGATTTTTTAAATAATATGTCAAATGAGCGTTATAATTTAGTGCATAACCAGAATAGACAAATTGAGATTATTGCTGTTTTTTTGGAGGCTATGGTAGTTCAGTCACACATGAGGTCTGGAGCTTTCGAAAACGACACCCCCTCCAACCCACCCTGAGCGCTCTGTGCAGGCATGAGTTAACTGATTAAATTACATTACACGAATCAGTGCTCCTCTGCTTTTTAAGCAGGCCGGTTATACATACATCTGTACATAAGGCTACTTTCTCACACCCTGCATGGCCTTTTTCTCCCATGCTCAGACTCCTTACGTGCTGTGTATTCTTCTAGGAAGAAGTATTTTTAGGCGTCATTCATTAAATGCATCTAGAGGCTTGTAGTATGCTATTTTAAAGAGTGTGCCATTTAATTGTAAGCATTTTAAATATTAGATACTGGAAGCAGACTCTTGTTATATATAATCCCACTTTTTAAGTTTTAGTAAACACCAAAAGCTGATCTGGAATCGATGTTACAGGCGGCATCAAATGCATTATTCTCTACCAAACAGTATCCATCATTGTATACCTGATGAAGTTAACATTTTATGTAGGAAGTGGTTGCTTATGATAAATGCTGGATTCAAGTAACAGTTTGAGATGACCTGCAGTGTGACATGTTTGACACCAGATGGCGCTGTCTCAAGACTGCTAAATGGAACCTTGAGGAATGTCAGTTACAAAGTGACAGTTGGGATTTGTCAGTTGGGATTTAATATCTGTGAGGAAAGGATGTTTAGAAAGGTAGCTGTGATGGCTGTTGTTTTTCGATGTTTTGCCAGTTATTGTTAAATACAATTCAATTCAAAGTTATATTTTTACCTTGTGAATTGTATGAGAGTTTCATTATTCACTCGAACAGAGACTGGAGTTTGGGCCGATGGGGAATTAAATTTCTATATTTCTGTTGCCTATCCGCTGTGACATAAATAATCAACGCCGAAGATGGATCTTAAAATCTGTGGATGCTCACATCCGCTTAGTGGTGCAGTGAAATGGTGTCTCTGCATAAAATGGTACAAACAAAGTTTGCTGTTTTCGATTAATTTTTTTTAAAGCCATGGATAGTTCAGTCTATGGATACAAGAGAGTGAATGTACCCACCTTTGTGTTATTGCTTAGCACAGTGTTTCCCAACCTTTTTTGAACTGCGGCACACTTTTAACATTAAAAAAATCCTGGGGCACACCACCAACCAAAATGACACAAAACGACACTCTAACACAGTAATACATATAGTTAATAGACCTTTAGTTTTGGAGTTGTAGTTCACCTACATCCAGAGAGCACTGTGGATCTGGACCAAACTTGGCAAGCGGGCCCCTCAGGCAGTAGAGCAGGCCGCGGGCCGCCACCAAGCCCAGGCTCTGGCCCAGGGTCCCGCCGCCAGTCTCAGCCGCTCCCATTGCCACAGGTAGCGGCTGAGGGAGAGGGAAAAGGGAGCAATTCCCCGTCCCCGGCACCGCTCTCCGCCATGACTCCGTCCCCTCACTCGCTGAGGAGAAGCATGAGCGGTGGACGGGCTGAAGCCCCGCCCACTGAAGCCCACCCACTGCTCCTCCGCGCGGCCTCAGCGAGCGAGGGGCCGGAGTCATGGCGGAGAGCGGCGCTGGGGACGGGGGGGCGCTCTCCGCCATGACTCTCGCCCCTCGCTCGCTGAGGCCACGCAGAGGAGGAGGAGCATGAGCGGTGGACAGTCTGAAGCCCCGCCCACTGAAGCCCGTCTACCGCTCATGCTCCTCTGCACGGCCTCAGCGAGCGAGGGGCTGGAGTCATGGCGGAGAGCGGGGACGGGGGCCGCTCTCCGCCATGACTTCCGCCATGACTCAATCAGGCAGGAGAAAGCTTCTGCCGCTGAGAAGGGGGCGGGGCCCAAGCAACGCCACCCTTCCCTCCTCCCTCCCTCGATTGGAGGCTGGGGAAAGAGTCGAAGGAGGTGGCGCCCTGGCCCCTTCTTTTTCTTCGCTGCCGCCCGGCCCGTCCTCCTCCTCCTCCTCTCCCAAGCAGCAGGAGTTTGGCAGGAGGGGGAGAAAGGGGGGGGTGAGACGTTTTTCGCGGCACACCAACTGATCCGTCACGGAACAGTAGTGTGCCGCGTCACACCGGTTGGGAACTACTGGCTTAGCAAATGTAAAACACAATGGCTCAGCCGTTTAGAATACCCATGACCCTTTTCACTGATATTCAGGTAATGCAGTTCCAGTGTTATGTGTTGTGTGCTCATTTGTTTAAGACTACAGACTGGGGGTTCCACATTTCAGTTTCTAATTTTACCCAGAAAGTGGATTTGGCAATTGTAGCCTCCTATGTACTATATTTTATTTATTTATTTCATTTATTTATAACCCGCCCTTCTCTACCCCCAAAGGGGGACTCAGGGAGGCTGACAAAAAGGCAACAATTCGATGCCACATATACAGGAGAAAAAACAACAACACATCACAAATACTACAAAACAGATTAAAACAATCAAATATCAATAATTAACCACATAATCCCCGTTCCGCACTCATAGACTGTCCAAGCCAAATCCGCAGTCCGTCTCCATGACCCTGTAATTACTCAATTGTCCATCCGCTGTCCCACATCAACCAAACGCCCGGTCCCAAAGCCACGTCTTTAACTTTTTTCTAAAGGAAAGGAGGGAAGAAGTTGACCTTATTTTGCTGGGGAGCAAGTTCCGCAGGTGAGGGGCCACCACCGAGAAGGCCCTGTCCCTCGTCCCCACCAAACGTATTTGCGACGAAGGTGGGATCGAGAGCAGGGCCTCCCCAGAAGACCACAAATTTCAAGGTGGGGCATAAGGGGAGATACGTTCGGACAAGTAAGCTGGGCCAGAACCGTAAAGGGCTTTAAAGGTCAAAACCAGCACTTGGAATTGTGCTTGGAATTGGATAGGCAGCCAGTGGAGCTGGCACAACAGAGCTGATTGGAAAGGAGATGTCTACCCATTTTTGAATACTATGAATCTATGAGAACAAGAATATACTGTGGAAATTACACAAAATACAAAAAGTGATGGCTACTTTTCATAACTTATGGTGGTTGCAGAGTTCTATATAACTTGAATTACATTGAGATATAATGTACACAGACATGCTTTGTGGACTTTCGACAAATTGTCATATTTAAATTTTCCCTCTCTTAATGAGAAGAACATTGCTTTGCTGAAATATGTAAGACAACGTGGAGATTGCTACATTTACAGTTGCATGGGCTTAATAAAGACATGTCCTTCAAAGCTGGTTTGTAGATGCTCTATTAGGAACTTACATCTTTGTTGTTTCAAGAGATTACGAAATTCTAGGAAGCAACTGAGTTGGTCGAATGCCACACTCCTTTAGCTCAGTGTTTCCCAACTAGTGTGCCAGGGCACACTAGTGTGCTGTGAGCGATCATCAGGTGTGCCGTGGGAAATTGTAACCTCCGGGAAGGGGGGGGGGGGGAGACTCTAGTATGTTGAAGTATAAAAACTCTTAAGAAACACAAAATTACAAACACCCCTCTCCCCACCCATTGTCTACTTGGTCTCTCCCTCTCCATGCATTGGGAAGGCCCGTCTCCCTTTCCCCAAGTAGAGACCTCCTCTTGCCTCCTGGGGGTTCTGTGTGGGAAGTTTGGCCCAGTTCTATCATTGGTGGGGCTCTTTGATTGTAGGGGAACTATAAATCCCAGCAACTACAACTCCCAAATGTCAAGGTGTATTTTCCCTGAACTCCATCTGCGTTCATATTTGGGCATATTGAGTATTCATGCCAAGTTTGGTCCTGATCCAACACTGTTTGAGTCCACAGTGCTCTCTGGATGTAGGTGAACTACAACTCCAAAACTCAAGGTCAATGCCCACCAAACCTTTATAGCATTTCCTCTTGGTTATGGGAGTTCTGTGTGGGAAGTTTGTGTCTTTCTGCCATTCTTGCCAGGATATCTATGTTGTGTTCATCGAAACAGGCCCAGGTTGCACACTGAGTGTATAAATATATTTTAAAACATATGAACTATATGTATTACTGTGTTAGAGTGCCATTTTGTGTCATTTTGGTTGGTGGTGTGCCCCAGGATTTTGCAAATGTAAAAAGTGTGCCGCGGCTCAAAAAAGGTTGGGAAACACTGCTTTAGCTGTTGGCTTACCAGATTTCCTTTCTCATTTCCTAGATAAGATAACATTACTGTTTATATCTATTTGTAATATAAGAGTAGATTGCATACACACCGGCTTAGTAGTAGGGGCAATTTGCCATGGGCTTACGCTGTATTGTTCACTGAACAGTTTTGCCCTCCTGAAATACAGTCCTGCCAAAAAGAGGGCTGTCATATCATGGTTCACTGACAGGTCAATGGAAAGCAGATGAATAGAGAGGAAGCTAGGGGCTACCTGCGCTGCTGTATCCAAAGAACAGATCTTTGTAAAGGAAGTTTGTGTTCTCCTTGTAGTACATGATGCCTAACAGCAGAATAGCTACTTGGAACAGCTGTGATGCAGCTGCAGGAATATTATGGCTTTGGCATTACGATTGCTATTGGAAACTCAATGTTTGTTTACAAATCTTACAAAATCATTTTGCAACTTGTTTCTACTTCTCTAATGAAGATTCGAAATAGTTTACAAGAGGACATTGACATGTTGTATCTGTATTTGCAAAGATACTCTGTTGTTACGTGTTAACTGTTCCTCTCTGGTATATTTCTCTGCAAAAAGTTTTTCTTTTTTTTTTTTTAAAAAAAAGCATTAGCTTCACAACAAAATGTGACAGTGTTAGTCAAACTGGCCAATTAAGTCACATTTGTAATCAAAGTTGCAATAAACTATATTTTAAGTTACTGTCCTTTTGGATGCACATCACTAGCTGTTCAGATAACATAACACCAGCCAGTTCATTGTTTTGAGTGCATTTAAGTTTTTAGAAATAAAATCACATCTTAATATCTTAAACATATATGAATATCTCAAAGTATCCCAAATTTTAAAATTTCAAGTAGAAATTTGATTTTGATTGAGTACAATGCATAAAGTACAAAAAGTATTTAAGTGTGTATCTAAGTATCCTAGACCAGTGTTTTTCAACCTTTTTTGAGCCGCGGCACATTTTTTACAATTACAAAATTCTGGGACACACCACCAACCAAAATGACACAAAATGACACCCGAAAACAGTAATACATATAGTTAATATTTTTTAAAAGGTATTTATACACTCAGTGTGAAACCTGGACCTGTTTCAATGAACACAACATAGATATCCTGACAGGAATGAGAGAAAGACACACACGAAGGTCTTGCTCAATAGCTGTCAGTCTCTCTCTGTGTTTAGTTTTGGGGAAAATAGACCTTGACATTTGGGAGTTACAGTTTCTGGGATTTATAGTTAACACACAATCAAAGAGCATCCTGAACTCTTGCAACAATGGAATTGAACCAAACCTAGCATATAGAACTTCATTACCAACAGAAAGTACTGAAAGGGTTTGCTTGGGAATTGACCTTGAATTTGGAAGTTGTAGTTCACCTACACCCAGAGAGCACTGTGGACTCAATGTTATGTTATGTTGTTGTTTGTTTTCTATCCAGAATCACAATGTTGGAAGGAGACTCACCGCTTTAAGGTCCCTAAAACAGGCATGGGAAAACTTTGGCCCTCTGGGTTCTTTGGACTTCAACTCCCACCATTCCTAACAGCCTGAGGCCCTTTCCTGCTTAAGTGGCTGAGGGGGGAAAAGGAAAAGGGCCTGAGGCTGCTAGGAATGGTGGGAGTTGGAGTCCAAAGCACCTGGAAGGTCCAAGTTTGCCCATGCCGCCTTTCGACAGAGACCTCTTCCTCCCCCTTCCCCTTCGCGCCCTTTCTTCCCCCTCTTGCCGAACACTTACTTTTTCTTCTCCACTCGGGCTCCCTTCGTCCCAGCTTCGCTCTGCTCGCTTTGCCTTGCTTTGCTCACACTGCTGCTTCTGCCGCCATTTTGATCCGAGGGGGCAGCGTGAGCATGTTCAGGAGGGGAGGGGGGGAGGGAGGAAGATGTGGGGCGAGTCTGCGCAGTAGCGCCCGCATGGCAAAGTGAGCAGAGCGAGGCTGGGAAGAAGGGAACCTGAGTGGAGAAGAAAAACTGTTTGGTAGGAGGGGGAAGAAAAGGTATTGGAGGTTCCAATTTCCCACGGCACACCTGATGATCGCTCATGGCACACTAGTGTGCCGTGGCACACTGGTTGGGAAACACTGTTCTAGACAACATGCATGTTTTTTTGCACAGAAAACCAGCATTTTCTGCATAATAGAAATTTTTGCCGTGTGGAAATGTTTGTTTATTTCAATGTACGAATTTTGCATAGAATAAGTTTGAAAACAGGAAGATTCTCATCAGTCCAGGTACTCTTCAACAGGTATTCCTGACATTAGAGAATTTTTTTTTTCATTTTACTCATTTTTCAAATATTATTGAACATTTTCCATCCTTAAAACCTACCTTGCTCTCTTACTATGGTAATAATTCGCCATGTGACCTAATCAGACTGCTATTATAACCGGACTGTTATTAAGCTGAATAATACAATCCTAAATACATCCAAGGAGGCTCCATGCGTAGTGATAGGATGATGAACTCGTATAGATTTGGCTTCTTGTTCTCAATCTTTTGAAGCTTTTTTTCCTGAGGTATTTTTGCATTCCCAGGAGTTGCACTGGGATTTTCTGAACTGGAAATCCAACATACTGAAATGCTTTTAGAAGGGGTTTTGCATTGCCTCTTGGCATGTCATTCCCCTGGCTTTGCTTCCTTCATTGTGTGTATATGTCTGGAATTGTGGTTTCAGAAACGTAGGTGGCAAGCTCTGTTGAGAATGAGTAATATTCTCCTGTATGTTCTACATCTGTCTTTTGAAATCGTCTGCAGCCTTGTTACAGAAAAACCCAAATAAACAAACCAAACAAATGTTGCTGTTATTTGAAGCTACTATTCTAAGAACAGACAATCTATGTGTAGACCAGTGTTTCCCAACCAGTGTGCCGTAGCACACTAGTGTGCCGTGAGAGATCATCAGGTGTGCCATGGGAAATTGGAATCTCCAATACCCTTTCTTCCCCCTTCTAGCAGCTCTTTCTCCCTCTTTCCCTCCCCAAAGATCCTCCCACTCACAGGTTTCCAAGAAACAAATTGAGCCTCTCCGCTTGGAGCCTCTCCGCTTGGAATTTTATTTTTTTTACTATTTTACTGGATTTTTTGAGAGTTGCCTCCCCCCCCCCCAAGAAACTGTTTATAACAGCTTCATGACATCCATAATTAACTGGAAGCAAGTTTCACTCAGGGTGAAATTTCACAAGTGTCTGGAGAACAAGCTCTATGAGGAGCGGCTTGAAGAGCTGGGCACGTTTAGCCTGAGGAAGAGAAGGCTGAGAGAGGACATGATAGCCATGTATAAGTATGTGAGAGGAAGCCGTATATATGTTGTGTTCATCGAAACAGGCCCAGGTTTCACACTGAGTGTATAAATACATTTTAAAACATATTAACTATATGTATTGCTGTGTTAGAGTGTCATTTTGTGTCATTTTGATTGGTGGTGTGCCCCAGGATTTTGTAAATGGAAAAAAGGTTGGGAAACACTGGTCTAGACAACCAGGTATAGCCCAAATGTTCATCTAATCCCTTATTATTGGCTATTCCGACTATTGCTTACGGGAATTGTAGGCCAAAACACCGGAAGGGCACCTTTTGCCGACCCTTTGGAGAAGATAAATTTTTTTTGGAGTTGTCCTTGGGGCATAGCTATTATCCTTTAAAATTTAACTCTCTTGGATTGTGTGGCTTAGCTTACAAAGTTTGTTTGGGCTTTGTGGCTTATAAACACTGAGTTTGTGAGGATCAGTTAGGAAATTTAGCTATCCCTAGTCCATGCAAGCACATTCTGAAACTAATGAAACCTCAATGGAGCCCATCTAACGTGGATTATGATCTACCATGTGCTTGATCATTATATGTTTGTTTTTTCATTCCCATGAAGGCAGGAGAGACCAAAGGTTTCTTGACCAGACATACCACTCTTATTCTGGTGTGTAACAAATAGTGTTGGGCTCACTCAGACTCGCATGCAAAGCTTGTGCTAGTTCATTTTAACCTAACTGCTGCTGTTTTGAATGGTTGTCATTCTTCATGTGTCTTCTGGTAGAGCAGTGTTTCCCAACCAGTGTGCCATGAGCAATCATCAGGTGTGCCGTGAGAAATTGGCACTTTCCCCCCTCCTAGCAGCCCCCTCACAGGTTTCCAAGAAACAAATTGAGCCTCTCCGCTTGGAAATGGTTTTATTTTTTTACTATTTTACTGGATTTTTTGAGAGTTGCCTCCCCTCAAAGGAACTGTTTATAACAGCTTCATGACATCCATAGTTAACTGGAAGCAAGTTACACTCAGGGTGAAATTTCACAAAGGTCTGGAGAACAAGCTCTATGAGGAGTGGCTTGAAGAGCTGGGCATGTTTAGCCTGAAGAAGAGAAGGCTGAGAGAAGACATGATAGCCATGTATAAATATGTGGGAGGAAGTCATATATAGGTTCTGTTCATTGAAACAGACCCGGTTTCACACTGAGTGTATAAATACATTTAAAAACATATTAACTATATGTATTACTGTGTTAGAGTGTCATTTTGTGTCATTTTATGGTGGTGTGCCCCAGGATTTTGTAAATGTAAAAAATGTGCTGCGGCTCAAAATAGGTTAAAAAACACTGTGGTAGAGGACAGAAAGGCAGAGGCAACCGTAGAAAAAACACACATGGAACCCTAGCCCAACCATATGGCATGGCTCCAAGCTGTAATAACTCAGGAGGCTAGTGCCATTGCGGCAAATGCTTTTGAGCAGATGGGACACACTTCCACCATTAGCAGAGTGAAAAGGGGAGGGTGGGAAAGCGATCCTTCTCTCCCTGCCACAGCCAGCTCAAGTTGCTTGTTCCAGCAGAAGGATTTTCCAGTCTTCCAAAAGAAAGTAGTGAGATTAGCTTTAGCTTCCCAACTGAGGCACTGCAGTCGCAGGATCCAGACCTCTCACAGGGAAGTGGGGAATACTTCCCCAAGGTAACCCCACACTCCCCATAGACATGTGAATGCCAGCAAGCTTCATGGAAGTATTTATTTATCTGTTTACTTTATTTATATTCCGCTCTTCTCACCCCGAAGGGGACTCAGAGCGGATTATAGTACACATACTTGCAGACAATCCCTGCAGTTAAACATATATAGACAACAACATATATCGACATATTTAGACATATATTGACGAACATAGGCAAACTTCTGGCTACCAGGGGAAGCTGACGCATTCCTCATCTCTCTCAGCGTTTTCCAGTGTCCCTTGTTGTTCTTCCGCATTCCTCAGCGATTCCTTGAGTTCTTTATGGCCTCATAAATCTGTCAAAATTTGCCTCCCCACTTAATGTGGTACTTTTATCTCCTACTTGACGAATGAACTGTATTTCAGGCTGCAGAGGTCGACAGCAGGCTACACTTAAGGTCGAGCACCCACCTCGACCCGGGCAGGCCTCGAACTCATGACCTACTGGTCAGAGAGATCTTATGCAGCTGACACTTAGCCAGCTGCGCCACTTCCCGGGAAGTAGTAAGGGAAGGCCACAGCCATCTAGCATCTAATAGTCTCAACCCCTGTCAAAATACATAACTTGTAGATTTCATGGATAAAATTGTATTCAACTGAAATCCTGTTTATCTCGGGTTCCTAAAGTTCTCTTTGACCAGTGGTTCCCAAAGTGGGTGGTACCACCCCTTGATGGGCGGTGGGGCGATCTATGGAGGGGGGACACGCTGTAAGGCTCAGGAGAATTTGAGGGGTGCTGAACCCCTGTAAGGGGGCGGTGGGGGCGGTGGCGTGAGCCAGGTGACAGGCTACCATCCATCTCCGTGTGTGTGCCTCTCTTCTTCCCTCCTCCTGCTCCCTCCTCACCAAGCAAGGGATAATAATAATAATACCTTTGGGGTTCCCTTCTAACTGGTTGAGTCTTATAACAATAATAATAATGTCCTTCAACATATTTAGTGGAATGTGGATTCAGTGCGGTAACCAATTTATTGACAAAAAAAAAGAAACCAATTGCAAAATAGTCAATCGCGATGATTTGAGATGACTGCTGACGAAAATAGAGCCGAGCATTACTAGATTGGTAGCAGCATGTCAGGTTCATCCTTCTCATTAAGATTATTTTGGATGTTTTAACTTTTTTTGTATTATCTTTCTATTCTAAGTTCAATAAATAGTTTCATAATTTCAAACTTCAATGTTTCTAATTTACAACTTTATTATATTTTATGAAAAAGGTAGAAATATTAATACATATATCTTTCTGTTTAATTGCTATTAAAAAAATTAAAAAATTAATTTCCCCAGGGAGCGGTGAGTAAATTTTTTTCTGGAAAGGGGGCGGTAAGCCAAAAAAGTTTAGGAATCACTGTCTTTGACCATATATTTTCTCTTTCTCTCTTCATCCTATTAAAGTTTTATGAGCAGTTTTGTGGAAGTTGTAGCTAATTTGTTGCCTGCCTTTGAGGCATAGAAAGGTAGGTAGAGAGCACCTGAGGCACCCTCAGACTTACCCACTCTTCCCTGCGCACCCTTTTCTGTCTGCATAATGATGGGAAATGAAAAAGAAAGGCCCTGAGCTATACATTTTTCTGCAGAGTAGGCAGCAGGGCAGGAATTCCAGTCCAAGTGACTGTTCATGAAAGGAATCCAGTGCTTCAGTGAGCATTTCTGCCTGGCTGCTAGTACTCATTACGTGACTCCGTGACTGTGGGCTGCGGCTGCAGCCAGGGTGGCAGGTACAATATGTACCTTTATGTTGCTTTACTTTGGAAGGAGGGAGTCTCTCAAAGATGAATGGGAATGTGGAGCTGTGATGAATGATGAACTCTTGCCGTCGGTCATATGATCACATGACTTTTTCTCTCTTACAGAACACACAAGCAACAAAGTTTGAGAATTCACAATTCTCGCTGTCTGCGAGTTTCATTTATGACCTACTAGCTTGGGGACCCGGCACTGCCCAGGTTAATTGTGAAAGGCATTTTGTGCCAAGGTTGGTCTTTATCAGTTGTTTATGTGGCTTGCAGTGGTCTCGGGAAGTGAGGGAAGGTGCTGGGAGTCCCATCGTCCATGGTCCATCCTCCTCCAAACTGCACCAGGATGTAGAGTGGGTCATGGACATTATGTGTGGCAAATTTTGTTTTGCTCAGTTATTGGATGAAGGTTGCAGCAGTCTTGGGAAGTGAGTGGAGGTACTTCAAGTCCCATCATCCGTGGTCCACCCTCCTCCGAACTGCACCAGGATGTAAAGTGGATCAGGGGGGCTTTGTGTGCCAAGTGTGGTCATGATCATGCACTGGATGAGGGTCGCAGCAGGATGTGTCTTGACACAGTATCACAGTAACTGAAGCCTAGTCAGGAAAAGCAAGTTTAGGAAGCCTTACTGTTATTTCAGTCGTTACTCAGTATCCCAGTAACTTTGGCCTAGTCATGATAATCTAGTTGAGGAAGTGTTACTGTCAATTCAGGCCATACACAGGATCCCATGATTGGCGGCCTAATCTGGAGTATCAAGTTAAGGCAGCCTTACTGTTAACTCAGTCCTTGCATAGAAGCCCAGTAACTGAGGCCTAGTCCAGAAAATGAAGTTTAGGAAGCCTGACTGTTAATTCAGTCAGGCCCTTTCAGGCCCTTTATGGAGTAACTGAGGCCTAGTCCAGAAAAATCTTGTGTTAATTCAGTCAGGCCCTTTCTTTTACCCTCTCTGGCAGCGTTCTCAGGAGGTGGGTGGAGGTACTTCAAGTCCCATCATCCATGGTTCGTCCTATTTGAAACTGCACCAGGATGTAGAATGGGTCAGGTGGGCTCTGTGTGTCTGCCTCAGGCCCTTTCCCTTCCTTTCTCTGCTGCCTAGGATTGTTGGAATGTTGAGAGGCTGGCCATTCAGAGCTGTTATGCAAATATTCCCGGAGTGGCAGCCAATCGAAACGCTGGCACATATTCCTCCCATTGCTCGGCCCACCCGCCCACCGCCCGCAAACACTGATTTTTATTATATGTAATAGATTTTTCAGATGCAAAAGTGCTGTATTTAAAATTAGCTGGTAAATGGTTCTTTTTTCCTCCTCTCTCTGGACTTTCCAAAAAAAGGTTTTGTTTTATATAAAACTCCCGAATAATCAATTCAGCTCAATTTCAGATTGCTTATGTCTTTCGGCTTGGCTTTTAAATTTTTTCAGACCACAGTAAAGGAAAAAAACCCAAGATAATGAATTTTCAAAAGCAAATTCTGATCTATCCTGTGTTAGTTTATTCTTTGGCAGATCTTTCATCTGGAATTTGTTATTCTTGCCATGCATACCATGATGAGAAGTAAATTGAAAATATATACATGCAAGCTTTTTGATGCATCTATTGTATAATGCAGAACAGATATCCATTGTGTTCTTAAAACAGATATACATAATTACCAATTCAGTTAATTTAAATGCCAGGAATTCTTTCTGTACAGACATTAATGTGCCCTCCACCCAACAATGAGGGAGCACTTAGGACGTGGCTGTGTACTGTGATTGTTGCTGAAGCACTGGTGCTTACCAGAGTAATTGTATACTACACTAGCTGTACCCGTGCACGCGTTGCTGTGCCATAGTCTGTGACTAACCCCTTCAACCCACATGGTGGGAAAGTACAATCAAAGGACTCTTACATTTTGCTGTGGGTATGTGTGTGTTTCCTCTTTCCTTCTGTCTTTCCTTTCCCCTCCATTCTCCCTCTTCCTTTCTTCCTTCCTCTTCCTTTCTTTCTCCCCCTTCACCTTTCCTACTCTCCTTCTTTTCGTTCCCTCTCTCTCCTTCCTTCTTTCCTCCATCCTCCCTCTCTTTTTCTTCCTTCCTCTTCCTTCCTTTCTCCCCCTTCACCCTTTCCTGCTCTCCTTCTTTTTCTTTCCATCCTTCTTTCCTCCTTCCTCCCTCTTCCTTTCTTCCTTCCTCTTCCTTTCTTTCTCCCCTTCACCCTTTCCTGCTCTCCTTCTTTTTCTTTCCCTCCCTCCATCCTCCTTTCCTCCTTTCTCCCTCTTCCTTTCTTTCTTCCTCTTCCTTTCTTCCTCCCCTTCACCCTTTCCTGCTCTCCTTCTTTTTCTTTCCCTCCCTCCATCCTCCTTTCCTCCTTTCTCCCTCTTCCTTTCTTTCTTCCTCTTCCTTTCTTTCTCCCCCTTCACCCTTTCCTGCTCTCCTTCTTTTTCTTTCCGTCCCTCCATCCTTCTTTCCTCCTTTCTCCCCCTTCCTTTCTTCCTCTTCCTTTCTTTCTCCCCTTCACCCTTTCCTGCTCTCCTTTTTCTTTCCCTCTCTCCTTCCTTCTTTCCTCCATCCTCCCTCTTCCTTTCTTCCTTCCTCTTCCTTTCTTTCTCCCCCTTCACCCTTTATATGCTTATAATAACGGATGTTACATTTTTATATATATAGATGGATGTTGTACATGAATGAACAGGTATTTTGAATGTCAAATGTACCTGTCTCAGGGAAACCATGTTCATTTGATTTTATCTCATAAGAGTTCAGAGAGGAATACGTGATGATTTGCAAGGTCTATATGTAACACGTTACTGCAGGAAACATCTGTAAGCCACCCTGAGTCCCCCCTCTGGGGGTTGAGAGGGGCGGGGTACAAATGCTTGAAATAAATAAATAAATAAAATAGCTTCCTACAGCAATTGGAATGTGTGGAACTTCTTTCAACGAGAGGTTAAGATGGCTGAAATTACTCTGAGGTTACAACATCAAATGTGCCCATTTACACAGTCCAAGTAAAGCAGGATGAAAGCAGCAGAGGTCGAAACAGAGCAAAGTGCACCTGTTCTCACATAAAGCCCTGGAATCAGCCCAGGCCTGGGCAGTGCTTGTATTAGTTCCAAGGATGGAGGGCCGACCTGAATCCGTACCCGATAATTTCCATCGTTGCCTTGAGGCCGTTACTGGATGGCTGCGAGCCAGTAGGTTGAAGGTGAATCCGGCAAAGACGGAGATCCTGTGGCTTGGTACTCTTTTCTGGGTCTAGGTACATCCTTTGTGTTGTCATTTTACTGTTTTCTTGAAAGTCCACATCTAATTAGTTAGTTTTTGCTTTCTGTCTGTAAGTGATCAGATCAGAACTTGCACTAACTTTAAAGTGCAGGTTAAACTATTGTCTGTTAATTATATCGGACACATACTCTAGACATGTATGCAAAATTAATGGTAATTTTCCGAATTTGGTTAATTTCTAGCACTTGCCACTTAAGAGTTACTAGCAACTTTCATGCTTTCAGCAAATGATCACGACATAATAACAATATCTAACACAATTTTTGTTCCTGGGTTATAAATGTCATTTCCTAATTGGTTATATCATAAACACATTGAAAAGGTTTATTAAATTGCAAAAACATTGTTTTTGTGGGACGTCCTGCAGCACATTTCGCAACAGTTTTTCCATGAATATCTCATAGAGCAGTGGTTCTCAACCTGGGGGTCGGGACCCCTGGGGGTCACTAAGGGGTGTCAGAGGGGTCACCAAAGACCATCAGAAAACACAGTATTTTCTGTTAATAATGGGGTTTCCTTGTGGGAAATTTGACCCAGTTCTATCATTGCTGGGGTTCAGAATGCTCTTTGATTGTAGGTGAACTATAAATCCCAGAATTACAACTCTCAAATGTCAAGATCTATTTTCCCCAAACTCCACCAGTGTTTACATTTGAGCATATTAAGTATTCGTGCCAAGTTTGGTCCAGATCCATCATTGTTAGAGACCACAATGCTCTCTCGATGTAAGTAAACTACAACTCCAGAACTCAAGGTCACTGCCCACCAAAGCCTTCCAGTATTTTCTGTTGGTCATGGGAGTTGCATGTGCCAAGTTTGATTCAATTCCATCATTGGTGGAGTTCAGAATGCTCTTTGTAGGTGAACTTTAAATCCCAGCAACTACAACTCCCAAATGTTAAAATCAACCCCCCCCCCCCCCAACCCTACTAAGTATTCAAATTTGGGTGTATTGGGTATTTGTGCCAAATTGGATCCAGTGAATGAAAATACATCCTGCATATTGGATATTTACATTACAATTTATAACAGTAGCAAAATCACAGTTATGAAGCAGCAACGAGAATAATGTTATGGTTGGGGGTCGCCACAACATGAGGATCTGTATTAAGGGGTCGAGGCATTAGGACGGTTGAGAAACACTGTCATAGAGTCTCAACCAATTCAACATAGTTTGTGGCATCATAAAAACAAAGTTACTGAAGTATAACAACTACTTTCAAAGTAAGTACCGCACAATTAAATAGGAAATAACACCTTCAAACCAGGAACAGAAAACTTTTTAAAATTGTGTTACATAGCTTAATGCTGAAATGCTGCCCGCTGGACAGAGTTGCATGCAATCCTGTTACATGTGGGAATACAAACTTGAAAAATAGATTTATCCTTGGTTCACAAATATATAACTGTATTAGCTTGCTTGTGTGACCAGCTGGAAAAAGAGAACAATTTGTTTTGGATACAAATGTCCTGACATAATTAATCACAATCATCTGCCTGCTGAATTGTGGGATTGCCAGGATATTATTACTAATCTTATTTATTTTTATTATTTATTTATTATTTCAATTTATGTACCACCCTTCCCAGGAAGGCTCAGGGTGGTTTACAACAACATCCAATACTCTAAACAAAATATGCTACTAAGGCAACTGTATTGTACTCAATGCTATCTCTTACAAATTCAAAAGGGTCCGACTGAGGGAGAAATCAATCAAATAACATCATGTCATAAAAATATTTCTTTAGTGTAGACAATTTCCAATGTGCTCAATAGCTATAACAATATCACAGTGGTGCAATGTCATGCAATTTACACACAATATAACACATAATATAGACAGATGCAGCCCTTACAATCTACTGGGCCAGAGCAATGCTCACACTCAGTTGGATTCACCCTTGGTAGTCAGTAGGAGTCAGTCAACTCTCATACTGTGGTCAAAGTCACTGGGGGAGCCTTGAAGCATAGGAGAGCTGGCTTGCTGCTAAGGGCAGTGGTAGAAGACAGGAAATCCAGGGAAGGTGTCCGAGGGATCAGAGAAGCCGGTCTGAGGAAAAAGTTCTATTTTCCTCTGTGCTAGTGCCACAAGGTTACAAGCATGGGCGGTAAACAGATGCTTAAATCCAGTTGGCCACAACAAGGTCCGTTTCTCCTTAAAGTTTTTTCAAGGCGAGGCATTAATGGTATTAGTAACCCACCATAAAAGGTCACCCCACCAAGAAGGATAGGGGTTGCGCTCATGTCACTACTGAGAAGGAAGTGGGTTACTAATACCATTAATGATAGGGGTTGCGCTCTTGAAAAACCTTTGAGGAGAACGGACCCTTGTAATGGCCAACTGGATTTAAGCATCTGTTTACCGCATGCGTTGCAACCTTGTGGACCACAGCTAGCACAGAGGAAAATAGAACTTTTTCCTCAGACTTTCTCTGATCCCTCGGACACCTTCCCTGATTTCCTGTCTTCTACCACTGCCCTTGGTTTTATCACCCCCCCATTACCTGTGGATTACAAATGTCCCAGCACCCAGGAGGGTTAGCTGTGGACTTGAACTCTACTGACTGGTCAACAACCGGTAGGGCTGGAAGGACATTTCCGAGACACACCAGTGATATGATTTGATGTCTTATGTGTATGATGTAATATGCTATAGATGAATTACTAATATAAAATGAATGACTTTATGATGTAAGTTTTGTGTTTGGCACCTTTTTGAATTTTTGTTATGCTTAGTGCTACCTGGAACTTCACATATGTATGTGTCAAAAGCCAAAGAAGAGTATGGGTGTGTACAACCAGCTCCTGTAAGAGAAAGGTAGCATGAAGCCTCTTCTACAGTCATGCTTGAAATGAATTCTACAGTCCTTTTATACTGCACAATTATGGCATTGTGATTTCAACTTGTGCATCCCATGGCATCCTGTGTTTCGCTTCTGATACAATAAATAAATAGTACCGTAGTTATATAGGCTACTAGCTGTACCCGGCACGGGTTGCTGTGCCCTATTTAGGAGATGCGAGAAAGTCTGAGTGTGTAAGGGTTGGAATTGATGTTACTTATGGTCTTGGTGGGGTCATGGCTGTGTTGTGGGTTGTTCTGGTGGGTGGGATGTTGAAGTCCTGGGGAGTTGTCGGTGTGTGGTGTTGCTGGCGTTCTGCAGAGCTTGTGGATATACAATGTTTTTTGTCTTTCCGTCTGCTGTGTTGATGGAGAGGTTCTGTGGTTTCCCAACTCTGGATTTGAAAAAAAACAGCGGTGTTTCTGTTCTGGCGTTTGTTCTGCCCTTTTTTGTTTGATGTATGTAGCGTTGCGAGTGTGTCGTCCGATGCTGTTCTTTTTAGAAGGCATGGCTTGTCTTTTGGGTCAGTTTCTGCCTGTGTGGAAGGAAGGAATGGCATACAAATGGGTTGAGCAGTAGACGCAAGGTTGTGTTATGTGCGTATTGTGTTGTGTGTAGGTATTACTTTTTTGGTGAGTTAGTGGGTGTGTGGTGGAATTGTGGGTGGTAGTATGTTGTGGAATGCTTGTGTGGGTGGGGTGTTTTGGGTGTTTGTGTGTGTTTGTAGAGCAGTCTTTCTCAACCAGTGTGCCGTGGCACACTAGTGTGCCGTGACGGACCTCCTACTGTGCCGTGATAAAAGCTCTCTGCCCCCCTTCCCCCCCCCCCCTCCTGCCGTGCTCCTGCTGCTTGGGAGAGGAGGAAGGGCCGGGCAGTGGCAAAGAAAAAGAAGAAGGGACCGGGGCGCCGCCTCCTTCGGCCGTTCCCCAGCCAGCCTCCAATCCGCCATGACTTCCACCATTGTAGAGTATCAGTGCAGTGTTGTGTTGTGTTGTGGTTGGAGTATAGGTGGAGTTGGTTTTTGTTTCTGGTGGGGGTAGGTGTTGTGTGCGCGGGGTCCTGTAAAGTTGGGGGGATGGGTTGTGATAGGAAGTTGTGTTGTGTTGTGTGGGTAGGAATTGCTGGAGAATTGCTCCCTCATAGAGTTTGGTTTTGTCAGTTTAACCCTCAAACACCAACTGACTGAACTCAAATCACTCAGCATTCTATCCTAGCCTTGGCTGGTTGTGCCCAGCGTTACTATGGTTACTCTGCCTCCCTGCATTTTGTGTGGGCCGATGTTGGCCAATGGGTTTCGCTGGTTGCCGCAGAGGATGCTGGGAAACGTAGGTTTTTTTTGTATCGTTGTTTTGGGGGCCTTCTAGGTTTGGGGGGGGGGGAGAGTTTCTTTGCTAAAAACCTTCCTTGCCTGAGGCCTATTTGTGTTGGCAAGTTTGGTGTCTCTGCCTTGGAAGGTTTCTCTGTCTCTGTCAGTCGTTCGATGACTGGACCTCCTTTATATAATAGATGTGATTTAGTGTAAATTGAAAATATGGCAAAAAAACTCTGTGCTTTTTATAGTTGTATATTTAGACTATATTTTCAGTGCCATTCACTTTGTAACATCAATGTAAGATGTGAGGGTGCTTTTGAACTTCAGTATCCAGTGTAAACAGAAGAGCAAACTGGGCTAAACCTAGAACTACACTTTCTTGTACTCAAATGTGGCCTTTGCTATGTATTCCTTTACACTCCAGCTACTGGGCTTACATGTGCTTGAGGCTGTGACGCTGCAAAGGAATGTATGCCTGAAGCAGCAGCGTGGAATTCTTTGAGTGTTGTGTGACAGAGGGTAGCATTTCAGGAGTGACGTCATTCACTTTAAATAAATACAGTATTAGAAATAGTGTTCCTAAAAATTGCTCATTAATTTTGTCTTGTACTCTGTGAATGTTTACCTCCACCATATTAGTAAAACAATAACTCTATTTCTTCAGTTCTCCATTGCATATCATTATTAAACTTTAGCCCTATATAATTCCATTCATGGCTCTGGGTTTCTGTGTATAGCTTTCTGCAGATGGTAGGTAACAATTCCATTATTTCCTCAGAAGTAATTTCTTTTAGTGTTTTTCTTTCCCGGTCAGTTGTTTACTTGTTCAGTATTTTAGATCATTCAATCCTGGTTCTCATGTGCATGCAAACATTGATAATAGTGTTAAGTGATTCAATATTCCCATTGAGACATATTGCACAACTGAAAACACTGGTGCCAATTGAATCTTCCTCTATCTTCTGAGGTCTTACTGTGAAGAATGTTCTAGCTACAAGATTAGGGAGAGCAGAGTGAATGGGCAGAGAGTTAAATATTTTTTGCCAGGACTACGATTTTATAGGTTTATTCAAATATTGTTGCAAATAATATTAAGACAGTAGTTAAGAAAATAAAATGGACTCCAGATGTTTCCATGCATGCACACATAGATACGTGCATTCAGGTCATACTGTCAACTTATGGTGACCCCATGAATTTCATAGGGTTTTCTTAGGCAAGAAGTCCTCAGAGGTGGTTTCCTAGTTTCTTCCTCTAAAACAGTGTTTTCCAACCACTGTGCCGTGGCACACTAGTGTGCCGTGAGCGATCTCCTGGTGTGCTGCGGGAAAACCTCTCTTCCCCCCTTTCTTCCCCCTCCTGCCGAACTCCTGCTGCTGCTGCTTGCGGGGGGAGGAGGAGGAAGGGCCGGGCGGCGGCGAAGAAGAAGGGGCAGGGATGCCGCCTCCTTCAGCCGTTTTTGTGTTTATGTGTACCAACTATTACTACATTTGGCATTTGGCGCAGCTGGCATTTGCCGTTGGGGTGAACCTTGTACAAAAACATCGCATCTTCTTAGAAAAACTTACCTTAAAACCCCTGGATTTTCCCCGCTCCTTGGACTGTTCCTTTATCTACCCGTCTGGACTCAATTGCTTGGAGGTATTGTAACTAATAGCGGAATAAGTTCCAGTATAGCGTTACTTTCTCCACACATATACATGTGTTTAATGTCTTTATATGATCAGAATTGTATAGTACTTAGCGTGTACTTTATTTATTAGTGCTCTCGATAATATAGCCTACTGAATACATCGCTTTGTATATTTACTATAGTTCTCAGTGTGTTTGTTTCTGCCATTCCTGCCAGGATATCTATGTTGTGTTCATCGAAACAGGCCCAGGTTTCACACTGTGTGTATAAATACATTTAAAAACATATTGACTATATGTATTACTGTGTTAGAATGTCATTTTGTGTCATTTTGGTTGGTGGTGTGCCCCAGGATTTTGTAAACGTAAAAAGTGTGCCGCAGCTCAAAAAAGGTTGGGAAACACTGCTCTAAAATATATATTGCACAGTACCTACCATTTCCTGGCAGTCTCCTATTGAAGCAGTAACCAGGGCTGACCTGTCTTAGCTTTGAAGATCAGACAGGTTCTAGTGCCTCTCCATAGTCCAGAGTAACGTCTTATAATAGACTAGCTGTACCCGGCACGCGTTGCTGTGCCCTATTTAGGAGATGCGAGAAAGTCTGAGTATGTAAGGGTTGGAATTGTTGTTAGTTATGGTGTTGTTGGGGCCATGGCTGTGTCGTTGTGGGTTGTTCTGGTGGGTGGGATGTTGAAGTCCTGGGGAGTGGTTGGTGTGTGGTGTTGCTGGCGTTCTGCATAGCTTGTGGATATACAATGTTTTTTGTCTTTCCGTCTGCTGTGTTGATGTAGAGGTTGATGCTTGTGTGGGTGGGGTACTTTGCAAGTGAGTGGAGGTACTTGAAATCCCATTATCCATGGTGTGTCCTCCTCTGAACTGCAGTCGGATGGAGTGTGGGTCATGGGGGGCATTGTGTGCCAAGTTTGGTCTTTATCGGTCTTGGTTCTGGGCCACAGTGGTCTGTGGGGAATGATGGGTTTTGAAGTAGTACAAATCCCATTATCCATGGAGGTACTTCAAGTCCCATAATCCATGGTCCACCGTCCAACAAACTGTAGTAGAATGTAGTGTGGGTCATAGGGTCTGTGTGCCAAGGTAGGTTGCTGTAAATTCAGGCCATACACAATGTCCAATGAGCTGAGGCCTAGTCAGGAACAGCAAGTTAATGAAGCCTTACTGTCAATTCAGAGCGTAAACTGCATTCCATTAAGTGAGGCCTAGTCAGGGAAATTAAGTTAATGAAGCCTTACTGTCAATTTTGGGCGTGGTCTGTGATTTGTAGGGGTGTAAATTTTCTGTTGGAAGTGAATTGTGTGTTTGTGTTTGTGCCTCAGCCCTTTGCCTTATCCTCCTCTGACAGTTTATTAGGGGTCGGAATGTTCATGTTGGCTGGCCTGTACAGGAGTTATGCAAATCCGCCCTTATTGGCAGCCAGAATGTAGAGGCTGGGAGAGTCGTTGGCAGCCCCGGAGGATGCTGGGAAATGTAGTTTTTTAAACTCGTTGTTTTGGGGGCCTTCTAGGGTTTGGGGGGGGGAGTTTCTTTGCTAAGAACGTACCTTGCTTGAGGCCTATTTCTGTTGGCAAGTTTGGTGTTTCTGCGTTGTAAGGTTTCTCTGTTTGGGACAGTCGTTCCATGACGGGAACCCCTTTATATAATAGATAACACAAAGGAAGAAGTTAATGGTAACCTGACTCAAGGGCATCATAATCATAAAGACACAGGAAGACTGGTGCAGGGGAGAGGGGAAGAGAAACGACTACGAGTATCCGCATAAAAAACATTGGAAGTTAGAAGTTCATTGAAAGGAATTTCAGTTTTATCCAAATAGTTCTAGTAAGGACCATACAGGATTAATATTAACTCAACTTTCATTTACTTGGTGCCTCTCAGAATTTTATTTTCCTATTGAAAGCTATGGCATATGGTTAGTGGGTTGTGTAAGTTCACTAGGAGGAAAGAGGAGAAATACTATAGAAGCAACTGCTAGGCAGAGATTGTTTCCTTCCTTGCGAGGTGTGCATGGATTCCTACAAGGGTTGCAAATTAGCCGCATCCACAAATTCAGGATAGAAATTGCTTATTCAAGGTGTTTTTTAAACCATTTTTTTTTTTGATATAGCTATCTGTAATCCAGGAGAAAACAGAAGGCTTTTTTTGCATTTGTGATAGACCTGGGCTAGAGATGCAATGCAGTGTGCACTTTGTATCTACGAGATTGCAGGACACACACACCAGATACTCAAGTCCCATTACATATAATTGTGTATATAATAATGCCTTTTATATAAAATGGTGAAATCAAAGTGTGGTTATTGAATTTAAAAAAATACTTCAAAGCTGTGGGTGCAGAATCTGTGGCGAGCCCACTGTATCTACATCTATAGTCATATGTGTGCTAAAAACAGGTGTTTTCTTATCAGATGTTGGGCTAGTTTTTGTTTGAATGATAGCATTTATTATGTGGTGAACGAACTGTGTTGTGCAATCTGTTGAATATTGCTTGTGGTTTTGTGGGCTACATAATGAATACGTCAGTGATTTAATCAAAAAGAGGAAGGAGACCAGGAAAGCATATGGCTTAAAGATAAAACATGCTGGATGCACTTGTGATATTTATAGTGAAAAGGGATTGTATAGCATGGTTTGACACTCTGGAGCACAATAGTTGTTGATCTGTAGTAGTAGTTTTGAGCAGTGTTTTTCAACCTTTTTTGAGCCATGGCACATTTTTTACATTTACAAAATCCTGGGGCAGACCACCAACCAAAATGACACAAAATGACACTCTAACACAGTAATACATATAGTTAATATGTTTTTAAATGTATTTATACACTCAGTGTGAAACCAGGACCTGTTTCGATGAACACAACATAGATATTCTGGCAGGAATGGCAGAAAGACACAAACTTCCCACACAGAACTCTCATAACCAAGAGAAAATACTATAAGAGTTTGGTGGGCATAGTTTGGTGTTAACTATAAATCCCAGAAACTGTAACACCCAAATGTCAAGGTCAGTTTCCCCCAAACTCCATCTCTGTTCACATTTGGGTATATTGAGTATTCATGCCAAGTTTGGTCCTGATCCAACATTGTTTGAGTCCACAGTGTTCTCTGGATATAGGTGAACTACAACTTCCAAACTCAATGTCAATGCCCATCAAACTCTTATAGTATTTTCTCTTGGTTATGGGAGTTCTGTGTGGGAAGTTTGTGTCTTTCTGCCGGTTTCACACTGAGTGTATAAATACATTTTTAAAAACATATTAAAATATGTATTACTGTGTTAGAGTGTCATTTTGTGTCATTTTGGTTTGTGGTGTGCCCCAGGATTTTGCAAATGTAAAAAGTGTGCTGCGGCTCAAAAAAGGTTGGGAAACACTGCTTTAGCCAACGCTTAGGAAGAATTAAGTTCCAGATTGCTGAAGCAGGATTTAGGCCCCTGTCAAATCAGATTTTATATGAATCATTCCAAGCCAAATTGAACAAATTTCCAAGTAAGGGCCAAAGAATAAAAAATTGTGTTTATTACTACACTTCTACTTTTGATGTTGCTGGGAAAGGGGAAACACCGAGATAGAGAAAATATGGAAATAGCTCACCCAGTGGTGTGTTCATAGTCAGCTTATAGAGGAAATACAACATTACTTCAGCTGTTATGTGTAAGGATCTGTACTCATGAAATAATTTTAGAAATGACTCTTTGAAAGGACCAGTGTCTCTGTTTTACTTCTTTGTACAGCCATTAGAATGAATACTTTGAGCAAAGTTTTATTTTTATTTTTAAAAATACGTGTTACGAAGAGCTGCCAAGGTAGAAGAAGTTGGGTGAGCTGTTGTGACATTGCTGATTCCTCAGGGCAGAATCACTATAGCATTTTGGGCATGTTTTCAAAGATTGCTGGCACATAAGCAAAACATTTCTTCTGCCTTTTTTGGTCTCAGTTTGGAATGGAATTCTGTTCTGCTTAATTTGTGCTCCCTCCATAGTTTTTCTGCCTGTGAAAATAGCTGTATGTGATCTACCATTCCTCGCTGAAATTGGGTTTGTGTCTTAATGCACTGTGTTTTGATACGTTGTTATTCCCCACCTCAGTCATTGAGAAGAGTGGGTAAGAATTAATAACAATTACTGTTGTTGCTGTTGTTGTTATTTCTCTATTTTCCTTATATTGCTGCTTTATTCAAGTTTTCCTTGTAAATTTCCACCCAAAGCATAGTACCATGGTCCTCATTGCTAGAACTACTTGCAATGGCATAAGTTATTTAAATAGAGCTTTCTAGCCTGGCTCATAGCTAGAACCAGGAAATTTAACAAGGGAAATTTAATTTTTGGATTTGCAAGCAGTTAAAGCAGTGTTTCCCAACCTTTTTTGAGCTGCGGCACACTTTTAACATTAAAAAAATTCGGGGGCACACCACCAACCAAAATGACACAAAATGACACTCTGAATGGCTGGGGGTTGGTGGCCTGCTGGGAGCAGCTGCTGGGAGTGCCAAAGCCGGGGAGGGGGCGGAGCCAGGCTGCGCCATGCCTGCCCCCTACCCCGGCTTCACCTCTCCCAGCAGCTGCTCCAGTCTTGAGGGGGCAGTGCCAAGCCAGCGGTGCCAGAGCCAGCACAATGCTGGCTTGGCACTGTCCCCTCAAGGCTGGAGCAGCTGCTGGGAGTGCCAAAGTCGGGGGAGGGGGCAGAGCCATGCCATGCCCCGCCCCCTCCCCCCAGCTTCAGCTCTCCTACAGAGGAGGAGCATGAGCGGTGGACGGGCTTCAGTGGGCGGGGCTCCTCCTCCACGCGGCTTCAGCGAGCGAGGGGCAAGAGTCATGGTGGGAGTCATGGCGGATTGGAGGCTGGCTGGGGAACGGCCGAAGGAGGCGGTGCCCGGTCCCTCTTTTTCTTCGCCACTGCCCGGCCCTTCCTCCTCCCCCAAGCAGCAGGAGTTCGGCAGAAGGGGGGGAGGAAGGGGGGCAAAGAGCTTTTCTCGCGGCACAGCAGGAGGTCCGTCACGGCACACTAGTGTGCCATGGCACACTGGTTGAGAAAGACTGAGTTAAAGGGTTGGAATGGATTTGGCCAAACAATCTGTTGTAAGGACTGGATGAGGGCTAGCAAATTGAAACTTAATCCAGACAAGACAGAGGTCTTCCTGGTCAGTCAAAAGGCCAAACAGGGCATAGGGTTACAGCCTGTGTTGGACGGGGTTACACTCCCCCTGAAGGTGCAGGTTCGCAGCTTGGGAGTGATCCTGGACTCATCGCAGCTTGGGAGTGATCTCAGCGGTGGCCAGAGGAGCTTTTGCACAGTTAAGACTCGTGCGCCAGCTGCGCCCGTACCTTGGGAAGTCTGATCTGGCTACGGTCGTCCACACTCTGGTCACATCCCGAATAGATTACTGCAACACACTCTACGTAGGGCTGCCTTTGAAGACAGTTCGGAAATTACAACTAGTCCAACGGGCGGCAGCCAGATTACTAACTGGAGTGAAATATAGGGAGCATACCACCCCCTGTTGTGTCAGCTCCACTGGCTGCCTGTCCATTTCCGAGCTCAATTCAAAGTGCTGGTTTTGACTTTTAAAGCTCTATATGGTTCTGGCCCAGCTTACTTGTCCAAACGCATCAGCCTCTACGTCCCACCTCGTAATTTAAGATCATCCGGGGAGGCCCTGCTCTCGCTCCCGCCAACTTCTCAAATGCAGTTGGTGGGGACGAGAGAGAGGGCCTTCTTGGTGGTGGCTCCCCGTCTGTGGAACGCGCTTCCAAGCGGCATACAATCAACCCCATCCCTCCTGGCATTCAGGAAAAAAGTGAAATCTTGGCTGTGGGACCAGGCATTTGCACATTAGCACAATGCAGCACTTTGGATTGGATTTGTAACGGCAAGTTGAGAGATATGGTTCAATGCTCCTGTTATGGACGAAATACTGTCTTAACTTAAGAGAACGTGTATGATGTATTAATGTTAATTGTATTTTAATGTATTTTAATGCTCTATGTTTTTGGTTTTATATTGTATTTTATTATGTTGGCATCGAATTGTGCCTTTTGTTAGGCTGCTCTGACTCCCCCCTCGGGGGTAGAGAAGAGCGGGTTAGAAATGTTGGAAATAAATAAATAAATAAATTTATTCTGTGAAAACCAGTGTTCAAATGCTAAGTATTTATTACTTCTGTTAGCTGTAAAACCTGGGTCAAAATATATATATTTTTTTTTTGCTCAGCAAGTTGCCTGCTGTTTTTGGAATCTGAATTAATATTTCCATGCCAAGAAGCAGGATCCTCTCCTTGTCCTACCACCCACCATAGCACTTTTTTAAAAAGTTCATGGTAGGGTAAGAAGTGTTTTGCAATAAGCACATGTGACCATTTGTCTGAGGTGTGGTGAACAATAATACGTACTTTCCATCGTGTTCCTCAGTGCAAGGCCCGCTGGGACCTCTCCAATGAGAGAGTATTTCCGTGCTGCAGCTGTGATATCCTAAAACAACATGTGAAAATAAAAATAAAAAGTAAAATAATAGGACAACTTGTGCTCCATTGGATGTTCAAACACTAGGACAGCAAACAGATGTCGCAGATTTGATCATGAGTGCGATTTTGGCTGTTCTTCTTTGTAAGACTCACCCATGGTTTGAGCACCTGTGAAGATTAAACATTTATCTCTTTCATTATCCTTAAAATGTTAACTTAACACACACATTGCTATAACATTAGTTTTTAAGTTTTACATTTGAACTCCTGAATATTTTGTTTTAACATACAGTTAAACTTACTTAGTAGTTTTTCTTAAGAGCCATCAAAGAGTTAGTGCCAGCAACCTCTCTGATAAACTAGCTATTCATAGAATTACAGAGTTGGAAGAGACTGCATAGACCCGTCATTCCCAAAGTGGGCGGTACTGCGCCCTGGTGGGTGGTGGGGCGATCTAGGGGGGCGCTGGAAGCCTCAGGAGAATTTGGGGGGCGCTAAACCCCTCTAAGGGTGCAGTGGGGGTGGTGGTGTGAGCTAGGCGTAGGGTTGCCACTTGCAGAGCCGCCCGCTTGCGAGGACATCCACGTTGGAAGGAAGAGGTGATACAGGACTGCGCCGTGGGCGGGGTTGATGAGAGGAAGGAGGCGCGTGCTGTGGTTGAAACCGATGCTGAATGGCCATCTGTCAGGGTGCTTTGATTGTGCTTTTCCTGCACTGCAGGGAGTTGGTCTAGATCAGTGGTTCTCAACCTGTGGGTCCCCAGATGTTTTGGCCTTCAACTCCCAGAAATCCTAACAGCTGGCAAACTAGCTGGGGTTTCTGGGAGTTTTAGGCCAAAACATCTGGGGACCCACAGGTTGAGAACCACTGGTCTAGGTGGTCTATGCCAGTGGTTCCCAAACTTTTTAGGCCTACCACTCCCTTTTCAGAAAAAAAATTACTCAGCACCCCCCTAGAAATTATTTTTTAATTTTAATAGCAATTAAACATAAAGATATACAGTATATATTGATATTTCTACCTTTTTCGTAAAATATAATAAAGAAAGGTGTAAGTTGGAATCCCCGGGCAGGCATTGCCGTGGAAACCACCTGTTGAGCCTGTTGGCCTTCCGAAAGGCCTGCAAGACTTTGTTGTTTCAGCAGGCTTTCGGAATTTAAGTTGTTGGCCCCGTCGACTACCATAGGCCCCTCTTGATACTGTATCTATTTTAGAGTTGCTACTTTAGTCTGTGATTTTAATCTATATATATAAAACTCGAGTGGTCGTGGGTTGACGACTATGCACGGCCACACCATAACCCCCACAACCACAAAACCCACAACACACTATTCGCCAGGCCATGAGGTACCAACTAGGCACAAACCCCCACCAAAAAAATTACACAGACCCCTAAATGCGACCCCCCAAAATAGCCCATTCAAACCTATGGCAGGAGGCTCTGGCGCCGGCCGGCTTCTCTCCCGATCCCCAGCCCGGCACATTCACCTGCTCTCCACTGGGAGAGCGGAACCTCCTCCCCGCCAGAATGCCCTCCGGAGGTTAGGGGACGACCTGGAAGCGGCGGAGAACAGGGCCAGAAGCCCAAGGAGCCCCATCCGAACGGCCCCGTAACACCGCAACCAGCATCCTGCGCCGCCTCCACGCCGCTTCTCGCTCTCCTCCGCCCCTCTCTTACGCCGCCCACGGAGGAGGCCACAGAGAGAGGGGTTGCCGGTTCCCCTTCACCCTCCGGCAGAGGCCTCTCCGCCGCCACCCACCGCCTCCCTTCCACTGCCCGGTAACGAGGCCGGGGGGAGCCGCCCGTCACTGCCTGAGGAGAGGGCTGCGGGGAAGGTGATCGAGCTGCCCTTCGCCCTCCTCTTCGCCCTCCTCCGTAACGAGGCCGAGGGGCACTGTGCCCACCTCCTCCGCCGCTTCCTCGGTCTCCCCACCTCCCAGCCGCTCCCGGGAGGAGGGCCGGAAGGGGCCACTTCGCTAAGAGCATGGCGGCGCCGTGCTCGCCTCTTGCGATGGAGGGCGCGGAGGCGGCCAAAAGGCAAGCACGGCGTCGCCTTGCTCTTAGCGATGTGCCTCCTCCCGGCCCCCCCGGTAGCGGCTGGGAGGTTGCAAGGGCGAGGAGGCGGCGGAAGAGGCGGCCAGAGCGCCGCCGTGCTCTTAGTGAAGTGCCCCTCCAGGCCCCCTCCCGGGAGCGGCTGGGAGGTGGCACATCACTCTAATAGGAAGGCAGAGCCTGAGAATTAAAGAAACAGTAGGTCTACAGGACGGCGCGTTGCCGCCTGGGCGTTGTAGTCTCTTGGCATGGACACTCAATAGAGAGTAATGGCAATGTGCACTTCAGGGAACTACAACACCCAGAATGCTCCGCGGCTTACATTCCAGGGCTTGCCTAGCCTGGAGCTCGGCCATGGCTTGGAGGGCTGCTGCCAGCTGGGGCTTCGCTGGAGGAGGCATGGCTGGAGAGAGGCAGGCGGGCGAAGAGGGACGCCTCCTGCATTGACCGTAAGGAGATGGGGATCATGCAAGGCTCCTTGGTTGCCTGCATTAAAGGGCAAGCAGGCAGAAATCCAACAGGTTGTGCTTGCCTACTCAAGGGCAATACCCTGCTGTAAGGATGAGCATTGTGGAAGGCTCCTTGGCTTGGTTATATCAACAACATAGGGCACAGCAACGCGTGCCGGGTTCAGCTAGTGTTTTATATACATGTTGTAATGCTATTTTATCCTGTGTAAGTTGCCCAGAGCTGGATGGGAGTAGCGACTGATAAATCTGAATAAATAAATAAAAAAAATTACATTTTACTTTCTCTCAATTGTCAATCAAATACTTTGCATTTAATATTTAAATAAATGTATAAAGGGGCTTGTTTGTTCCAATGATTCATAACATTGTGCTTTGGCTAGCAGTCCCGTACTCTGAATGGGCAGTCCCATATCTAGTCTCATATCCTGAATGTGTGTGTACCCTCTTGGAGTAAGAGCTGTTGCTGGTTGTCTGTCCAGCTCTTTAAACCATTTGAATGGCTTGCTATTAGACACTAAAACAAGCTTGCTTTGCACATTCCAAGGCAGTGGGGACATCACCCCACCCCCCAATTGGGGCTCTTCCTCTTTCCAGAGTTCCTTGTTTGCTTGCAAAGGTGTCTGGGAAGAGGATTGGGTTGCATTCCCATGTATCTGTTTGAAGATGAGCTGCGTGAGAATTTTTAGAGGAAGTGAACTCTCCAAACATGAGATGGTAGAAGAGGCTCTGGTTGAGCATTATTTGTGGTTTTAAGATGATTGAGTCTTGTTATCTGGTCTAGTGACTAGCAAATGGACCAGAGGATAAGTAGAATTGGTGTGTTCCTTAAGAGCCTTTAGGAGTTGGCATAAGTTTACAACAGGAAACCTCTTGCTTTGCACCTGAAGTTTTGTTGAAGATTAGCTGAGGAATAGTCTTCACAAGCCTCTGTAGTTGTCAATATAAATTGAAAACAGGGAGTCGGATGAGGGAGTGAAAGTCAGTTCTGGCTCAGATGCTATGCGCTGTTATTTTGGCTCAGTCCACTGAAAGATAACTCTGCTAAGAACATCTGAAACCATAATGTTTTAATTCATGTGGGAAAATCTGAAGATCATTCACAGTATAATTCTGATTTACAAATTTGGGCATTGCATGATAATATTTTCCAAGTGGGGAATTTTTTTTCTAAATGCACGGCCATCACCAGAGACTTATTTTCTGTGTCCCTGCTGTCTGAACATTGCACAAATGGTACCACTAGTTTTTGATAACTATTATTATTATTATAATTATTATTTCAAATGTATAGGCCGCCACTTCCCAAGGGCTCGGAGCGGCTTACATCAGACATGAGTGATACAATAAAACAGTAAAAACAGTAAAATATAAAACTGATTAGCCAGGTTGGAAGGCCTGCCTGAACAGATAAGTCTTGCATGATCTCCGAAACGCTAGTAAGTCTTGGAGCGTACGGACTTCAAGCGGAAGAGTGTTCCAAAGAGAAGGAGCTGCAGCAGAAAAGGCCCTGCGCCTGGTCTTTGTAGATCAGGGCTGCACAGGAAGTCGATCGCGATCGACCAGTCAATCGCAGGACCAAAGGAGGTCGATCGCTGCCGGATAGGCCACATCTCAGAGGGGGCGGAGCCAGGCTGCACCAAGCCCCGCCCCCTCCCTGGCTTCGGCACTCCCAGCAGCTGCCCCAGCCTTGAGGACAGCAGGGCCAAGCCAGCCTTGTGCTAGCTATGCCGCCACTGGCTTGGCACTGCCATCCTAAAGCCTGGAGAAGCTGCTGGGAGATCCAAAGCCTAAGGGGAGGGGGCAGGGCTTGGCACGGCCTGGCTCCACCCCCCTCTGGCTTCCGCTCTACCAGCAGCTTCTCCAGGCAAGGAGGATGGCAGTGCCAAGCCAGTGGTGCCATAGCTAGCACAAGGCTTGCTTGGCCCTTCTCTCCTCAAGGCTGGAGCAGCTGCTGGGAGTGCCGAAGCCAGAGGGGGGTGGAGCCAGGCTGCGCCAAGCCCCGTCCCCTCCCTTCCCCTCTCCAGCCTTGAGGAGGTAGGTAGATCTTTCTGACTTGGTTTTACTATAAGTAGCTCGCATGCTGAAAAAGTGTGGGCACCCCTGTTGTAGATCATACGATCCTGAGACTGGGAGCTACAAGCAGCATTTAATCTTCAGATCGAAGTGGTCTCTGAGGTTGATACAAGGCGAGTCAATTTTTTAGATATAAGGGGTCGGAGCCCTGTAATGCCTTGAAGGAGAGGACCAGCAGCTTAAAGATGACTCGATACTCGATCGGAAGCCAGTGAAGTTTTTGCAGAATTGGAGTGATGTGGCACCTTGCAGGGCCCCCTCCAAGAGTCTAGCAGCTGCATTTTGGACCAGTTTAAGTCTATGGATGGTAGACCCTGGTACACCGATGTAAAGAGTGTTGCCATAGTCCAGTCTCGATGTGACCAAGGCCTGGATCACTGTGGCCAGGTCATCTCTACAGAGATAGGGGACCAGGCGTCTGATACGATGCAGATGGAAGAAGGCCGTTCTACTGATGATGGACACCTGGGCTTCCATCGTCAATCGAGAGTCTAATTGGACACCCAGGCTCTTCACTCGAGGTGACAGGCGCAATGTCTCGCTGTCTAGGGTCGGTAAATTTATTGTCCCACCACTCGGGGAGCCCAGCCACAGGATCTCCATTTTTGCAGGGTTCACTTTCAGCCTGCTAGCCCGAAACCATCTGGTAACGACCTCCAGACACTGATAGAAAACTATGTGTTTTCTATTACTGTTTGGATTTAAAGAAACCAAAAACCATGCTCACAAACTGATACAGTTCCCTTAGTACTCGGGTTCCTGGATTTTCACAAGGCAGATTGAGGCACAGCACAGATGGAGCCGCAATGTGCTTTACTCTTCCATGGTTGAAAATTGATATGTCCAGTCTATCTTGCTTATCTAGTTTGGTATGACCTGATTGCCAGTTGTTCAAGTCAGGGTCTTTGCAACAGAGATTTCGTAACAAAACACTCTATTCTCAGGTTGGCGGTATCTTAAATTGTGCAGAAGAAACAATAACATCAGGTTGCAAGCTTTGGTACTGTCCCACCTACATTTGTGTCAGTACTAATAAGCTGTTCTCTACATCTCTACAATGGGCAGGATGGGCTCTCTAGCCTTTTGGCAACCATCCTAGGAGAAGGAAAACTCTGATTTCAAACCCGGGCAGATGGTGCTTGTCTAACCCTGTAAGGCCAACCATCTAGAGAAGGAAACTCGAACCAAACCTACGACCTGAGGACCTTGCTGTCACCGTCTAAGCTTGCTAGGCTCCGGCAGATGAACATTTGGTTTCAAGGGTGAGGCCAGTTCTGTGCACACTGCTCTCCACCAGAAAAATCCCTTGCACCGGCTCAAAGGACACATCCAACCTCCGAATCATCAACGCGCTTGTAGAAAGCGTGGGATGAGTCCTTCCTGAATCTTCGTTCGTGAAGTAAAGCCAAGCCAAGAGACTCTGGAAAGCATTTGTACTTCTGTTTTGAGAGGTTTGCTCATGCTTTACCCAAACTGGTCCACCCCAGGTATGTTTTTCTACAACCCCAGTGGTTATATTGGTTGGACATGATGGAAGTTGTAGATCAGGGCTGCCCAAGAAGTTGATCGCGATCGACTGGCCGATCCCGGGACCGAAGGAGGTCGATCCCAGCCAGATAGAGCACTTCTAGAGGGGGCGAAGCCATGCTGCGCCAAGCCCCGCCCCCTCCCCCGGCTTCAGCGCTACCACAGCTTCTCCAGGCTTGAGGAGGGTAATGCCAAGCCAGTAGTGGCTAGTTATGCCACCACTGTCTTAGCACTACCCTCCTCCAGCCTGGAGAAGCTGTGGTAGCGCTAAAGCCAGAGGGGGAGGGGGTGGAGCCATGCCACACCAAGCCCCTCCCCCCTCCCCCCGGCTTCAGCGCTACCACAGCTTCTTCAGCCTTGAGGAGGGTAGTGCCTAGCTAGTAGTGGCTAGCTATGGCACCACTGGCTTAGCACTACGCTCCCCAAGCCTGGAGAAGCTGTGGTAGAGCTAAAGCCAGAGGGGGCGGAGCCAGGATGCACCAAGCCCCGCCCCCTGCTCCGCCCTGCTTCTCTCTCGGTAGATCTTTCTAACTTGGTTTTATTATAAGTAGCTCACATGCTGAAAAAATGTGGGCACCGCTGTCGTAGATCAACGTATTTGCAGGAAAGCGAGATATGTTTCTTCATAGTACTATACCAGTGTTTCTCAACCAGTGTGCCGTGGCACACTAGTGTGCCGTGAGCGATCATCAGGTGTGCCGCGAGAAAAGCTCTCTGCCCTCCTTCCTTCCCCCCTCCTCCTGCCGAACTCCTGCTGCTTGGGAGAGGAGGAGGAAGGGCCGAGTGGCGGCGAAGACAAAGAAGAAGGGGCCGCAGTGCCGCCTCCTTCAGCCATTTCCCCAGCCAGCCTCCAATGTACCATGACTCCCGCCACAACTCTCACCCCTAACTTGCTGAAGCCGCGCGGAGGAGGAGCCCCGCCTACTGAAGCCCGTCCACCGCTCATGCTTCTCCTCGTGGGAGAACTGAAGCTGGGGGGAGGGGGCGGGGCATGGCACGGCCTGGCTCCGCCCCCTCCCCCGGCTTCAGCGCTCCCACAGCTTTGCCAGCCTTGAGGGGGCAATGCCAAGCCAGCATTGTGCTGGCTCTGCCACCGCTGGCTTGACACTGCCCCTCAAGGCTGGCAAAGCTGTGGGAGAACTGAAGCCACGTGGAGGGGCGGGGCATGGCTCCTCCCCTCCCGGCTTCGGCACTCCCAGCAGCTGCTCCCAGCAGGTCACCATCCCCTAGCCGTTCTTTACTGTGTTAGAGTGTCATTTTGGTTGGTGGTGTGCCCCCGGATTTTTTTAATGTTAAAAGTGTGCCGCGGCTCAAAAAAGGTTGGGAAACACTGTACTATACTGTATGTATTGGAAAAAAGGGGCTCTTTATAGTGAATATTTAGAAAATTAGGCCCACAAGGTTTACAGCAAAGAGCAAAGTACTGACAAAACTTGCCACTGTGGTAGAAAACATCCTCCTTCGTCATCATACTAAATTTTAACATGTTTAGACAATCCATGGGTGTAAGACAATTTCTTAAGTAATTTAAGTAATTTAAGCAATCTAATAAGGAGTTTTACAAGAAGAACAAATGTGCTGCCTCCAGGATTCAATAGGAAAATTTAAATTTATTTCTATGTTTTGCATATTTGTGTAGAACAGACCTCTCGGAACATGTAAAAACGGAATTTATATCTCATAAAATTAATTTATTACATTTGCTTTTTTCCAAGATAAGCGGAGGGCAGGCCAGTGTTCAACCCTGCCCCACCCTCCTAGATCTGGTGTTTCAGCCAGGAATATAGTACGAGAAAAGGGGATTGTAGTATACCCAAGGACAAAGTCAAAGCAACATATGAATGAGTTTTTTGTTTCTAAACTTGAATTTGGTGTTTCAGCCAGGAATATAGTACGAGAAAAGGGGATTGTAGTACACCCAAGGAAAAAGTCAGAGCAAGATATGAGTAAGTACAAACTCAAAGCAAAATGGGAAGGAAGGGTCTATAAAGTTGGATTCACTGCTTGTACAAGGAAAGTAATAGGAGAAAAAGGGATTCTGGTATTTCTTAACTGCAAACTCTAGACAAAATTGGAAGGAAGGTTCTTCAAAGTTGGATTCACTGCTTGTGCAAGGAAAGTAATAGGAAAAAAAAGCCCTGCCTTGCCCCCCCAACACACACACACCACACAAGCGGAAAGGCTTCAAGGATCACATAGGCAATGGGCCTGCTAACAGCCATTCTTCCTGGTAGTTCCCTTCCAAAACACTGTTGTTCCCTTCCCAAGCAGTGCAAGCACCTTTCCCATCCAAGCTCCCTTCGTGTTCGCTGCCCCGGATTGCTATGAGCTCCCGAGGCACGCGCTGCCCTTTTTAAAGTGCAATGGTTGCCGTGCCAAAACCCCACCCCTCCCCACCCCTCCTCATTGGCTAGAGACAAACATCCTAGCATGCAGATTGCAGCTTGCCTCCAAACGCTGAGTCTTTTCCGACTCACTTCTTGAGTCGGAACAAAGATGGCGACAGTGGCTTCGGAAGGGCAAGGATACTTCCAGTTTCAGTAAAAAAAAAAATCAAAATCGATACAAAAAGTAATTTAACCTGAATTTAATGTGAATTGCGAAGGTTCCAACTGGACCTAACCATGCCCACTTAACATTAGCCTTCTGAGTTGGCATCCCATCCAGATGCACAAGAATTCCAAAGTAAGATTTTAGGGACAGATTTCTGATTGCTATACTGTTTCGGCCAGGGCTGCCCAGGAAGTCGATTGCGATCGACCAGTCGATCCCGGGACCGAAGGAGGTCGGTCCCAGCCGGATGGGGCATTTCTCAGAGGGGGGTGGAGCCAGGCCGTGGCAAGCCCCGCCCCCTCCCCCGGCTTCGGCACTCTCAGCAGCTTCTCCAGGCTTGAGGATGGCAGTGCCAAGCCAGCCTTGTGCTAGGTATGTCACCACTGGCGTGGCATTGCCATCATCAAGCCAGCTGCTGGAAGCTCCAAAGCCAGAGGGGAGGGGCGGGGCTTGGTGCGGCCTGGCTCCGCCCCCTTCTGGCTTCTGCTCTACCAGAAGTTTCTCCAGGCTTGATGATGGCAGTGCCAAGCCAGCCAGTCACCACTGGCTTGGCATTGGCCTGCAGAAGCTGCTGAAGCTCCAAAGCCAGAGGGGGAGGGGTGGGGCTTGGCCTGGCTCCGCCCCTTCTGGCTTCTGCTCTACCAGAAGTTTCTCCAGGCTTGATGATGGCAATGCCAAGCCAGCCTTGTGCTAGCTATGTCACCACTGGCTTGGCATTGCCATCCTCAAGCCTGGAGAAGCTGCTGGAAGCTCCAAAGCCAGAGGGGGAGGGGGCGGGGCTTGGTGCGGCCTGGCTCCGCCCCCTTCTGGCTTCTGCTCTACCAGAAGTTTCTCCAGGCTTGATGATGGCAATGCCACCACTGGCTTGGCATTGCCATCCTCAAGCCTGGAGAAGCTGCTTGGAGCTCCAACGCCAGAGGGGAGGGGAGGGGCTTGGCACAACCTGGCTCCGCCCCCTGTGGCTTCCGCTACCAGCAGCTTCTCCAGGGTTGAAGATGGCAATGCCAAGCCAGTGGTGGCATAGCTAGCACAAGGCTGGCTTGGCATTGCCATCCTCAAGCCTGGAGAAGCTGCTGGTAGAACTGAAGCCAGAGGGGGGCGGAGCCAGGCTGCACCAAGCCCCGCCCCTCTCCAGCCTTGAGGAGGTAGGTAGATCTTTCTGACTTGGTTTTATTATAAGTAGCTCGTGTGCTGAAAAAGTGTGGGCACCCCTGGTTTAGGCTATTGTATAAAATAGACTGAGTTTTGGAGAAAACTAAACATCCACAGTTGGTTGAAACTTGTTCAATCAAAGTTTGGAACAGTGATGACAATATCTTTTTAATTTTGTGCAGTAAATGTTGGACTCTCTTCACACTGTACCACGTGTTATATAAAAAAATTTCAAAACAAAGCCTGAATTATAGGGGTTTTTTTAAATAAAAAAAATAGGGATTATTCCTGTTTGACAGCCATATAAAGCAGTTCCATAATCTGCCCAGGAAGGTAAATCATTGACCATATGCACCTACATAATCTTGCTGAAGTCATTGAATCTGCAGTTTCTCTTGTAGTCAAGAGAAGAGATAAGCTAGCTATACCCAGAGAAGTGAATGCTGACAAGATATAACTACTTTTATTGATTACCTGCAACTTGGTGCTGCACACCAAGAAAACCCTTTGCACAATTGTTCATAGGCTCAAACTCTGTAATAACATCAACATTAAGAAAAAATTGAAGGTGAATCAAGCCAGTTTTTTAAATAAAAAAAACTTCTGTGAATTGAAACAAGTTTAAAACCGTTTGCTTAAACCAGTGTTTCTCAACCTGGGGGTCGGGACCCCTGGGGGGGTCATGAGGGGGGGTCAGAGGGGTCGCCAAAGACCATCACAAAATACAGTATTTTCTGTTGGTCATGGGGGTTCTGTGTGTGTTTGGCCCAATTCTTTCGTTAGTGGGTTTCATCCTGAAGGGTTTAAAAGAGGCGGTGGTCTCTCCATTGTTGAAGAAGCCGGGATTAGATCCAACGGTCCCCTCCAACTACCGCCCGGTTTCGAATTTATCGTTCCTGGGCAAGGTAATTGAGAAGGCGGCAATGGAGCAGTTGCAGTCCTTCCTAGATGACGCAGCTTGGCTAGACCCCTTCCAGTCCGGCTTCCGTCCGGGGCATGGGACGGAGACGGTCCTGGTCTCCATCTCGGATGAGTTGCGCTGCCAGCTGGATCAGGGTGGATCGGCGCTGCTCGTGTTATTGGACCTCACAGCGGCGTTTGATACAGTCGATTATGATCTATTGACTCACCGCCTTGCCAGGGCCGGAGTTAGGGGGACAGCCCTTAATTGGGTGACCTCCTTCCTCCGGAACCGGCTACAACGAGTGAGGAGGGGCAAGGATGTCTCCGGGGGTCCCCCGCTTCTTTGCGGGGTTCCTCAGGGGGCTATTCTCTCTCCCCTCTTATTTAACATCTATATGCGATCACTTGCCCAGCTGGTGCGTAGTTTTGGGCTGGTGTGCCATCAGTACGCTGATGACACCCAGCTTATCTTGAAGATGGAGGGCAGCCTCGAATCCGTACCCGATAATTTCCATCTTTGCCTTGAGGCCGTCACTGGATGGCTGCGAGCCAGTAGGTTGAAGGTGAATCCGGCAAAGACTGAGATCCTGTGGCTGGGTCCTCCGGGCTGTAGGGATGTTCAGCTTCCAACCCTGGACGGCGTGACATTACGTCCGTCACCCTTTGTTAAGAGCTTAGGAGTATCTTTGGACCCCCTGTTGTCGATAGAGGCCCACGTCTCCAGCGTCAGCAGGGTAGCATTTTTCCATCTTCGCCAGGCGAGGAAGCTGGCCCCCTATTTGTCCCGGCGCGACTTAGCCACAGTGATCCAAGCCACGGTCATCTTGAGGTTGGACTACTGTAATGCTCTTTACATTGGCCTTTCTCTGTCGGTAATCCGGAGACTCAAGCTGGTGCAGAACGCTGCAGCGCGACTCCTGGCAGGGGTCCAGGATTGGCCACCACATCACGCCAATCTTGCAGGAACTGCAGTGGCTCCCATGTGTATGCCGGATTGCGTTCAAAGGGTTAGTGCTGACTGTAAAGGCCTTACATGGTCTGGGGCCTGTGTACCTGCGGGACCGCCTTGTCCCATATCATCCCAGCAGATCACTGCGCTCCGGAGAGCTAAACCTCCTGGTCATCCCACAGGTGAGGACCTACCATCTGTCCGCAACCCCGGAGGGCTTTCTCTGTTGCAGCCCCTACCATGTGGAACGCATTGCCCGCCGGCATCCGTGCCACCCAGGGCCTCCTCCCGTTCAGGAGAGCAGTTAAGACATTGCTGTTCCAACAAGCCTTCGGAGTTAGCTAAACTTTAGCTCACACCGCCTAGCTGTCAGCCCACTGCGACTCCATTTCTTGCTTCAACTGTTCTAATTGTAATTCCATCTTAATGGTATTACTGTGAGTTATTATGAGTTATCTGACAATTGTATTTTACGAACTGTTGTAAGTCGCCCCGAGCCGTTGGGGGGGGCCGACAGACAAATGTGAAATAATAAATAAATAATAAATAATAATGCTCTTTGAACTATATAGGTGAACTATAAATCCCAGCAACTACAACTCCCATATGTCAACGTCTATTTTCCCCAAACTCCACCAGTGTTCACATTTGGTCATATTGAGTATTCATGCAAAGTTTGGTCTGGATCCATCATTGTTTGAGTCCACAGTGATCTCTGGATGTAGGTGAACTACAACTCCCAAACTCAAGGTCAATGCCCTCCAAACCCTTCCAGTATTTTCTGTTGGTCATGGGAGTTCTGTGTGCCATGTTTGGTTCAATTGTTGGTGGAGTTCAGGATGCTCTTTGATTGTGGGTGAACTATAAATCCCAGCATCTACAACTCCCAAATGATAAAATCAACCCTTCTCCCAATCCCACCAGTATTCAAATTTGGGCGTATGGGGTATTTGTGCCAAATTTGGTCCAGTGAATGAAAATATATCCCACATATCAGATATTTACATTATGATTAATTACAGCAGCAAAATTACAGTTATAGCAACGAAAATAATTTTATGGTTGGGGGTCACCACAACATGATGAACTGTATTAAGGGGTCGCGGCACTAGGAAGGTTGAGAACCACTGGCTTAAACTGTGGGAAGTGTTCAACAGTTCAAACATCAGTGGACAATTCTTTCCAGGGATGGGCAACTAATAAAAAGGCTAGAAGTTGAAAGTACATAAAGTATCTGACATTCATTGGGCGTGACATGTGGAGGAGAAACCCGATGAAAGCCCAAACAGGAACAAATTCAAAGCGGAAAAGAGAAATACTCTTGGGTTGGAGAATACAAATATTTAAATGAAAGCAGTAGTATTTTTAAAAACTAACACTATATAAGGCAGTGTTTCCCAACCAGTGTGCCGTGAGCGATCATCAGGTGCGCCGTGGGAAATTGGAACCTCCAATACCCTTTCTTCCCCCAAACTTGGACCTTCCAGGTGTTTTGGACTCCAACTCCCACCATTCCTAGCAGCCTCAGGCTCTTTTCCTTCCCCCTCAGCCATTTAAGCAGGAAAGGGCCTCAGGCTGTTAGGAATGGTGGGAATTGAAGTCCAAATCACCCAGAGGGCCGAAGTTTTCCCCATGCCTGTTTTAGGGACCTTAAAGTGGTGAGCCTCCTTCCAACATTGTGATTCTGGATAGAAAACAAACAACAACATAACATAACATTGTTTGAGTTCACAGTGCTCTCTGGGTGTAGGTGAACTACAACTTCCAAACTCAGGGTCAATTCCCAAGCAAACCCTTTCAGTACTTTCTGTTGGTAATGAGAGTTCAATATGCCAAGTTTGGTTCAATTCCATTGTTGCAAGAGTTCAGGTTGCTCTTTGATTGTGTGTTAACTATAAATCCCAGAAACTGTAACTCCCAAATGTCAAGGTCTATTTTCCCCAAACTCCATCTGTGTTCACATTTGGGCATATTGAGTATTCATGCCAAGTTGGTCCTGATTCAACATTGTTTCAGTCCACAGTGCTCTCTGGATATAGGTGAACTACAACTCCAAAACCCAAGGTCAATGCCCACCAAACTCTTATAGTATTTTCTCTTGGTTATGGGAGTTCTGTGTGGGAAGTTTGTGTCTTTCTCCCATTCCTGCCAGGATATCTATGTTGTGTTCATCGAAACAGGTCCAGGTTTCACACTGAGTATAAAAATACATTTTAAAACATATTAACTATATGTATTAGAGTGTCATTTTGGTTGGTGGTGTGCCCCAGGATTTTGTAAATGTAAAAAATGTGTCGTGGCTCAAAAAAAGTTGAAAAACACTGATATAAGGCACAGTACAAAAGAAGAAATTGAGAATTATAGGTCTCTACAGTCACATACGGACCTACAAGATGTCTCCAGTCCCCAAAACAATCTCTTTGTGTACACTTACAGTTCGGCACAGTTTTAATTGAGTTATTCCTGGTATATTATCATACAGTTTTTATTTATCTATTTATTATTTCAACTTCTATACCGCCACTCCCCGGAGGCTCGGAGCGGTTTACAAGCATAACATATAAAAACAATTGTAACCCAAAAGAGCGTCCAGCATTCGGATGACTGGAATTTACGGTCGCCGCCATTGAGGCATGTTATGATTTACATGCCTCAATGGCTTTTGCCATTTAGGCACCTTATTTCTGATAGACTGATTGATTTATTTGGAGATTTACTCCCATTGTGACCGCCCTGAAGAAGGACTCGAAACGGGTTGGATCTGCGTATTTCCCCCCGTAGGCGGATCACTCCTTACTTTGGATTTACGCAGTGTGGATATTTCTCCCCAAACGGATTACCGTGTTCACTCAACGCAACCGCCGTTTTTCATCCGAATGCTGGACGCTCTTTTGGATTACAATTTATTTTGGCTCACTTCATTCTGAGATCGTTATGCTCAGGCCATATTCGCATGGATTATAATTTGCTTTACCCGGGAGCCTACCTTGTACTTTAAGAACTAACGGAGCTTCCATATATTGAATACATTGGGATCTATCCTTCATCATTGAAGCCTTGAAGCTGTGACTGGTTGGTTGCGTTCCAGCCGGCTGAAGGTGAATCCGTCGAAGACGGAGATCTTGTGGCCTGGTCGGCCTGGGCTGGATGAGTGCCGGTTACCTACCCTGGATGGCGAGCAACTTAGCCCGTCATCGGTTGTTAAGAGCTGGGGTGTGCATTTGGACTCCCTGTTGACCATGGAGACACAAGTCTCCGTGGTCTGCAGGACGTCGTTCTACCACCTATGGCAGGCTAAGCGACTGGCACCCTACCTGTCCAGGAACGACCTGGCCTCGGTGATCCAAGCGACGGTCATCTCGAGGCTAGACTACTGTAACGCCCTCTACGTTGGCCTTTCCTTGTCGACAATCCGGAAACTCAAGCTGGTGCAGAATGCTGTTGCTCGCTTGCTGGCGGGAGCGCCAGTGAGGGAGCACATTACGCCCATTCTTCGGCAACCCCTGAGATCACTTCGCTCAGAGGAACAGAACCTCTTAACGGTACCATCAATCCGCTCCTGCCATCTGTCAATAACTAGGCAGAGGGCCTTCTCCGTGGTGGCTCCGGTGCTATGGAACTCCCTCCCAGATGCCACCCGAGCCATTCCGGAGCTCATCCCCTTCCGTAGGGCTTGTAAGACCGCCCTTTTTGAGTTAGCTTTCAACTAGGCAATTTAGCCTAGTGTAATAGCCCAGTATAACTATGCTTCGGGTTCAAAGAAATGCGTATATTTTATTCTGTACCCAATGATGTGATGTCTGTTATGTTTTTAACTCTGTTGTATGGCTACATGATTGGTCTCATGTGCCTATTTTATTCTCTGTTATCCGCCCCGAGCCTGCTGGAAGGAGCGGAATACAAAATCGAACAATAAATAAATAAATAAATAAATAATAAATTATTTGGACATTTATTGAACTCATGTGGTTGCGTGAGTAATTGATATTGTATTGTGTGATATTGTGCTATACTGGAGACTACTCGACATTGAAAACATTACGTTTAAAATTTCTAATATACCTTATTTACTAAAATACTATATTTCCCATTTGGGCATTACTTTGTATTGATATTGAGGATTATTCCTTCCACTTTTGATTTAAGTGTTAGATAGAGGGGAATACATTATTATATTCTCTCTGTTTAGTATTCTGCTGTCTTAGCAATAGTTTTCACCTCTTGCTTCCCAACCTTTTTCAAAATACATTTCCTTTGATCCCTTTTAAAGGCCCTCTGTCACTGGGAATAAACTTGGAAAGTGTGATTGTTCTGTCTTGTTGTAGTGAAGTTGTCCCTTTCTCAGCAGTGACAAATATCTTCACAGTTTGTATTTCTTAAGTGTCTGATTAAAATTCAGTTTTGTAGTCAACAAGCTTACTTGACAGTTGTCTTGAACTGAAATGTTACTGAAACAACAATGTAGTTGGGAGTTTGTGTGTTTAATGCTCTGTCAAGTCATGTATCTTCAGGTGTTATGGCCTTGTTAAAAGTTCTTTTGATTCCAGTGATAAAACAGGAATGAGGGTATTGACGGTGGATTAATATACTGCAATTCATTCTTTGCTTTCAAAATGAAATACTCCAGACATGTTGCTTGTCAGGTCTGGTCTTTCGATAGCAACGTGTTTGCTTTAGATACTGCTAGTTGATATCAGTGACTCAAGATAATTATTTCATGCATTTTAAATTAAAGCACACATTCCTTTTACCTTCTGTGACCAGGAAGCTGATGCTTCTTAAAGGAACGTTCCTTCTTCTTAAACTACTGGGGTTTGAAAGATACCATACTTATGGAACAAGTTGTGAGTGCATCCTGTCCAGAGCTATAGAGCAGTGCTGTCCAACTTCTTCCGGCCCAAGGGCCGGAAGAAGTGTCACTGATCACCTGGGGGGCCGCAGGTGATCAGTGAGCAGGGGCGTGGCCACTCCCAGGGGTGTGGCCGCTCCCGGGGGCGTGGCCGGCCTTCTGCGCGGCCCGCCCATTTTCAGGAGGGTTTCCCTGGGTGACGTTAGGCTGGGTGACACCTGACGTCACCCAGCCTAACGTCACCCAGGGAAACCCTCCCGCAAGCCTGGACGGCTGGTGGGGGAAGCGAGAAGCGCCGCTCGCTTTCCCCGCCAGCCTTCCAGGCTTTGGGGAGGGTTTTTGCCCGGCTCCTGTGTCTCTCTGAGCAGAGGGACACGGGAGCTGGGCTTAAACTCCCCTGCCAGCCTGGATGGCTGGTGGGGAAGCGAGAAGCGCCGCTCGCTTTCCCCGCCAGCCTTCCAGGCCAGGTTTTGCCCGGCTCCAGGTCTCTGAGCAGAGGGACACGGGAGCTTTTTCCCCTGCCAGCCTGGATGGCTGGTGGGGCACTCGCGTCTCGCCTTCAGGTTTTGAAGGAGTTTTTCGCCCGGTGAGTGGGTGAAAACCCTTCCCCAAACCTGGAAGGCTCGTGGGGGAAGTGAGCGTTGCTTGACAATTGGGAAGGCCGGTCAGAATTGGCCGGCAAGCCGCGAAATGCCCAGGTCTGGTATTGGAGGTTCCAATTTCCTACGGCACACCTGATGATCGCTCACGGCACACTAGTGTGCCACGGCACACCGGTTGGGAAACACTGCTATAGAGTATCCAACATATCAGAGAGTGCAACCCCAGTGTGGTCCATCCTGTTCAATAGAGTTTCTCACAACAGGGAGAAGGTTACTTCGATGACTATGAACTTTCTCTCGGAAATGTAGCAGAATGGGGTCATGTCAGTGTACAGGTAGAATTTCTTGTTATGCTGTGGTTTTTTTGATAGCATCTAACAACTGATGTTGCTTTCAGACAGACGTGCCCTCTGAAAGATCAGACATATCTTGGCAGCCATACCAACTCCTTGCAAGCACTTTTGAAATGGCACCTTGAAAGTGGAGATGCCTGTAGGCATTCGGCTTCCCTCACTAGCTTCAGTTTTGGATTGGGATCAAAAATGACATCACATTTCTAGCCATACTTTGTTTTCATTTCAGGTGTGGTTAATTGTGACCTTGAGATGCCTGTTAGCTCCAAACAGCATGGTGCCACTCACATTGTGTTTTCAACGGAACAATGCAACTACTTTCTTATCTTTCTGAAAAGGTTGTATAGAACAGCATTGGTACATTGGTGCAGTAAAATGATCTCATATCCTCAAATCACATGTATAATCAAATCTGGAAAATACACTGACGGAAAGAACTGCATCATTTTTTGTTGTTGTAGATTTGCTTGAAAATCAGCCACCTGCAACTTACTGTGGAATCTGAGAGGTATTTACAGCCAGTCCTCCATATCCACAGATTCAATCATCCACAGCTTGAAAATATTTTTTAAATCTCCCAAAACCTTGATTTTGCCAATTTATATAAGGGGCGCCACATTATTACACCATTGCATGTAATGGGACTTTTGCACCCAGAGAGGGTACTGGAACCAAACCCCAGCGCATATCAAGGATCCACTGTATTTCTGACGAAATGTAGCTGAATAGAATTATGTCAGTAATGGGTGGTTTATCATAATACACAAGGTGGGCTAGTAATTCTATATTGAAATATCTAAAAGGGTTGAATGAAAAGTAATGCCTCCACCTTCGTAACTCCTGCACAGATGGCAGTACTGGTATGCGGCAGGTACTGGCTTGTTCAGTAGGCTTTCCTCTACAGTTCCATTTTGGCAGGAAGCCTTAGCATTGAACGGTTGTGTTGTTAAAGTGTGAAGTATGGAACCCTGCGCAGTTGGTCGGTCACAGGCCCGGATTACCCATAAGGCCACCCTAGGCCATGGCGAGGAGGCTCCCCGTGGCTCCTCCCTCCTAAAGCCGTCATGCTGGCCTGAAAAGGGCGATTTCGGCCACTTCTGAGGTCGGCATGACGGCTTTAGGAGGGAGGGAGGAGCCGTGGGGAGGCCCCGCTCTTGGGGCCACTGCCGCGCATGCGTGGCATTGGCTCCGGGGGTGAGGCTTTCCTTCCTCCTCCTCCTCGCGCTGGCGAGGAGGCGGGGGCAGAGCCGGGGGCAGGGAAGGGGCGGAGCTGGGGGCGAGGCGGAACCTTTGGCCTAGGGCGGCAAAAGGCCATGATCCGGGCCTGGTCGTTCAATGAGACTTAAGCAACGTACAGTCATTGAATTCTTGATAGCAGAAGGTGTCACCCCAAAGGAGATTCATCAGAGAATGCAAGCTGTTTATGGTGATTGTGTTGATGTGAGTACTGTGCATCGTTGGGTGACTAAGTTTAAAGATGTTGAGGTGGGAACATCTTACTTGCGCGATAAACAAAGAGTTGGACGTCCTGTGACAGCAACCACGGAGTTTCACAAGCAAAAGTTGACAGATTGATTCAGGAGGATCGTCGTATCGCTCAGAGAGAAATTTCGAGCATAATTGGCATTTCACAAGAACTTGTGGGTCACATTATTGCTTTGCTTGGCTATCGGAAGATCTGTGCACGATGAGAACACAGCAGAACTTCAGAGACTGGATCTCACCACCATACAGCATCCTCCATTCAGTCTAGATTTAGCACCGTCTGACTTCCATCTGTTCCCGATAATGAAGGAAGGTCTGCGGGGACATCATTCTGTTTCTGATGAAGACGTTGAGAGAACTGTGAGACGCTGTTTGCGGAAACAGAGTGTCGACTTCTTCCTTGATGGCTTCAGAAAACTTGTTCATTGTTGGCAGAAATGTATCCAATTGTCTGGTGATTATGTGTAAAAGTGAATAGTGGTATTTAAAAAACACATTCCAAGGATTATTTCTGCATTTGATTTATTAAAATATTCCCATCCAAACCCAAGTATATTTTTTGAAGTTTTAACTATCAAAACACTGGCAGTGCTACATCAGTTTTATTCTCTGTTGTTCTCTCTGTAGTAAATTAAAATAGCCCTGATCTTGAATTTGATCATTATTTTAAGCAGTTTGAAGAACATTGTTTGGGCATTGTATCGCTATTATTAATAAATAATAAATAACTTTTATTTTTCTTTTCTGGTAGTTTAGATATTCAAAGAAGGTCAAACCATTTCATCTCTACTTCTGCTCCTTATCTCAAAACCACTTCAAAGATTTTAGTTTCCACAGGAAGACAATATCTGTATTATGGAAACACGTACGATGTCTTAGGAAGAACATAGACCTCTATTTTATATTAAAATGCCTGTCACTGATGGGATTCATTTACAGCCATGCAGCAAACTTAATCTCCATACCTTATACCAGTGATTTTCAACCTTTTTTGGGCCGCGGCACATTTTTTACATTTACAAAATCCTGGGGCACACCACCAACCAAAATGACACTCTAACACAGTAATACATATAGTTAATATGTTTTTAAATGTATTTATACACTCACTTAGTGTGAAACCTGGGCCTGTTTCGATGAACACAAAATAGATATCCTGGCAGGAATGGTAGAAAGACACACACGAAGCTCTTGCTCAATAGCTGTCAGTCTCTCTCTGTTTTTAGTTTTCTTTTTTCTTTTGTCCACCATTCATCTTAGGGCCTTCATCTGTGTCATAATTTTGTCCAGGGCCCTGTTTGGCATTTGCATTTTTCCTTCTCAAAAACTTCTCCATCACTGTCACTTGCTTGTCTTGCTGTGATCCCAAATTGACGCGCAGTTGCAGCACTAACTCTAACTTTGTTTACTTCTTAGGTGACGCGAGAGTGCTATGGTTCCATTTCTTAAAGGGACAGATGCGCCTTATAGTTTATATATGAATGAAGTTCTAAAGTAATTTCCCACGGCACACCAGATGATCTCTCACGGCACACTAGTGTTCCGCGGCACACTGGTTGAAAATCACTGCCTTATACAGTACATATGAAAATCTAATTTTTCCCCCTTTTTGCCTGTCCTGTTCCATATTCCTGATTGATTTCTGTCTACTTACAAACTCTATTGAAGTGAAAACATTTGTCTTTTGGGATTGTTGTGTGATTGATCAGTTTATTTTTGTTTAAAAAGCTTCCTTGTGATAGACTATATATCATTTTTCCAGTCAGGATGTTAAACATAGTTGACTTTCTAGAAATGTTCTTTGCATCTATTGTAGAAGGTTTTCAAAGACCAAAGCAGTATAAGGATTAGTTGATCTTTCTGTTGCTCCCTATGTTGCTAGGGGACTCCTGCTCGGCCCCACGGCCATTGTACTGTGGGGTCCCGCAGGGTTCAGTACTGTCCCCTATGTTGTTCAACATATACATGAAGCCGTTGGGGAGATCATCCGGAGTTTCAGGGTGCGGTGTCATCTGTACGCAGATGATATCCAACTCTGTCACTCCTTCCCACCTGCTACTAAGGAGGCTGTTCAAGTCTTGAACCGGTGCTTGGCTGCTGTAATGGACTGGATGAGGGCTAACAAAATGAAACTAAATCCAGACAAGACAGAGGTACTCCTGGTCAGTCGTAAGGCCAAACAGGGTATAGGGTTACAGCTTGTGCTTGACGGGGTTACACTCCCTCTGAAGGCGCAGGTTTGCAGTCTGGGAGTGATCCTGGACTCATCGCTGAGCCTGGAGATCCAGGTCTTGCCGGTGGCCGGGAGAGCTTTTGCACAGTTAAAGCTTGTGCGCCAGCTGCGCACGTACCTTGGGAAGTCGGACTTGGCCACGGTGGTCCACGCTATGGTTGCATCCCGAATAGACTACTGTAACGCTCTCTACGTGGGGTTGCCTCTGAAGACTGCTCAGAAGCTGCAATTAGTCCAACGTTCGGCAGTCAGGTTACTAACAGAAGCGGGGCACAGGGAGCATACAACTCCCTTGCTGCACCAGCTCCACTGGCTGCCAATTAGCTTCCGAGCACAATTCAAAGTGCTGGTTTTAACCTACAAAACCCTATACGGTTCTGGCCCAGTTTACCTGTCGAAGCGGATTCTCCCCTATGAACCATCACGGACATGTAGATCCTCGGGAGAGGCCCTGCTGTCGGTCCCGCCAGCTTCGGTAGCGCGGCTGGTGGGGACGAGAGACAGGGCCTTCTCTGTGGTACCCCTCAGCTGTGGAACTCTCTACCAAGTGTTGTCCTTTAGGAGGCTGGTGAAGACCTGGATATGGAACCAAGCCTTACCAGAATAGGCTGAGATTGGCTATTATCTGAATGTATGACCACGTTTACAGATTGAGTGGAATTGCTTTAATGGCGATGCGGTTTTATGCTGGGTTTTAATGTATTTTAATATGTTGTTCTAGTTGTTTTTAAATTGTATAGCAGCATTTCTCAACCTGGGGGTCGGGACCCCTAGAGGGGTCGCAAAGGGGTGTCAAAGGGGTCACCAAAGACCATCAGAAAACACAGTATTTTCTGTTGGTCTTGGGAGTTCTGTGTGCCAAGACTGGTTCAATTCCGTCGTTGGTGGAGTTCAGAATGCTCTTTGATTGTAGGTGAACTATAAATCCCTGCAACTACAACTCCCAAATGACAAAATCAATCTTCCCCCAACCCCACCAATATTCAAATTTGGGTGTACCAGGTATTTGTACCCAACTTGGTCTGGTGAATGAAAATACACCCTGTATATCAGACATTTACATTATGATTCATAACAGTAGCAAAATTACAATTGTGAAGTAGAAACAAAAATAGTTTTATGCTTGGGGGTCACCACAACAGGAGGAACTGTATTAAGGGGTCACGACATTAGGAAGGTTGAGAACCACTGTTGTATAGCATTGAAACTTTGCTGTTATGCCGGTCTGAGTCCCTCGATAGAGGTGAGAAGGTCGGGGTACAAAAGTTTTAAATAAATAAATAAATAATAAATATGTCCCTCCTGAGTGGTTGCTTTGGGGTTTTTTTGATATTGGTGTTTGGAAAAGAGGCAGAACGTGATTTCCATGAATACAGTGAAGCAGAGAAGTAATTGCATTTTAGTGTAGAGTAGTGAGAAGTGGTTGCGAGAAAATGTGGCCTCAAAGCCTACAGTAAATTATCACGGAATAATATGTTAACCCTGTGCTGCCTTCCCACCGCCTACATGCTGCAGTCAATGGGGCCTTTGTTTGCCCCAGGCCACTTTAGAAGAATGCATGAGCTAATGGAGTTGTGGGAGTTTCGCTTAGTTCCAGAGTCTTAGAGGCTTTGTTGAATTTCCCAGAGGGTCCTGGTATTTCCTGCATCCTTCCCTGCTGAAGGATGAATGTTGTAGATAACCATAAAGATTCCTTGTCTAGATACACACTCTGCTCTTTCAATAAAGCTATCCCTGTTTGTTGTCCAGCAGTTAGGACTTTCCTTCTTAGCTGCACAACTTAAAAAGCTAACACATCTCTCAGCATTACTTCACGAACCAAGATTCTTAGGAAGGACTCTAAGCGCGTTGATGACTAAAAAGGCCAATCTTAGATAGGCAAGTTCGGTTGCAGAAAGCACAGCAGAAAGTCTCCTTGGGTGATGTCGTTTCCAAGTTGCAGTTCCTTCTGCGTTGTCGTTTCTCTTCGAGACCCATTCGGCGTGTCTTCTCAAAAGAGGCCGCAGCATTGTGGATAGTGCATCTCCATGACTCCCGATGTGAGGCCAGGGTGGACCATTGTTGGTGATCAATCTGGCTGAGCCTGAGTTGTTGTTTCAGAGAGTCCTTATATATCTTTTTGGGGGCGCCTCTCTTGCACTGACCCGTGGTGAGTTCACTATAGACTAGTATCTTTGGGAGGCGGTGGTCCTCCATCCTAGAGACGTGCCCTGCCCAGCGCAGCTGTGTTCTCAATAGCATGACCTCAACGCTGGTGATCCCTGCTTGCTCAAGGACAGCAACATTAGCCACATAGTCGGTCCAGTGTATATTTAAGATTGTGCGAAGACAGCGCTGATGAAAGCGTTCGAGGAGTCGTAGGTGTTGGAGATAGGTGACCCATGTTTCAGACCCATAGAGGAGAATAGACAGTATGATAGCTCTGTACACACTGATTTTGGTGCTTTGCCTCAGGTGCTTGTTGCTCCAGACTCGTTTGTGAAGCCTTCCAAATGCACTATATGCCTTTGATAATCTGTGATCTATCTCTTTGTCAATCTTGGCGTCTGAAGAGATGATGCTTCCCAGGAAAAACAGAATAATATGGTTTGCTATTAAGACAACTTAGATTTATGCCGGACCTATGAATGAGATCTTTCCAAGACCAACAGTTGTCCTGCTTGTAAAGTCATAGAGATGGCCTCCTTGATTGATTGATTGATTGATTGAATCAATCCATTCATGATGAGGTCTTCCTCTTTACTTGTTTCTTTCACTTTACCAAGAGTTGTTGCCTTTTCAATGAGTCATCTCATCTCATAATGTCATACCGTAGCCTCAGCTTAGCTGTTTTGCTTTCTAGGGAAGTGTTCTTCCTTAATTTGCAATCAGACTCATTTCTTTTTTTCTTTTTAACAGTTCATACGAGGACAGGTCAATAAGTCTGTAACTTTTTGAATGAAACACAGGTTTTTGGATTTTAAAAAATCTTTTTATTTTTCAACATAGTCTCCTTTGAGCTCTATACACCAGTGTTTCCCAACCTTTTTTGAGCTGCGGCACATTTTTTACATTTGCAAAATCCTGGGGCACACCACCAACCAAAATCACACAAAATGACACTCTAACACAGTAATACATATAGTTAATATGTTTTTAAATGTATTTATACACTCAGTGTGAAATTTGGGCCTGTTTCAATGAACTCAACAAAGATATCCTGGCAGGAATGGCAGAAAGACACAAACTTCCCACAAAGAACTCCCATAACCAAGAGGAAATGCTATAAGGGTTTGGTGGGCATTGACCTTGCGTTTTGGAGTTGTAGTTCACCTATATCCAGAGAGCACTGTGGACTGAAACAATGTTGGATCAGGACCAAACTTGGCATGAATACTCAATATGCCCAAATATGAACGCAGATGGAGTTCAGGGGAAATAGACTTTGGCATTTGGGAGTTGTAGTTGCTGGGATTTATAGTTCCCCTACAATCAAAGAGCATTCTGAACCCCACCAATGATAGAACTGGGCCAAACTTCCCACACAGAACCCCCAGGAGGCAAGAGGAGGTCTCTAGTTGAGGAAAGGGAGGCGGGCCTTCCCAATGCATGGAGAGGGAGAGACCAAGTAGACAACGTGTGGGGAGGGGGGTGTTTGTAATTTTGTGCCTTCATCGAGGTAGGTTTCTTAGGGTTTTTATACTTCAACACACTAGACTCTCGGCCTCCCCCCCCCCCTTTCCTGGAGGTTCCAAATTCCCACGGCGCACCTGATGATTGCTCACGGCACACTAGTGTGCCCCGGCACACTGGTTGGGAAACACTGATATAGACGAGCAGAGGCAAACTCTGGCCACCAGGGGGAGCTGACACACTCCTCATCTGTCAGCATTCCTAGCGTTCCTTGTTGTTCCTTCCGCATTCCTCAGCTTTCCTGGAGTTCTTTAATGGCCTCATAATTCAGTCAAAATTTGCCTCCCCACTTTATGTATCCTCTGCTACCAGTTATATAGACTATTTGATTTCAGTATTGGCCATCTGATAGCATCAACATAAGTCATGTTTCGTTTTCTGATTATTTGTTTATAGTGAGAAAACGGTTAGCCTTACATCATTTGTAAGCCACTATTTTGTTTCATTTTCTGATCCGAGGCCAAATTCTCCTCCTGTTTCCAACTATTTCATCTTAATTGCCTGGGATTACCAACATGTCTTATTTTATTGTATGATCAATTTCTTACTTGCGTGCCTGCATGGAACCTTTTTATTTCTTCCTCATCTGCCTCTGTGTTAAAAACACAAACCTGGATTGTAGTTATATTGATAGTTTTCCCCCCTCAGAGTTCTGCTGAGTGGTTTTACAACATCTTGCCTCACTATTCATGGCATGCTGTTTCTTCTTGTCAATTCCAGAGTAAAGCACTATCTGATTGCAAATTTCACATTCCTGCCCACTTGGACTTGCTCATAGAGTGGGTTAAGGTGGTGGTTAATGCCTCCTTACAGGAGGGCAAAATTCCAGCCACCTTAAAGCAAGCTGTTATAAAACCGCTGTTGAAGAAACCATCACTGGACCCCACTCAATTCGTCAACTATCGGCCAGTCTCCAATCTCCCCTATTTGGGCAAAGTCATGGAACGTGTGGTGGCTTCGCAACTCCAGGGGTTCTTGGTAGACACTGATTATCTTGATCCGGCACAGTCTGGCTTTAGGCCGGAACGTGGTACTGAAACAGCCTTGGTCGCCTTGGTAGATGATCTACGCCGGGAACTCGACAGAGGGAGTGGGTCCCTGTTGGTTCTGCTGGACCTCTCAGTGGTTTTCGATACCGTTGACCACGGTATCCTTCTGGGTCGCCTTGCAGAGATGGGGCTTGGGGGTACTGCTCTGCAGTGGCTCCAATCATTTCTGGAAGGTCGTACCCAGAAGGTGTTACTGGGTGACACCTGTTCGGCTCCGCAAACTTTGTGTTGTGGAGTCCCTCAGGGTTCAGCACTGTCTCCGATGTTATTCAACATCTACATGAAACCGCTGGGAGAGATCATTCGGAGTTTCGGAGTAAGGTGTTATCGATATGCAGATGACGTCCAGATCTGTCATTCCTTTCCACCTGTCACTAAGGAGGCTGTCCAGACTTTGAACTGGTGCTTGGCTGCTGTGTCGGACTGGATGAGGGCTAGAAAACTGAAACTTAATCCAGACAAGAAAGAGGTCCTCCTGGTCAGTCGAAAGGCCAAACAGGGCATAGGGTTACAGCCTGTGTTGGATGGGGTTACACTTCCCCTGAAGACGCAGGTTCGCAGCTTGGGAGTGATCCTGGACTCATCGCTGAGCCTGGAACCCCAAGGTCTCGGCGGTGACCAGGGGAGCTTTTGCACAGTCAAGACTCGTGCGCCAGCTGCGCCCGTACCTTGGGAAGTTTGATCTGGCTACGGTCATCCACGCTCTGGTCACATCCCAAATAGATTACTGCAACGCACTCTATGTGGGGCTGCTTTTGAAGACAGTTCGGAAATTACAACTAGTCCAACGGGCGGCAGCCAGACTACTAACTGGAGCCAATATAGGGAGCATACCACCCCCCTGTTGTGTCAGCTCCACTGGCTGCCTGTCCATTTCCAAGCTCAATTCAAAGTGCTGGTTTTGACCTTTAAAGCTCTATATGGTTCTGGCCCAGCTTACTTGTCCGAACGCATCCGCCGCTATGTCCCACCTCGTAACTTAAGATCATCCGGGGAGGCCCTGCTCTCGCTCCCACCAGCTTCTCAAATGCGGCTGGTGTGGACAAGAGATAGGGCCTTCTCGGTGGTGGCTCCCCATCTGTGGAATGCGCTTCCTAGTGACATGCGATCAATTCCATCCCTCCTGACATTTAGGAAAAAAGTAAAAGCCTGGCTATGGGACCAGGTGTTTGTACTTTAGCACAAGGCAGCACTTTGGATTGGATATTAATGGAAATTGATGAACAAGGCTCAATGCTTTTTATGGACGGAACACTGTTTTTAACATAAATGAATGCGTGGAATATGTTAATGTAATTGTATTTTAATGTATTTTATTGTTGAATGTTGGGTTTTATACTGTATTTTACTGTGTGGGCATCAAATTGTGCCTTTTTGGAAGCCGCTCTGAGTCCCCCCTCGGGGGTTGAGAAGAGTGGGGTAAAATGCCGGAAATAATAATAAATAAATAAGTATAGCTATGACTATGTGTTCTGCTTCTTGTTTTAAGATTTCTAGCTTTCCTTTATTCGTGTGCTATTATACGTATTCATGGTATCGTTTTTCTGCCACATCTAAATAGATCAGAAGCTGAACATCTTTTAAGCTTGAGTTCAGTTGCATCAGGAGACACAGCACAGTCTTTTGTTGATTTCTAGCAGCCGGGTCCCATTGGATCTTGAAAGAACAGGCCCCAAGCAGCTAGATCTTAAAGGGGTAAACATTGCTGTGCCTGGAAACAGATGGGAAATTGCTTCTGGCTTTTACTAGTTTGAAGAATGTTTTTGTTAACTTGGAAATAGCTGCTCATCTGACCACCCTATGATGCATAAGTGTTGAGTTCCAGCGATTAAATAAGGCTATGTTACAGAAATTTGTATCTGTAAGGATATCATTTGGAACTCCATTTGTATACTTGGTGCACAAGTGTCAATTTTATGATGTTTGTTGCTATTGCCAGTAACCTCTTCAAATCTAGCATTTCCTTCTACTTAAGACATTCGAAAACATCTTACTAAAGAGTAATAGCTACTCTCTCACCCCCCCTAAAGCTATTTATATTTCCGCATTTGTGAACTCTTGCTATCTATTAATACTGTGACTAATGTATAGAACCTGCATTCATTGCATTTTTCATCACCGTGTTAGCAGATAATATATATGTATTTAAAGCAGTGTTTCCCAACCAATGTGCCATGGCACACTAGTGTGCCATGAGTGATCATCAGGTGTGCCGTGGGAAATTGGAACCTCCAATACCTTTCTTCCCCCTCTTGCCAAACACTTTTTCTTCTCCACTCGGGCTCCCTTCTTCCCAGCCTCGCTCTGCTTGCTTTGCCTTGCTTAGCTCACGTTGCCACTTCTGCGGGAGGGGGGAGGGGGGAAGAAGTGACACATGCGGGCGCTACTGCGCAGACTCGACCCACGTCTTCCTCCCTCCCCTCCACAGTGCTCTCTGGATATAGGTGAACTACAACTCCAAAACTCAAGGTCAATGCCCACCAAACTCTTATAGTATTTTCTCTTGGTTATGGTAGTTCTGTGTGGGAAGTTTGATTCCATTCCATCATTGGTGGAGTTCAGAATGCTCTTTGATTGCGGGTGAACTATAACTCCCAGCTGTTGAACAAGACCTTCGTGTGTGTCTTTCTGCCATTCCTGCCAGGATATATGTTGTGTTCATCGAAACAGGCCCAGGTTTCACACTGAGTGTATAAATACATTTAAAAACATATGAACTATATGTATTACTGTGTTAGAGTGTCATTTTGTGTCATTTTGGTTGGTGGTGTGCCCCAGGATTTTGTAAATGTAAAAAATGTGCCGCGGCTCAAAAAAAGTTGAAAATCACTGATTTAAAGCATGTAATACTGCCTTGAATGTCTCTAATGATTGACTTATTAAGACAAATGCAAGGTAATGTAAGAATATAATCAGAGATTTTGAGAGAAATGTAATTAGCTGAAGAAATAAAGGTTCAGCATTACACTTTACTCACTCGCACCCCCCAAAACGCAAACTCTTGCATTGGTGCTAGAAAACAGAACTTTATTACAGTGTGAAAGATGCTCAGTGAATTTGCACTGATTGTCCTTTGTGGGTGGTTGGCATTCTTTGGGAGCAGGACTTCATGTACAAGTGAACAGCATGTTTGATCAATTATAGTTTTACAGATGTTCCAGAGCAGCTGTTGACATTTTTCTGCCCGTTTTGCGTCACTCATACCTGGATCATGGATTTGTGCTGCTGTTATAAATGGGGTGGTTATTAGCTGACCGATTTTCTTGCAAATGTCTTAAGAAGTTTCCCATACTGTCCCTTGTTCAGCATTTTTGCAGAGCATCGTATTTTATCAACATGAAAAAAGGCTTTAGACTGGCTTATCTGTTGTTTACAAATGGTTTACAAATGTTTAAAACATGAAACTTTTTGGTTGTCTCAGTGATACTTTGGCAGACACTTTCTTATTAGTGGTGGATATGGATTGGGAGATTGCCCCCTCTGGGGGAATGTTTGCTGGGATGTGTGCCACCTGAAAAGCGAGAATTTTGGTTTGTTCTTATTGCTTATTCATAGATAAGTAATAGGCCTGGTTGATCCATTAAAAAAATGTTTCTAAACTCGTGTGGTGGGGAGGAGCCGCTGTTTTCTCAAAATAGAAAGTGTTCCGATTTTTTTTTGGAAAATTTCAAAATTGATTCGTTTTTATTTACGAAATTTGTTATTATTTCGTTATTGGTGCCACGCATGCGCAGTGCGCAGGGGATGCCCGCCTCCAGGCCCCCTCGCCAGCTTAGAATCAACCCACGATATCTCTAATGCGGGTTGATTCTCAGCTGGCGAGGAGGGATGGAGTGCATTAAAGATAACCCGCGTTGGTTGTCAGCTGGCAGGGGAGAGTGGAGGGCAGCGCCCCCTCGCCAGCTGAGAACCAACGCGGTTTAAAGGTAAGAAAGGGTGGAAATAAAAACAACATCATAACGTGTTCTTTACGGAAATGGTGGACCCGGTTTCGAACGCATCTCCCCCTATGAACCATCGCAGTGATTAAGATCCTCCAGGGAGGCCCTGCTCTCTGTCCTGCCATTGTCACAGGCGCGATTGGTGGGGATTTATTTATTTATTTATTTTATTTATTTATTATTCGGGTTTCTATGCCGCCGACTCCCTGAGGCTCGCGGCGGCTCACAGGAACCGAAGGTACAACTACACACAAGCAATGCGATAAAACATCTAAGACAATTAAACAGTTAAAACAGCAAAATACAAAACCCCCAGGTACAGTTCAGAAATTAGATAGCGTGACACCCCAGGACAGCGGCTAAAGCGGAACATGGGCAGGACCTACTCACCGAAGGCCTGCTTAAACAAATAAGTTTTGCAGGCGCGTCTAAACGGGAGCAGGCCCCTTATAGCCCGCGTTCCAGCCGGGAGGGCGTTCCACAGCGTAGGAGCTATAACAGATGAGAGACAGGGCCCTCTTGGTGATTGCCCCCTGGCTATGGAACTCCCTTCCTGGTGAGATCAGATCGGTCCCCTCCCTCCTGTTCTTCAGAAGGATGGTAAAAACTTGGCTGTGGGACCAAGCTTTCGGGACAGGGCAATAAAGAAGCAAAAAGAAAGATTTCCTGGCCAATTAGATTAGACGCAGATGACCAAGACGGTTTTAAATGGTGCATTTTAATTATTGAGATAAATGTTTTTAATGTGTATGCATGCCTATATGAATTCTTGTCCCGGTATTGAATGTTTGCTGTATATATGCTATGCTCCGCACTGAGTCCCCTTCGGGGTGAGAAGGGCGGAATATAAATGTTTTAAATAAATTTAAAAAATAATAAATAAGATGGAGTAGGATCCTTGGGAAATTTAAAGTCGAAAGAGCATTAACTGAATGAAACAAAATAAAGGAAACCAGTTTAAGAAGTAATATGGATCAGTCCCACTCCGCAATGCTATCTGCCAGTGATAGTGGAGGTTATAGTCAAAAGCAGGGCTGGGCAACCTACGGCCCGCGGGCTGGATCCGGCCCGGCAACCGATTCTGTCCGGCCCAGGAGAAGGGCGTCGGGGGCAGGGCCAAGAGGAAGGGGTGCTTCCGCCATCCCATCGTGGGCTCTGTGGAGCTTGCAATCCCGGAGTAGCAGCAGCCCCAGAGTGTCCACCATCCCTGGAGGCGATCCAGGCCCGCAGGGGGAGCACCCGGCAACCTGCAGGGGCCGATCGCCGTGGCGACCCGGAAGACTTGATCAGCTGGGGAACGGCTGGGGGCGAGAACGGGCGGAGGCCTGTAGCCTCCGATCACCTGCTACTCTGCTCTCCTCTGCTTCGGCGGCTGGGTCCGCTTTGCCATCCTCTGGGCTGGGGCCATTGGGCCATTCCATCTTGGGATCCTTATTCTCTTCAGGATGTCAGCCTCTATCTTGGTTCGCACCTTATCTTCTTGAATTTAATTTAATTTTAGTGGTTTTTATTATTATTTTATAATAATTTTATAATAATAATATAGTAATATAATATATAATATAATGTTATATTATATTATAATAATTATGATATTAATACTGATAATTATAATATTTCTTGATATATTAATATAATATAATAATTAGTGATATTAATACTAATAATATATGAATATTTCTTGATATAAAAAGGCCAATTAATATGTTGCAGAAAGCGCAGCAGAAAGTCTCCTTGGGTGATGTTTTTATTAATGATGTTCTCCAATGTATATGGTGTAAATATAGTAAGCAAATAAATAAATAATGTAGATTAGAACGTAGTTCAGCCTTTAGGTGCGGCCCTCCATAATATTTTTTGGCTCTCATGTGGCCCCTTGGAAAAAATAATTGCCCACCCGAGCTCAAGAGCATCTGTCACTGGTATAGAATGAGATGTTAAAAGGTGCTCATCAGGAAAGGTGATATGGATGGCTGAGTTGAGTGGCTTACAATAAGAAATGGGAGAGAGCCAGCAAATGCAGTCAACAGGAGAATAAATAAGCGATATAATCAATAAATAATCATAAATAATCAAAATATATACGTATTTGCTTAAATGTAGGCTATTTTAACTATTTAGTACCCTTCATATATTTTCAGTGATCACCCCAACCACCCTGCAGAGTGAAAGGGGGTGTGAACCTAAGGGATAATATCTTGATGTGACAACTACCATCTGAGTCAGAAACTCAGAATAAGTAACATCTGAATCAACTTCTTCTAGTTTGCAACTTTGACATGCACCTTAAGTCAGTCTTTCTCAACCAGTGTGCCATGGCACACTAGTGTGCCGTGACGGACCTCCTGCTGTGCCGCGAGAAAAGCTCTCTGCCCCCCTTCCTCCCCCCCTCCTGCCGAACTCCTGCTGCTTGGGGGAGGAGGAAGGGCCGGGCAGTGGCGAAGAAAAAGAAGAAGGGACCGGGGCGCCGCCTCCTTCGGCCATTTCCCCAGCCAGCCTCCAATCCGCCATGACTCCCACCATGACTCTCGCCCCTCGCTCGCTGAAGCCGCGTGGAGGAGCCCCACCCACTGAAGCCCGTCCACCGCTCATGCTCCTCCTCTGTAGGAGAGCTGAAGCTGGGGGAGGGGGCGGGGCATGGCACAGCCTGGCTCTGCCCCCTCCCCCGGCTTCGGCACTCCCAGCAGCTGCTCCAGCCTTGAGGGGACAGTGCCAAGCCAGCATTGTGCTGGCTCTGGCACCGCTGGCTTGGCACTGCCCCCTCAAGACTGGAGCAGCTGCTGGGAGAGGTGAAGCCGGGGGTAGGGGGCGGGGCATGGTACAGCCTGGCTCCGCCCCCTCCCCGGCTTTGTCACTCCCAGCAGCTGCTCCCAGCAGGCCACCAACCCCCAGCCGTTCTTTACTGTGTTAGAGTGTCATTTTGGTTGGTGGTGTGCCCCCGGATTTTTTTAATGTTAAAAGTGTGCCGCGACTTAAAAAAGGTTGGGAAACACTGCCTTAAGTTATATTAATGATTAAAATAGCATCAGGGCTCATTTCCCTGAAATTTGAAGGTACATTTCTGGAGCTGAAGTAGGCCTATTTATTTATTTACTTTATTTATATTCCGCTCTTCTCACCCCGAAGGGGACTCAGAGCGGATTACAGTACACATACTTAGCAGACAATCCCTGCAGTTCAACATCTGACATATAAACATGTGACATTTATCACAGTACAGTACAGTACATACATTTTGACGTATTACACACATATAGACGAACAGAGGCAAACTTTCTGGCCACCAGGGGGAGCTGACGCACTCCTCATCTCTCAGCGTTTTCCAGTTGTTCCTTTTCTGCATTCCTCAGCGATTCCTGGGTTCTTTTAATGGGCTCATAAATCAGTCAAAATTTGCCTTCCCACTTTAATGTGGTACCTTTATCTCCTACTTGACAAATGTAACTGTCTTTCGGGCTGCAAAGGTCGCCAGCAGGCTACACTTAAGGTCGAGAACCCACCTTGACCCGGGCAGGCCTCAAACTCATGACCTATTGGTCAGAGAGATCTTATGCAGCTGACACTTAATCAGCTGCACCATACTCCCGGTGCATATGAACTCAACTATGGCTGCAATGATGCTTTTGTACCATTGGCTCTGATTATAAGTGTAGTATGTATGTTATCAGATACCAGGATTGGGAGGATGCTCATTTATATGGGGCTTGATGGTGACTTAAGTGCAACTTACGCCGCTTTGAGAGTCCTTGTGGAGAGAAAAAGGATATAATAATAATAATATAACTTTTAATTTGAACCTTGTTTGAACCCCCAAATTCTCCTTAATTTCCCAGATAGATTTGGCTCCCAAGGGGATTCCTGCTTGAGTAGGTGGACATTTTTGATAGTTGGCAGCAGATGAAAGGAAGGAGGCAAACTACTTAGGCTGTTCTTCCAGAAAAATAAAGAAACATAAAGAGGTAAAATGCATCCTGTTGCTTCAGGCAAAAACGTTCACAGGGGCCTGAGAACAAACCAATTTTCCGAGCATGAAAGGATGGGATATGACCTACTTAAAAGAGAGGGGGAGAGGGAGAGAGACCTTTCTATTGATTCAGTGGATTCCAGTGAGAAAGTGGTCTTGTACGCAGTCATATCCCCAAATGTTATGGCATGGTTCCAAAACCTTTTCAGAGCCTACATCTTGATCTATCTTCTTTCTACAGTCCAGTTAAGTCTCAGAGAGTAGAAAGGGATCCCGAGGAACATCTAGTCCAGGGGTCGGGAACCTTTTTGACTCAGAGAGCCATGAAAGCAAAATATTTGGAAATTTATTTCAGTGGGAGCCATATAATATATATAATATATTTTAAGACTGAATTCAACTAAATGTGAGTATATACGTACATACTATGAGAAAAGGATGCCCCCGCCAGAATGACGGGACACTTCAGACCTGGCTCTGCAAAAGGCATGCTCAGGACTCTGGGAAGGAAGAGAAGACGGAAGGAAGGGGAAAAGAAAGAAAGAAAGACAGGGGAAATAAAAGAGAGGGAGGGAGGAAGAAAGAAAAGAACGAACTATGGAAAATGAAGAAAAGAAAAGCAGGAGAGAGACAAAGAGGGGAAAAGAAAGAAGGAAATGGGAAGGGAGGAAAGGCAAGGGTGGGAAAAAGAAAGGAAAGGGAGTGAGAAAAAGTAAAATAATGAAGGGAAAAAAAGAAAAGAAAGAAGGGGAGAGAGGGAAGTGAAAAGAAAGGAAGGAGAAGGAAAAGAAGACTTGGGGGAAAAAATAGAAGAGGAAGGAAGGAAGGAAGAGGGAGGGAGAATGGAGGAAAGAAGGAGGGAGAGAAGGAAAGGGTGATGTGGAGAAAGGAAGGAAGGAAGAGGAAGGAAGAGGGAGAATGGAGGAAAGAAGGAAGGGGAGAGAGGGAGGGAAAAAGGAGAGAAGGAAAGAATGGAAGAGGAAGGAAGGAATGAAGAGGGAGGGAGGAAAAAGAATGAAAGAAAAAGAGAGGGAAAAAGAAAGGAAGAGGAAGGGGGGGAAGGTAGGGGGAGGAGGGCGCGGGGCCAAGGCGGACCGTGTTCCCCCCTCAAATCCTCATTAAATCGACCCAATAAGTTGGCATAATATTCACCATTGATTGTTTTACCCTTTCGAAGGTAGTCAATGTGGATTATACCGCGTGCATCCCAAAAAACGGTCGCCATGACTTTATTGGCTGGCAAACCCACCTTGGCCTTCTTTGGCGCCAATTCACCCCGAGAAACCCACTGTTTTGACTGCTGTTTGGTCTCTGGTGTGTTGTGGTGGAGCCACGTTTTATCCACGGTTACAAAACGGTGCAAAAACTCATCCATATCGCGGTTGAACAACGCCAAACACTCCTGCGAAATTGTCACGCGATTGCGTTTGTGGTTGATTGTGAGCAAATGTGGCACCCATCTTGCGGAAAGCTTTCTCATACCCAAGTGATCATTTGAAATTGAAAACACTGAGCCACGTGAGATGCCTATGGCGTCCACAATCTCTCGCACTTTCAATCTCCAATCGGCCAACGCCATATCGTGATTTTTTTTCAATTTTTTCGGGTGTAGAGACCTCAACTGGGCATCCAGAACATCTGGCATCTTCCGTGCTTGTATGGCCACAACAAAATTCAGTAAACAACTTTTTTACTATTGAAATTGATGGTGCAGAGTCCCCATAGTATTTATCAGGCTCAGCCTTGGTTTGAGTGATGATTTTTTCCGCAAGAAATAATGCTTAATGAGCACACAAAATTCACTTTTTCCTATTTTTCTCCTCAAATCACGCGGTAGTCTGCTATCAATGGCTGTCAAACACAAACTAAATGACGCAGCTTGTGCAAATTTTGACAGTAGTCAACTGACAGATGCCTGTTGACAGGAGTAGTGTTGCCCTTTCAGTTAAGAGGAGGGAAATTCAAAAAGTCACGGACTTATTGACACATCCTTTTAGGTGGTAAAAACTGTGCAGCAGACTTTGCAGTAATCTGGAGGAGAGAAAAGACATCTTTACCAAGAACACTCACCAAGATTTGTTAGCATTGGACCAAGTGAACAGAAACAGTGTGCATAGCCACAAATAAAAACATCCTGTGTAGCTACAACCTCAACTAAGTCCCTCAGCTTCCCCTTTGTTACCTTAGAACAGTGTTTCCCAACCAGTGTGCAGGGGCACACTAGTGTGCCGTGAGCGATCATCAGGTGTGCCGTGGGAAATTGGAACCTCCAGAAGAGGAGGGGGGAGAGTCTAATGTGTTGAAGTATAAAAACCCTAAGAAACGTACCTCGATAAAGGCACAAAATTACAAATACCCCCCTTCCCACCCGTTGTCTACTTGGTCTCTCCCTCACCATGCATTGGGAAGGACCGCCTCACTTTCCCCAAGTAGAGACCTCCTCTTGCCTCCTGGAGGTTCTGTGTGGGAAGTTTGGCCCAATTCTATCATTGCTGGGGTTCAGAATGCTCTTTGATTGTAGGGGAACTATAAATCCCAGCAACTACAACTTCCAAATATCAAGGTCTATTTCCCCTGAACTCCACCTGCGTTCATATTTGGGCATATTGAGTATTCATGCCAAGTTTGGTCCTGATCCAACATTGTTTGTGTCCACAGTGCTCTCTGGATATAGGTGAACTACAACTCCAAAACTCAAGGTCAATGCCCACCAAACTCTTATAGCATTTTCTCTTGGTTATGGGAGTTCTGTGTGGGAAGTTTGTGTCATTCTGCCATTCCTGCCAGGATATCTATGTTGTGTTCATCGAAACAGGCCCAGGTTTCACACTGAGTGTATAAATACATTAAAAAACATATTAACTATATGTATTACTGTGTTAGAGTGTCATTTTGGTTGGTGGTGTGCCCCAGGATTTTGTAAATGTAAAAAATGTGCCGCGGCTCTAAGAAGGTTGAAAAACACTGTCTTAGAAGTTAACTGACATCCTCATTAAGATATTTGCACCCGGTATTAAGAGGAACTCTGAAAAAAATGTAAGATTCAGGGAGCAAGAGTGGCAGAATTCCAGCTCATGTTTATCTCACGGAGTCAATCTTCTCACAATCTGTCATTTGTAGTCCGAGTGCCAGCTGGCAGGGATATATGGTGATATAAATTATCCATCCGTTCTGAAGAGCAGAGGGACAAGGGGGCTTTTGTGCTCTGAGGACAAGGGAGGGGACTTTTTCCTTTATCGACTTAAATGGCATCCCTGCATACTTTTCCCCTCTCTGTATTTATAGATTCAAGGCTGCAGTACTTCCTTTAGCATTGCTGGTATTTATGCAGAGGGATTAATTTGGTTTGCAGCCTCTGTAACGCCAACCCCCTCGCCACCCTTTCCGTCTAGCAGACATTGCTGTTGGTGCCCACTTCCTTTTCAAAGCTACTAAATAGCAAAGCTGTAAAATCAGTTCTTTGCCCCATTTTGTCGGTCTTCAAATAAAAAATGCAAAGGTGCAGGCTAACACTGTGTTCTGGTTTTGGAACAGTGATTTTACACGTTTCTGTTTCTTGGTGTGCTGTATGATTAAGGATGCTCCATACATACTTTCTGCCATGCATTGATTCTAGTTAATGTTTTATTGTCTCCCATAGTGTTGTGAGATATAAGACAGGGCTGCCCAACTGGCGGCCCGGGGGCCATATACGGCCCCCCAGCCCCTTCCCTACGCCCCCCTAAGCTTTTTAATAAAAAATAAAAATTGAAAAATAAAATAAATAATAAATAAAAAAAACCTACTTCCGGGTTCAGAGCAAGTATTGCGAGAATACGCAATCCACACGGGATTTCGCTGTCAACGCGAGATCACGCCGGCGTTGACAGCAAAATCCCGTCTGGATTGCGTATTGTCGCGATACTCTTCGGCTACTTTACTACTGGATCGCTGAGGCCCACAGACGTGATTAGGACTTTCTTCGACTCAGTTGGTCGTCGCCTCTCTCATCATCCCTGGTACTCCTGGATCCTGCGCGTTTGGAAAAGGTAGGCCGAAGCAGGGGCCTCCTCAGGGGGGATCCTCATACCCACCCCCATCTCCCCTCATGTATTAAATATAAAATTAAATATATTTAAAGATGAAATAAGGGGAGATGGGATACATTAAGGGGGGAGGGGAGGATGGAATTAAATATATTTAATATTAAATTAAAATAAGTGGAGAGGGGAGGATGGAATTAAATATATTTAATATTAAATTAAAATAAGGGGAGAGGGGAGGATGGAATTAAATATATTTAATATTAAATTAAAATAAGGGGGAGGGAAGGATGGAATTAAATATATTTAATATTAAATTAAAATAAGGGGAGAGGGGAGGATGGAATTAAATATATTTAATATTAAATTAAAATAAGGGGGAGGGGAGGATGGAATTAAATATATTTAATATTAAATTAAAATAAGGGGAGAGGGGAGGATGGAATTAAATATATTTAATATTAAATTAAAATAAGGGAGAGGGGAGGATGGAATTAAATATATTTAATATTAAATTAAAATAAGGGGGAGAGGGAAGGATGGAATTAAATATATTTAATATTAAATTAAAATAAGGGGGAGAGGGGGAGGATGGAATTAAATATATTTAATATTAAATTAAAATAAGGGGAGAGGGGAGGATGGAATTAAATATATTTAATATTAAATTAAAATAATTTAATATCTTATCCCTGCATTTTATCTCAGTAAAAGATTATATTTGACTGTATGCATGCAGGGGTGGGGGCAGAGCCGGGGGAGAGGGCGGAGCCGGGGGCGGGGGCAGACCCTATGGCCCCCCAGGTCATCAGTGACCGGAATTCAGGCCCCTGGGCCGGTAGAAGTTGGACAGCTCTGATATAAGAGGAACTAAAGGAAAGTTAATGGTAAAGAAATGTGGAATAAAACTGAAATTTGGATGACATGCTTTAAAAATCATGACCAGAATAACCAGAATTTAGAAATGTTACTTTTGGGAGTTATGGCTCCCAGATTCCCTGAGGCAGCATGGAATGCAAGGGGAATGCAGCAAACAATTAACTCCGCTAGTACCCACACCTTCTGAGTTTGTATTTTAGTCCATAACATACGTTCTGCAGATTCCTAGATATGGAGACAATGAGCAAAGTACACCCCAAGCATCCCAGAACTTCAAATATTATCAGAATTAATTACAATGAAGAGCGACATAGGATTTAATACAAATAAAATGTAATTTGACTTTTTTGCAAATTTGAGTGGTTCATGCATGCATTAGATCAGGGGTGCTCATTAGGTACGTAGATCGCGATCTACTGGTAGATCGCGTAGGGCAGGGGTGCTCATTAGGTGGCTCGGGAGCTACTAGTAGATCTTCGGCCCTCTTCCAGGTGATCTTCGGGCCTCACCAGCCGGATGGGCGCCCTGCCATGCGCGTGCACACCCTGCTGCCAAGACGCGGCGCCCTGCTGCTGGCGGCCGCTCGCGCGGTGCTTCTTTTGCCTGCGGGGCGTTGCAGGAAGACGGAAGCACGAGGCGGGGCCTCTGGAGGGAGCGCTCTCCCTCTCTCTCGTCTAGAAGCCGCTGTGCAGCCTCTGTTGCTGGCGAGACAGGCAGGGTGGAGCACTCCCTCTGGATGCCCCCGCCTTGTGCTTTCTCCTTCCTGCAATGCCCCGCAGGCGGAAGAAGCGCTGCGCGGGCGGAAAACAGCAGCAGGGGCACGCGCAGTGGCAAGAGCGCGCAGCGGCGGGAGCGTGCGGGAGTGTGCGGGAGCGTGCGGGAGTGTATAGCGGCGGGGGCAGGTAGATCTTTTGGACTTGGTTGCTTTAAGAGTAGCTCGCATGCTGAAAAAGTGTGAGCACCCCTGTTTTAAACCATTTGACTTTTCCTGCTCAGTGTCTGATATTCCCCTTTCAAGTGAAACCAAAGGACTAATAAAAGTAATATGACAAGTAGAAATCAGGTTTTTTTTAAACACATACAGTATAGTTACAAATTCAATATTTGAATGTGATGTATAATAAGCCTGTTTTGGAATTATACAAAGTGTGAGATCTATGCATACATTGCGCAGTTTCTTCTCTGTGTCAAAAAGACTGGAATATGTAATGAATACTGGTGAATTTCCTATAGAGCTGGCCTGCACAACTTGAGGCCTTCCAGCTATTTTGGCTTCCAGCTCCCAGAAGCCCTGGGCAGCCTGTCCAATGGCCAGGAATTCTAGGAGTTAGAGGCCAAAACAGCTGGAGTGCTCCAGATTGTGCAGGCCAGCTCTAGAGCAGTCTTTCTCAACCAGTGTGCCGTGGCACACTAGTGTGCCGTGAAGGCTCCCCCCTCCTGCTGAACTCCTGCTGCTTGGGGGAGGAGGAAGGGCCGGGCAGTGGTGAAGAAAAAGAAGAAGGGACCGGGGCGCCGCCTCCTTCGGCCGTTTTCCCAGCCAGCCTCCAATCTGCCATGACTCCCACCATGACTCTCGCCCCTCGCTCGTTGAAACCGCGTGGAGGAGCCCCGCCCACTGAAGCCCGTCCACCGCTCATGCTCCTCCTCTGTAGGAGAGCTGAAGCTGGGGGAGGGACAGGGCATGGTGCGGCCTGTAGGAGAGCTGAAGCTGGGGGAGGGGCGGGCATGGCACGGCCTGGCTCTGCCCCCCCCCGGCTTTTGGCACTCCCAGGAGCTGCTCCAGCCTTGAGGGACAGTGCCAAGCCAGCATTGTGCTGGCTCTGGCACCACTGGCTTGGCACTGCCCCTCAAGGCTGAGCAGCTGCTGGGAGAGGTGAAGATGGTAGGGGCGGGCATGGCGAGCCTGGCCCGCCCCTCCCGGCTTTGGCACTCCCAGCAGCTGCTCCCAGCAGGCCAACAACCCCAGCCGTTCTTTACTGTGTTAGAGTGTCATTTTGTGTCATTTTGGTTGGTGGTGTGCCCCGGATTTTTTTAATGTTAAAAGTGTGCCGCGGCTCAAAAAAGGTTGAGAAACACTGCTCTAGAGAGTTCATAGGTTAGTGTGGCTGAAGGCAACTTGCCCACTTTCTGAAGACGTTGTAGTGTCCATATCCCTACTGACCATCTGGCCAATGATGGCTGAAATAGCAAACTTCAAAGCATTCTAGCACTGTTAATTGATTTCTTCCATCTTCCTGCTAAGTTCCTGCAGTTCATATAGGAAACGTTTTGAATGATTTTCCCACAATATATACCCAATATAATTACCCAACTTCCATGGTTAATATACAGAATAATATAATACCTCATTATAATTATTTTTAAGTAAGTCTATAGCCTCTTCTGACTCTGTTGATATACTTTCTATGTGTATATGAATCTTGGATGATTTGGCTTTTCTGTTATGGATTACCCTTTGCCAATTCAGACTTTCAGAAATACCTTGTTATTCATAATAACAATGCTTTTGCATGGCATCAACCAAATTCAGGGTACTTTATAAATTAAGGGAGTATGGGGAACCCATAGTTAAGGGGCTTACAGATGATTTTGTTTATGGGAAAACAGCGGAGATAGGAAGGGAAATGAAAGTTCAGAGAAACTGGAAATATTTGTTTCTGTAGGTTTGTTCTTAAGTTGAATTTGTATGTAAGTTAGAACAAGTACATTTATAAGTGTAACTCCACCCCCACCCCTACTCTCTCTCTATAGCACTGATTCTCAAAGTGGGCGTTACCACCCCCTGGTGGGCGGTGAGGCGATCCCAAGGGGGCGGTGGGAGGCTCAGGGGAATTTGGGGGGCGGTGAACCCCTTTAAGGGGGCGGTGAACAATTGGCCATTTAGGAGAGGTCGCACAGCCCTCTTCTTTGGCCCCACCCCCTTCGCTTTGACCCCCACGCGTAGTGCAGTGCGAAGGCTGCAGTGCGAAGGCCTCTGCGTCCTCCGATGGGGCCTCCCTGCCACCGCAGAAGAAAGCGCAGCCTTCCCCGGCAGAGGCAATTCATTCCAAACCCCTCCAGTATTTTCTGTTGGTCATGGAGGTTCTGTGTGCCAAGTTTGGCTCAATTCCATTGTTGGTGGAATTCAAAATGCTCTTTGATTGTAGGTAAACCATAAATCCCAGTAACTACAACTCCCAAATGAGATGGGCTATTTTCTCAAAAACTCCAGTGTTCAAATTTGGGCATATTGAGTATCCATGCCAAGTTTGGTCCAGATCCATAGTTGTTTGGGTTCTCAGTTCTCTCCGGATGTAGGTGAACTACATCTCCCCTAAATCACTGCCAATTCCTCCCAAACCCCTCCAGTCTTTTCTGTTGGTCATGTGGGTTCTCTGTGCCAAGTTTGGTCCAGTTCTGTAAATTGTGGGGGTCTCAGTGATCTGTGGAAGTCAGAGCTGAATCGATTGAAGGTACTGCAAATCCCATCATCCGTTGTCCATACTCCCCCAAACTTATTGTTTTTGTGATTAATCACTATGCTTTAATTATGTTCAATTTGTAACAATGAAAATACATCCTGCATATTAGATATTTGCATTAGAATTCGTAAGAGTAGCAAAATTATTTATGAAATAGCAACGAAAATATGGTTGGGGGTCACCACAACATGAGGAACCTTATTTAGGGGTCACGGCATTAGAAAGGTTGAGAACCACTGCATTAATACATATATCTTTCTGTTTAATTGGTATTAAATTAAATAATAATTTCTAGGGGGGCCGTGAGTAAAAAAACTTCTGGAAAGGGGGCGGTAGGCCAAAAAAGTTTGGAAACCACTGATTTATAGCATTGCATGGAGAAGACAGCTTTTTGGTGTTTTTTTGCTGTCTGTGCTCCTGTTCAGAAGATTTTGCCGCACTTTCTGTCCCTGTGGTAATTAAATTGTGAAAGAATTGGCTTGTTCTGGAAACAAGGATTGGTGACAAAGCTTCAGTGGAAACACCCTTTTCCAATGATAACTCCAGGAGTGAATTCCCCTTCCAAGGAGTAGATTTCTCTTACTTTCTGTTGTCTTGCCCCCATTCGTAATAATGAGTTATTTATAAGTCGGGAACTTTCTGTATATTGCAAATCAGAGGTTTTCTATACCAGTGTTTCCCAGCCAGTGTGCCATGGCACACTAATGTGCCGTGAGCGATCATCAGGTGTGCCGTGGGAAATTGGAACCTCCAATACCCTTTCTTCCCCCTCCTGCCGAACACTTTTTCTTCTCCACTCGGGCTCCGTTCTTCCCAGCCTCGCTCTGCTCGCTTTGCCTCGCTTTGCTCACTCACACTGCCGCCATTTTGATCCGAGGGGGCAGCGTGAGTGTGTTCAGGAGGGGAGGGGGGGGAGGAAGACGTGGGGTGACTCTGCGCAGTAGCACCCGCATGGGTCATGTCTTCCTTCCTCCCTCCTCCCCTCCTGAAGAAGGGAACCCGAGTGAAGAAGAAAAAGTAAGTGTTCGGCAGGAGGGGGAAGAAACGACGCGAAGGGGAAGGGGCAGGAAGAGGTCTCTGTCGAAAGCTGGCATGGGCAAACTTGGACCTTCCAGGTGTTTTGGACTCCAACTCCCACCATTCCTAGCAGCCTCCGGCCCTTTTCCTCCCCCCCCCCTCAGCCACTTAAGCAGGAAAGGGCCTCAGGCTGTTAGGAATGCTGGGAGTTGAAGTCCAAAGCACCCAGAGGGCCGAAGTTTTCCCATGCCTGTTTTAAGGACCTTGAAGTGGTGAGCCTCCTTCCAACATTGTGGTTCTGGATAGAAAACAAACAACAACATAACATAACATTGTTTGAGCCCACAGTGCTCTCTGGGTGTAGGTGAACTACAACTTCGAAACTCAAGGTCAATTCCCAAGCAAATTATATGTAATATATAGTAAATATAGTAAATAAATAAATAAATAAATAATGCAGATTAGAATGTAGTTCAGCCTTTAGGTGCGGCCCTCCATAATATTTTTTGGCTCTCATGTGGCCCCTTGGAAAAAATAATTGTCCACCCCTGGTCTAAAATAATGCCAGGCTCTTGATGGAGGTAGATGGAGATAGGGGTTCGCCGTCAAGGGAGAGCAGAGGGTACATTACTCCTGTCGGGCGGCCCGGCCAGAAGATCTTGGTCTTTGCCGGATTTACTTTAAGCCTGCTAGCGCGCAACCATTTCGTCACCACTTCTAGAAATAAGATGAAGTTGTCCAGTATTTCAGAGACCCCAGGTTCCATGCGCTAGTTGGAGAACAATATGTTGTCCTCCAACTAGCAATAGGCCTCTGTCTTTCCTCAGTAGATAAAGAGCATAAGAAAAGAAACCACTTGAATAGTGGCAGAATAGGAGCTGCAATTGCTGGTCAAAGCATGAGGAATCCATGAAGCTTTGATATGACAGTGATACCATGAACAACTGTATGTTCTTTTGTGTTGAAACAGTGCAAAAAGAACAGCCACTCTACTATCCACTGTGGTTTGGCATGAAAGCCATTCTTCGGTATGTATTTTGTTGCCTGGCTGTAGGATGTGTTGATTATAGCAGTGTTTCCCAACCAGTGTGCCGTGGCACACTAGTGTACCATGAGCGATCATCAGGTGTGCCGTGGGAAATTGGAGCCTCCAATACCCTTCCTTCCCCCTCCTGCCAAACACTTTTTCTTATCCACTCGGGCTCCCTTCTTCCCAGCCTCGCTCTGCTCGCTTTGCCTTGCTTTGCTCTGGGGCGAGTCTGTGCAGTAGCGTCCGCATGGGTCACGTCTTCCTCCCTCCCCCCTCCCCTCCTGAACACACTCACGCTGCCCCCTCGGATCAAAATGGCGGCAGAAGTGTCAGTGTAGAAGAAAAGTAAGTGTTCGGCAGGAGGGGGAAGAAAGGGCGTGAAGGGGAAGGGGAAGGAAGAGGTCTCTGTCGAAAGCTGGCATGGGCAAACTTGGACCTTCCAGGTGTTTTGGACTCCAACTCCCACCATTCCTAGCAGCCTCAGGCTGTTTTCCTCCCCCCCCCCCCTCAGCCATTTAAGTAGGAAAGAGCCTCAGGCTGTTAGGAATGGTGGGAATTGAAGTCCAAAGCACCCAGAAGGCTGAAGTTTTCCCATGCCTGTTTTAGGGACCTTAAAGTGGTGAGCCTCCTTCCAAGACTGGGATTCTGGTTTGAAAACAAACAACAACATAACATAACATAACATTGTTTGAGTCCACAGTGCTCTCTTGGTGTAGGTGAACTACAACTTCCAAATTCAAGGTCAATTCCCAAGCAAACCCTTTCAGTACTTTCTGTTGGTAATGAGAGTTCAATATGCCAAGTTTGGTTCAATTCCATTGTTGCAAGAGTTCAGGATGCTCTTTGATTGTGTGTTAACTATAAATCCTAGAAACTGTAACCCAAATGTCAAGGTCTATTTTCCCCAAACTCCATCTATGTTCACATTTAGGCATATTGAGTATTCATGCCAAGTTTGGTCCTGATCCAAAATTGTTTCAGTCTCTGGATATAGGTGAACTACAACTCCAAAACCCAAGGTCAATGCCCACCGAACTCTAATAGTATTTTCTCTTGGTTATGGGAGTTCTGTGTGAGAAGTTTGTGTCTTTCTGCCATTCCTGCCAGGATATCTATGTTGTGTTCATTAAAACAGGTCCAGGTTTCACACTGAGTGTATAAATACATTTAAAAACATATTAACTATATGTATTACTGTGGTAGAGTGTCATTTTGTGTCATTTTGGTTGGTGGTGTGCCCCAGGATTTGGTAAATGTAAAAAACATACTAAGGCTCAAAAAAGGTTGAAAAACACTGGATTATAGCAAGATTGTGTGTGCATGCCCACTGAGGTGACACAATAACAGCTGCTGCACAGCTGCACACCTCAACCTGGGAACATTTCTCACAGTCAAGAAGCCTTGGGAGGAGGGTGATTTTTTTGGTTAAAAAAACTCTTCCCACAGTTGTAATTCTTGTTAACTGTTTCCGCCCCCAGGGGCGCTCCCCCCCCCTCGTTCTTCCTTTGCTGCTTTAAAGGGCCATTATTCTTCATGACACCAAGATATAACCAGTAGGGAGCCACCATGTAGATAAGCACCCAGTTGAGCTGTGCATCCCAGAAACTATTTGTTTTGAGCCTTAGGGAGGCCATTGACAAAAACATTTCCCAGTTTTGCATCCCTGCTGAGGAATGACAGTCATTCTAGCCTTCTGCATCATTGTAAAACTTGAAAACAATGAGCACTGTCCCCTGTGGCTACACTTGGCTGGAAGGCTGTCTAGCTAGTCCCGGCTGAAAATTCCTTGAAGTGCCTCCCTAACAGAAGTGCCAGTGTTCCTAAACAGTGAAGTTCCAAAGCTGCCTGTTTGATTCCCAATTCAGAAATGCGTTCGTCTTCTTTCTTTCTTTTTTTTTCTTTACACCCCACACCCACATGCAAATTTTGAAGATGTTAAAATGTTTGCCCATATCAAGGGACTTTGGCAGAATGCTGTGGCTGAAGGAATGAAAACATAAGTTCTTTTTAGTGTGCTGCATTCACATACTCGTGCTTCCCATTCCTGCTACCTCTGCATTGCATGCCTCTTCTACTTACTACAAACAGTATTCCTCAACATTTTGAGTGTTCAATTCTTTGGCTTTTCTGGGAAGAGCTGTTTGCAACTACTTCACATGCAAACAGCAGTGTATGAAAACCCAATGGTAATCAGACTAAATCAACTAGGTGTCTGTAATGAACAACACAACCCAGAATTATGCAAAATATATCACTCTAATATTGTAATAAACAGCCAGAAGAACGCAATCATGACAATATCAAGAGTACAATACATATATCCGAGGTAGAGGCGATAGGAAAAACCCCAAAGTACTTGCCCAATGGCGATAAAGGTGCTGGGAATAGTGTCCGCTCCTTGCAATGGAATGGCAATGAAAGGCAATGAGTCCGCGCCCGGCGTTTGCCGGAACGGACAGAGGTGTGCTGGATGATGACGTTCGCGAAGGAGTAGAGTGATTGAATGGGGAAATCCCCAAATGAAGCCTCAAGGGAATCCCGGCGGATCCCCCGTGTGCTGCAGTCACTCTTGCATCATCAATTTGAGACGCGTACACCCAGGGCGCCGTGAGACGTCATCATCCAGCGCACCTCTGTCCGTTCCGGCAAACGCCGGGCATGGACTCATTGCCTTTCATTGCCATTCCATTGCAAGGAGCGGACACTATTCCCAGCACCTTTATCGCCATTGGGCAAGTACTTTGGGGTTTTTCCTATCGCCTCTACCTCGGGTATATGTATTGTACTCTTGATATTGTCATGATTGCGTTCTTCTGGCTGTTTATTACAATATTAGAGTGATATATTTTGCATAATTCTGGGTTGTGTTGTTCATTACAGACACCTAGTTGATTTAGTCTGATTACCATTGGGTTTTCATACACTGCTGTTTGCATGTTATTTCATTACCAGCCTGCTCGTTTCTTTAGCCTGCAACTACTTCACCCCAGGGCTGTCACCAAGGAGGCTGTCCAGACTTTGAACCAGTGCTTGGCCGCTGTGTCGGACTGGATGAGGGCTAGCAAATTGAAACTTAATCCAGACAAGACAGAGGTCCTCCTGGTCAGTCGAAAGGCCGAACAGGGCATAGGGTTACAGCCAGTGTTGGATGGGGTTACACTCCCCCTGAAGACGCAGGTTTGCAGCTTGGGAGTGATCCTGGACTCATCGCTGAGCCTGGAACCCCAGGTCTCGGCGGTGGCCAGGGGAGCTTTTGCACAATTAAGACTCGTGCGCCAGCTGCGCCCGTACCTTGGGAAGTCTGATCTGGCTACAGTCATCCACGCTCTGGTCACATCCCGAATAGATTACTGCAACACACTCTACGTGGGGCTGCCTTTGAAGACAGTTCGGAAATTACAACTAGTCCAACGGACGGCAGCCAGACTACTAACTGGAGCTACATACAGGGAGCATACCACCCCTCTGTTGTGTCAGTTCCACTGGCTGCCTGTCCAATTCCGAGCTCAATTCAAAGTGCTGGTCTTGACCTTTAAAGCTCTATACGGTTCTGGCCCAGCTTACTTGTCCGAATGCATCTGCCGCTACGTCCCACCTCGTAATTTAAGATCATCCGGGGAGGCCCTGCTCTCGCTCCCGCCAACTTCTCAAATGCGGCTGGTGGTGACGAGGAGAGGGCCTCTCGGTTGTGGCTCCCCGCCTGTGGAACGTGCTTCCTAGCAACATACGATCAATTCCATCTCTCCTGACATTCAGGAAAAAAGTAAAAGCCTGGCTATGGGACCAGGTGTTTGCACACTAGCACAAGGCAGCATTTTAGACTGGACTTTAATGGAAAATTGATGAATAGGGCTCAATGCTCCTGTTATGGACGGAACACTGTTTTTTTTTTTAACTTAAATGAATGTGTATGATATGTTGGTGTAATTGTATTTTAATGTATTTTAATGTGTAATGTTTTTTGGGGGGGGGGGGTTATACTGTGTTTTGCTGTGTTGGCATCGAATCGTGCCTTTTTGGAAGCCGCTCTGAGTCCCCCCTCGGGGGTTGAGAAGAGCGGGGTAAACTGCCGGAAATAAATAAGGGCTGGAATAAGTTATTGCTGCTCGTCTTCTCACCAGTGGTCTTCTTTTGAGACGCTTTCTGGAAACACATAACATATGAAATTCACCTCTATCCGCTGCCCATTTTTAATGGTGTTGGCCTGCGAGGCATAGATATTTGAGATAGCGTGAGGAATAGTCTATCTCCAGTCCACCAAGTAGGTAAGACGTCTGAGTAGGCCAGCTGCGACTGCACCTCGTGAACTCGGATCTGGCCACGGTGGTCCACGCCTTAGTCACCTTCAGATTGGATTACTGTAATGCACTCTACGTGGGGCTGCCCCAACGGAGAAGAAATGCAGGGGCTGAAGCCGGGGGAGGGGCTTGGCACAGCCTGGCTCCGCCCCCTCTGAGAAGCGACCCATCCAGCTGGGATCAACCTCCTTCGGTCCCGGGATCGACCAGTCAATCGCGATCCACTTCCTAGGCAGTCCTGACCTAAGTAGTCAAAAACAGCCTAGCTGTGAGTAGAGAAATTAGGGACCGCTTTGCGGGGGAAGACTTTTATAACGCCAATAAATAAGGAAGACCCGGAAGGTGGAAGGTCTGTGACGCGCCTGTGATGCAGCCCGAAGAAAAATACTTCTAAAAATTGTACTGTAATGCACTCTACGTGGGGCTGCCCCAACGGAGAAGAAATGCAGGGGTCAGCGCCATGTAGGGATCTACATGGCAAGGGAGCTAATCCCTGATCTTGGAAAGGTTAAATTGGGGGATTACAACTATCAGAATTACAACTATCAGAATGCCCTAGCTAGAAAGTCACCAGCCATGGGGATAGGTAAAGGTAAATATTTCCTCTGACATTAAGTCTAGCTGAGCCCGACTCTGGGTGGTGGTGCTCATCTCCATTTCCAAGCCGAAGAGCTGGCTTTGTTCGTAGACACCTCCAAGGTCATGTGGCCAGCATGAGTGTGTGGAACGTCACGACCTTCCTGCAGAAGTGGTACCTATTGATCTGCTTACATTTGCTTGTTTTAGAACTGCTCAGTTGGCAGGAGCTGGGCCTAACAGCGGAAACTCACCCCACTCCCCGGATTCGAACTGCCAACCTTTTCGGTCAGCAAGTTCAGCAGCTCAGTAGTTTAACCCACTGCACCACCAAGGGGGTCCATTTTGGGGATCATTATCATTATTAAGCCTTTGCATTCCCCCCCCTGAACTGAAAATAAGCCATGGTATTAATCTATGGCTTGAAGTTCAACTTCAAATGGGCTTACATGAAACAAGAAACTAGTTAATTATAGGGTTCCTGGTGTTAGTTTGATTACTTACACTGTAAAGGAAGGAGCAAAGGGGCTGCATGTACAAAGAGGAAAGGGCTTATTTATATCTTGGCTTAACCATACAAAACAGACTACTCTGAAGGTTTAATTTGTATTTCAACTCAGTGAAATGTTACTGCGATATCCAGGTTGCGTGTTCAGACTCCCCACAATCGTCTGAACTAAGTAAATAAAAGGTCTCTTTATTTTAAAATACCCACAGACCATGCATTTTCCCTTTTAATTTTTTTAATTGCCAGATTTTTGTGGTTTGAAACTGCATTGAAGATTTTGATTTCAAGCTTTTCTCTGCAACTCGTTTGAAGATCTTAAAACACATGGGAAAAGATGAATGAGTTAGGGTCCAAGATCCTGACATCTTTCATATCATTTTAGGAACTGTTTTCAGATGAACTGATAACAATATATAAACAGTATTTGGTCTTTGTTAGCAGTCCTGTGTGTAGAGCAGGGGTGCCCACACTTTTTCAGCTACTTATAATAAAACCAAGTCAGAAAGATCTACCCTACCTCCTCAAGGCTGGAGAGGGGAGGGACGGGGTTTGGCGCAGCCTGGCTCCGCCCCCCTCTGGCTTCCGCTCTACCAGCAGCTTCTCCAGGCTTGAGGATGGCAGCGCCAAGTAGAAACACAGAAGTGCACAAAGTGGTAATATATATCTCATTTAGTGATTAGTAATGGTAAGTACCAAAATACACAATAATGTCAGTTTCAATACATATATATATATAAACACAAGACACATCCATTCCCAGTCCTACTGCCAATGCAATGTCATATGATGGTATTAAGGAGGATAGTCTTCCACGATGGAACCCAGCTAAAATCCAGGAGGGTGCCGGGATATTTGTAATCCAAGTACGAAGTGTTGGCAGAGGAGGCAAACCCGCAGTCGGGGGGAAAAGAAGGTCTAGAAGAGCCTAAGTAGGAGTCGGTTGAGGAGGAAAGAGATGTAGTTTTCCTCAATGCAAATGCTCAGTTCAAAGGCTTTTTCGTCCTTTCCAATAGGACTTCCTCAGAGGCAGCGTAAATTAGGTATGACGTCCTCACATGTGTTAAATCAGTGCTGTCCAACTTCTGCCGACCCAAGGGCCGGACTTTCTGGGGGCCGATCACCTGGGGGCCGAGTGGCCATGCCCCCGGCCACGCCCCCGGCCACGCGGCTCCACCCCCTCTCCCAAAGCGTCACAATAGCCTTGGAAGCGGGCGATTTCGCCCACTTCCGAGGCTGTTGTGACGCTTTGGGAGAGAAGGAGGAGCCACGGGAGCCTTCCGCGGCTCCGCCCCTCACCCAAAGCATCACAACACCTGTTGTGACACTTTGGGGAGAGGGCAAAGCCGCGAGGAAGCTTCTGCGGCTCTGCCCCCTCACCCGGGGCGGAGAGAGGGACGGAGGGGGCAAGGCAAGGAGGAGGAGGGAGCTAGCTCTCTTCCTCCTCCCTGCCCCGCCTCCCCCTCTCCCCCGGCCGCCTTTTTAAAACAAAATGTAGATTTTTTTTTAAAAAAATTAAAAATGGCGGCCGGGGGCATAGCGGGGGCCGTATCCAACAGGCTGGGGGGGCCTTGTACGGCCCCCGGGCCGCCAGTTGGACAGCCCTGTGTTAAATCATCAGGAGTCTTTCAAAAGTCGCAGGAAGACGGACCATCCCACCAGGAGACTTTTGAAAGACTCCTGATGATTTAACACATGTGAGGACGTCATACCTATTTTATGCTGCCTCTGAGGAAGTCCTATTGGAAAGGACGAAACGGCCCGCCGCCGGCTTCGTATAGAGCTCCCCGCCGTCAGGCTTGGTCCCCGCACTACACGTCCCTAGAAGACGACTGTGCTGGGGCTTGAGTCCCCCCCGTGCCACTCGCAACAGCTGAGCTTGGGCGTCTCTGCTCACTAGATTCACCAGTGGACTACCACTCCCGCCACCCTTTGCGACTCCACTCTGGGAGGTGCTAGCGTCCCATACCAGGAAGACGCTTAGCGCTTTGAGCAAGACCCCGGAAATAACCTGCATTTCGCCACCCGATTACGGGTTCTGGTTGGGGCTAACCCAGGTATTCTCCTCTTGATAAAGGGTTGCCGCCTTGATCCTATTTAGGTTTTGATTTGTATAGACATAAGAACATAAGAAGAGCCATGCTGAATCGGGCCTCAGCCCATCTAGTCCAGCATTCTGTGCCACACAGTGGCCCACTAGTTGTACACAGGGATCTCTAGCAGAAAGGAGGGCAAAACCCTCACCTGCTCCCGACCCCCCACAACCAGTACCCGGGGAAAATCCTGCCTGCCTCCATCAACACAGAGGTGGCACGGTCCCTTACAGACGGTCCCTTACAGCGTTCTTGTAGCCTTGTATTCCCTGTATTGCATTCAAATGTATGATTTTTCTATGGCTATTAGAATTGTACTTATCCCTGAAGAATGTTTAACATGCTATGTATTTTCTATGTAATCTCTATGTGATCTTTATTGCAATTTGATGCGGTTCTCATTTTGTGAGCCTCATTCTGTCTATTTAAATGTATTTTGATATGACTTATATGCTGCCTTTGTAGTTTTCTTGTGATACTACAGTTCTGCCCCCTGCTTTATTGATTGGCACTGCCATCCTCAAGCCTGGAGAAGCTGCTGGTAGATCGGAAGCCAGAGGGGGCGGAGCCAGGCCACGCCAAGCCCCTCCCCCTCCCCTCTGGCTTTGGAGCTCTCAGCAGCTTCTCCAGGCTTGAAGATAATACACTTTATTTATATTCCGCTCTTCTCATCCCGAAGGGGACTCAGAGCAGATTTCATCACACATATGGCAGACAGTCCCTGCCATTTCCACATACAATTACATACAACATACAACAGTACAATTTTTAGAAGTATTTTTCTTCGGGCTGCATCACAGGCGCGTCACAGACCTTCCACCTTCCGGGTCTTCCTTATTTATTGGCGTTATAAAAGTCTTCCCCCGCAAAGCGGTCCCTAATTTCTCTACTCACAGCTAGGCTGTTTTTGACTACTTAGGTCAGGACTGCCCAGGAAGTGGATCGCGATTGACTGGTCGATCCCGGGACCAAAGGAGGTTGATCCCAGCTGGATGGGTCGCTTCTCAGAGGGGGCGGAGCCAGGCCGTGCCAAGCCCCTCCCCCTCCCCCGGCTTCAGCGCTACCACAGCTTCTCCAGGCTTGAGGAGGGTAGTGCCAAGCCAGTAGTGGCTATCTATGCCACCACTGTCTTGGCACCACCCCTCCTCTAGCCTGGAGAAGCTGTGATAGCGCTAAAGCCAGGGGGGAGGGGGCGGAGCCATGCTGCGCCAAGGCTCCCCCCTCCCCCAGCTACAGCTCTACCACAGCTTCTTCAGCCTTGGGGAGGGTAGTTCCAAGCCAGTAGTGGCTATCTATGCCACCACTGGCTTGGCGCTACCCTCCTTAAGCCCGGAGAAGCTGTGGTAGAGCTAAAGCGAGAGGGGGGAGGAGCGGAGCCATGCTGCGCCAAGAACCCTCCCCTCCCCCAGCTACAGCTCTACTACAGCTTCTTCAGCCTTGGGGAGGGTAGTTCCAAGCCAGTAGTGGCTACTAGCTATGCCACCACTGGCTTGGCGCTACCCTCCTCAAGCCTGGAAAATCTGTGGTAGAGCTAAAGCCAGAGGGGGGCGGAGCCAGGCCACGCCAAGCCACGCCCCCTGCTCCGCCCTGCTTCTCTCTCAATAGATCTTTCTAACTTGGTTTAATTATAAGTAGCTCGCATGCTGAAAAAGTGTGGGCACCCCTGGCTTAGGTAAACAGAGGCAGGGTTGACAGCTGGCTGCCCAAACCAGCCTGGGGTCTCGAACCTGTAACGTTCGGTTGATAAGATCTTTTAGCAGCTGTTGTTTAACCGCTGTGCTAAACCTCTGGCCCTTCATATCCAGTAATTTCTTCATATCCTCCTTTCAAGAAGGAGGGTGACTGTATACATATTTGCAGTATGGTGAATATAAGTGTTCATTCTAGCTTGACAGACTCAGAAAAGGTCTTGTTTGGATTTGAGCTTCAACCTGATGGGCTACTGGCTAATTAGGGCAGTGTTTCCCAACCAGTGTGCCGGGGCACACTAGTGTGCCGTGAGCGATCATCAGGTGTGCCGTGGGAAATTGGAACCTCCAGGAAGGGGGAGGGGGGGGGAGAGTCTAGTGTGTTGAAGTATAAAAACCCTAAGAAACCTACCTCGATAAAGGCACAACATTACAAACAGCCCCCCCCTCCCCACTCGTTGTCTACTTGGTTTCTCCCTCTCCATGCATTGGGAAGGCCCGCCTTCCTTTCCCCAAGTAGAGACCTCCTCTTGCCTCCTGGGGGTTCTGTGTGGGAAGTTTGGCCCAGTTCTATCATTGGTGGGGTTCAGAATGCTCTTTGATTGTAGGGGAACTATAAATCCCAGCAACTACAACTCCCAAATGTCAAGGTCTATTTCCCTTGAACTCCATCTGCGTTCATATTTGGGCATATTGAGTATTCATGCCAAGTTTGGTCCTGATCCAACATTGTTTGAGTCCACAGTGCTCTCTGGATATAGGTGAACTACAACTCCAAAACTCAAGGTCAATGCCCACCAAACTCTTATAGCCTTTTCTCTTGGTTATGGGAGTTCTGTGTGGGAAGTTTGTGTCATTCTGCCATTCCTGCCAGGATATCTTTGTTGAGTTCATTGAAACAGGCCCAAGTTTCACACTGAGTGTATAAATACATTTAAAAAACATATTAACTATATGTATTACTGTGCTAGAGTGTCATTTTGTGTGATTTTGGTTGGTGGTGTGCCCCAGGATTTTGCAAATGTAAAAAGTGTGCCGCGGCTCAAAAAAGGTTGGGAAACACTGAATTAGGGGATTCTGGAAGGTCCATAAAAATTAAACTATGCATAATATTTTTCACAGAACATAATACAGAAGCATTTCAAATAATCCAAACCTTTAATGGCTTTGGAAAAACTGAAGAGACATCTCTGCCTCTTTTTGTACTCTCAGCTGTTTTTGTCTAACATCGACATTTCCCTCTTCCTTATAGGAAAGGCCTTCGATATTACCTACGTACGCCTGAAGTTCCACACCAGCCGCCCAGAGAGCTTTGCTATCTACAAACGGACCCGGGAAGATGGCCCATGGATACCTTACCAGTATTACAGTGGATCCTGTGAGAACACCTACCACAAATCGAATCGAGGCTTCATCAGGACTGGGGAAGATGAACAGCAGGCACTTTGCACGGATGAGTTCAGCGACATCTCTCCATTGACAGGAGGCAACGTAGCATTTTCAACGTTGGAAGGGAGGCCCAGTGCTTATAACTTCGATAACAGCCCTGTCTTGCAGGTAAGGAAGATTGGAATTGGATCAGGCACATTTCACTTCTTGAGAATCCAGATTTTGTTGTCTTGTCTATTATGATTTTTTAAATATATTTTTGAATGTGGTTGGGGTTTAAATGCTTTTTATTAAGTTATGTCTGTATGTTTAAACTTGCCCCCCTGCTGCGGTGAAAGGGGCAGGATATAAATGTAGTAAATAGTTTTTGCCTTTTAATTTTTTTTATTGTATTGTTATCACCTATTTCCAATACATTTACCTTTACTTTACATTCCTTTAATTATAATACATTTTTTCTTTCCCCACTCCTATACCTCCCCCCTACCCCCATTGACAAGTTAATCCTTCCTCATTTATTCGAGCCATCGTTGCATTCTATCAAAAAAACTTTTCCCAATGTTCGTCTTCTAGTTTAGCTTCCTGTATCCAGTTTTTATAGGGTGACCATATTTCTTTGATTTTCTTCTGCCTTTCTATCCATGGTTTTTCATTTCTTATAATGTCCATAATCTCCAATTGTACTTGTTCCCACACATATTCATTATATTATTATTTATTTATTATTTACTATTTCTCCTTCGTGTGGTCTGTGAAATGCACACAAGTGGGTTTACTCCCGCGCATGCGTAGAATCTCATGCGCGGGAGTAAGAATCTCACACTCGGAGAAACACGGTTACAGGTAAGCAACCTACCCGTGTGGTCTGTGAAATGCACAAGTGGGTTTACTCGCGCAGACCTTACACTGCGGTAAACCCAGAAACACGGTTACAGGTAAGCAACCTATCCTTCTCCTTCGTGTGGTCTGTGAAATGCACACAAGTGGGTTTACTCCCGCGCATGAGATTCTACGCATGCGCGGGAGTAAACCCACTTGTGTGAATTTCACAGACCTTACACTCGGAGAAACATGGTTACAGGTAAGCAACCTATCCTTTTATATGCCACCCTTCTCAACCCCGAAGGGGACTCAGAGCGGCTTACAGCAAACAACAACACGGCCAGAGTGGCTTACAGTGTAGATATAACAATATTGCCGGAGCGGCTTACAACAAACTGAAAAAACAACAATTAACATTACAACATATCGCAATATTGTTAGCAATATTGCATGTAATACAAATGTATCAATTATAATATCATGATATAATTATTGTATCACATTATCATTGGCATTATTATACTGTGTTACAATACAACACCACCAATACCAAATGCATATACCACATACCATACCGTAATCATACTATTATTATTATTATTACATTACAATTATTATACTATAACATAATACAATATATTGACATTATATTATATTATATCAAATTGCAATGCAATGTAACACTATATTATATAATATATTATTATATTATATTATCTTCAAAATAATAAATAACATTATTTATTTAAACAAAATAAAATTACTTATTTAAATAAATAATTTTATAGAATCATTTTAAACAATTATTTTAAATTATAATGCAATGTAACACTACATTATATCATATATTATTACATTACACCATACTTTCTATAAAATAATACATAACATTATTTATTTAAACAAATAAAATTACTTATCTAAATACTAAAATTACTTATCATACCATTTTTCAAGGGAGCAAAGGGAGGAGGGAAGGGACAGAAAGAGGGATGGAAGGAAAGGAAAGGAAGACAGAAAGGAAGACAGAGGGGGGGGGACAGAAAGAGAAAAGGACAGAATGGAAGAGGTAGCAACAGACAGGAAGGAAGGAGAGAATAAAGGAGGGATGGAAAACGGGAAGAAATGCAAGAGGGAAAGGGCGAGAAAGGTCAAAGAGAAGGAAAGAAGGAAGTACCACAGGAAGAAAGAAGAGAAAGTACACCAGACAGGAAAGAGAGGGAGGGAGGGAACAGAGAGAGGGAAATAAAGGGGAGGACTGATCGAGAAAAGGAATGATTGGAGGAAGGAGGGAAAGGAAAGACAGAAGGAAGGAGGAAACACACACATACCCACACACATATATACATGCACAAAAATATACAAATATACACATACACACATCTGTACTTACACACATGTACACATATACATGCATATACATATACAAACACACATATACATATACACACATACATAAGTAAACACACATATATATACACACACATATGTACACAAATACATATATATATATATATACATACATACATACACACACAGGCAGTCCCCAAGTTACAAACATCCCACTTAGAAACAACTCATACTTAAGAACACAGCTGGATTGAATGGCTTTTAGGGGTTGTAAGTCATTTGATTGTGCTTTTCAACAATGCCACAGCAACGCGTGGCCGGGTCAGCTAGTTATTATTATTATTATTATTATTATTTCCTAAATCCCATCATGGTAGTACAATGGGAACTGCATTTCTCTGTTCTTTTTTCTCTGAATGACCCAAGTGGTTTTTTCTTTGCCCACATCTGGTTGACCTGTGGGCTGTAGGCAGCCTATGAAGGTGTTTACTGTTCATGGGAGTCACTCCTCTGCCCCTAACTTCCGGTATGCCAAGTCCATTTATTTTATTTTATTTATTTATTATTTGATCTTATATTCCGCTCCTCCCTGCAGGCTCGGGGCGGATAACAACATACAATAAAACATGCTCCGCATACAACCTGCAGCCATACATAGCATAAAACATAGAACATAAAAACATAAAACCAGTATACAATAAAATCCACAGAAATTCACTTTCTAAAACTCCAGGCATGAACCCTGGAAACTGCTTGGCAGGCCAGTGGAAGACATTTCTGATGATAAAGATACTAGATAGCTCTGCTAGTCCCTGGACACTGCCTTCCCTATGTAAATCATTTTTTTCCTAAAACACATTCAACAACTTTTCAGTCAGCTGTGGGAATGCAATTTACATAGGAGGAAGCACTCAGGAAGAGCAGAGTTAAACCTGGTCTTCTTGCATAATAGTCCTTCATGAAAATATAGTCTGGATGGGTAAAAGGGATGGGCTATGTGAATGAGGAGATGAGCTGCATTAATGTGTGTGCTCTAGATCAGGGCTGCCCAGGAAGTCGATCACGATCGACCAGTCAATCCCGGGACCAAAGGAGGTCAATCCCAGGATGGGGCGCTTCTCAGAGGGGGGCGGAGCCAGGCCGCGCCAAGCCCTGCCCCCTCCCCCGGCTTTGGCACTCCCAGCAGCTTCTTCAGGTTTGAGGATGGCAGTGCCAAGCCAGTGGTGGCATAGCTAGCACAAGGCTGGCTTGGCACTGCCATCCTCAAGCCTGGAGAAGCTGCTGGGAGCTCCAAAGCCAGAGGGGAGGGGGCGGGGCTTGGCGTGGCCTGGCTCCGCCCCTCTGGCTCGGCACTCCCAGCAGCTTCTCCAGGTTTGAGGATGGCAGTGCCAAGCCAGTGGTGGCATAGCTAGCACAAGGCTGGCTTGGCACTGCCATCCTCAAGCCTGGAGAAGCTGCTGGGAGTGCCAAAGCCGAGGGGAGGGGGCGGGGCTTGGCGCGGCCTGGCTCCGCCCCCTCTCGCTCGGCACTCCCAGCAGCTTCTCCAGGCTTGAGGATGGCAATGCCAAGCCCGTGGTGGCTTAGCTAGCACAAGGCTGGGTTGGCACTGCCATCCTCAAGCCTGGAGACGCTGCTGGGAGCCCAAAGCCAGGGGGGAGGGGAGGGGCGGGACTTGGCGCGGCCTGGCTCTGCCCCCTCTGGCTTTGGCACTCCCAGCAGCTTCTCCAGGTTTGAGGATGGCAGTGCCAAGCCAGTGGTGGCATAGCTAGCACAAGGCTGGCTTGGCACTGCCATCCTCAAACCTGGAGAAGCTGCTGGGAGCTCCAAAGCCAGAGGGGGGGGCGGGCCAGGCCATGCCAAACCCCGCCCCTCTCTCCAGGTTTGAGGAGGAAGGTAGATCTTTCTGACTTGGTTTTATTATAAGTAGCTCGCATGCTGAAAAAGTGTGGGCCCCCCTGCTCTAGATACTGTGTGAATGGGGTAAAAGCCATGGTGAGAATGAGAGAGATGAAATACTGAATATAGGGAAAGACTGCATGTAGGAAGGCATGTGTGGTGGTGGCTCCTTGGCTTTGGAACGCCCTCCCTAAAGACATCAGATCGCCCCCCTCCCTCCTGACTTTCGCAAGAAAGTCAAGACCTGGCTATTTGAGCAGGCCTTTGCTGATGAAATATAAGGCTTAATGAGATATATGGAATGACGACGATGCGATGGAAACCGATTTCAACATGACGCTGAGACTGTAATTGTATGTTTTTAATTGTTAATTTGTTATTATATGGGTTTGGTGGGGGGTTGCCTTGTTGCTTGTGTTGCATTGGGGGCAGAGACTGCCTGTGTAAATCATCCCAATTCGCCTTCGGGCTGAGGGGGGCGGCATAGAAACGTGACAAATAAATAAATAAATAAATGTGTATGGATACATGCAGAGTATGAAAGGGATGTGTGAGTGGGGCAGTTAAATCAGTTTCTGGCCTGGCAGGCAGGTTGGGAACAGACTCAGGTCTGGACTCCCAGCTCAAGATACTCACAAGTCTTTTGTCCCTCCTCTCTTGGAACCTGAACTGTGAGATAATAATCTGACACAATAGGGCAGTGATTTTCAACCAGTGTGCCGTGGAACACTACTGTGTCGTGAGAGATCATCAGGTGTGCAGTGGGAAATTATTTTTGAACTTCATTCATATATAAACTATAAGGCGCATCTGTCCCTTTAAGAAATGGAACCATAGCACTCTTGCGTCACCTAAGAAGTGACGCGAGAGTGCTATGGTCGTGCCATCTTGGATTTGCTCAGACGCAGTTAAGCAAACAAAGTTAGAGTTAGTGCTGCAGCTGCGCATCAAGTGACAGTGGCAATTTGGGATCACAGCAAGACCAGCGAGTGACAGTGATGGAGAAGTTTTTCAGAAGGGGAAATGCAAATGCCGAACAGGGCCCTGGACAAAATTATGATACAGATGAAGGCCCTAATATGAGTGGTGGACAAAAGAAAAAAGAAAAGACCGTGAGCTCGAGGCAATACAGCGAAAGCTATCTTTAATTTGGATTCACTTTCACCGGGGATGCGACGGCACCGACTCCGCTGTGCTTGGTGTGTGGTGAGAAGCTGTCCAATAGCGCCATGGTGCCAAGCAAGCTTAAACGCCATCTCCAAAGGCCATCTCCAAACGAAACACCCTTCCATTCAAAACAAGCCGACTGACTATTTTGTACACTTATGTACAAACAATGAGAAACAGGCAAATTCTTTGAGAGAGACTGACAGCTGTTGAACAAGAGCTTCGTGTGTGTCTTTCTACCATTCACTGCTTTCCAACTGGCTGGATGGGCGATCCTTTATGAATGAATGTATACATACTGATGATCATGGAGATGTAACGACGCCTGTATACCATTAATTTGCAAGCCCTGAGGAAGTGGAACATGAAACGGCCCGTAACAGCTGTTCTCGGAAAAACGCTAGCAGCCGTCAGCAACCTTGTTGCGGCAACCTTGTTGCGGTTTGAAACACTTATTTGCGGTCTTTTCTTACTTCTAAGGAGTAAATAATTACTCTTCGGCTAAAGAACATTGAGACTTTATATTCACAATCCTTGAGAGCTTTTCTATTGTTTACTCCCATCGTGGACTATTTTGGACTGTTTATTTGCTCACAAGGACAAGACAGTGTGATTATGTTTGCACTGCTTCGATGAGATGAAATGCATAATGTATGGCACAGATTCTTGATATTTCTTCCGTACTGTTTGGTTCTGTGAAAGGATAGTACCACAGTTAAATGGTTATAAATATCTTATGTATTGCTATAAATAATTATGGAATGATTGCATTCTTTGCCTGTTTTTGTCGTGCTTTTGACATTATCATGGTATCGCCCACTGTTTATTGTCTTTCTACCATTCCTGCCAGGATATCTATTTTGTGTTCAAAATAGATATCCAGGTTTCACACTAAGTGAGTGTATAAATACTTTTAAAAACATATTAACTATATGTATTAATGTGTTAGAGTGTCATTTTGGTTGGTGGTGTGCCCCAGGATTTTGTAAATGTAAAAAATGTGCCGCGGCTCACAAAAGGTTGAAAATCACTGCAATAGGGTACATAAGGAAGAGTGAGGGACTCTTGAGAATTTGGTCCTTTGGTTTCTTTTTCGGTACGCTGTGCAAGTTGTTCCGAGGTGGAAATCATTGCTGATTTTTATCCAGTCAAGATTTATAGTACTTCATACTTCTTTAATAAGGAAATGAGGCATCTTCCTTTTAAGGGAAATAAAGCTGTTGCACTTCATTGTTACGGTGTTTGTCTTTGGGCCCACCTGTTTCCTTTTCATATTGAAGTCAACATAGTTTAAAGCTACTTTTACATTAAATGTGTGTGTGTGGTGTGCATGCGTGTGTGAGCGCTTTAAACACAAAGGCAGTGCAAATGACTATTTGATATGTATCTGAATGAAAACTCCAAGTATTGAAAGAAGAATTCCAGTTTTGGCTCTTTGCTTTGAAGAGTAGAGAGTATTACAGGTGGACCGGTTGATGCCCATTTCTCTTGTGAGTTGATACGCCCATTGTGACGACTTGGGCTATAAACTGAGAGGCTTTAACCTCTCCGAACGCTGTCACCAACCTAAAAATTGCTTTTAGGATTTCTTTTAAACTAATAGTTAATCTAGGCTCCAAATCTGAACGTAAACTGAGAGGATGGCTGAGTAAAATTATTCCCCTTTGACTGGGAATGTGGGAAGGTTGGAACTGGCACACTCTGAGGTAATGAGGCACACTGAAAGCTTTCTTGTAAAGTTAACAAATGGAACGTTTATTAACTTAACAGGCAGATATTAAAGCACAAAAGCGTAACAGTTATACAGAATGGTACTAGAGCATATTGGTTACTTAAGATGTTCTTGACTTAGTTAATAAACTAGACAGTTCGAAACTTGTCTCTCTAAACTCCCTCACTCTAATATTAAAGCTAGACGTGAGTAGTCTTCAACTAACTAACCTAGTTAGTTCTCTGAGCTAACACTCAGTCGTCCAGAAGCACCCTAGCTACTAACTCTTTCCTAGAGTTTTTCTATTGCTGGCTTCTCCAGAGATGTGAGCTAATCTCTAAACCCTAGAGATTCCAAAAGCCTGTGACTGACTACCTGTCAGCTTCACACAGAACTTTTCCTGTCAGTTTACAAGACAACTGTCTTCTCTGACTGCTCACTCTCAGCTCTGTCAAGAGACTGCTTTCTCTCACAGCTCTGACACCCGACTGCTCAATAAGCTACACTTTTTCCCTCTCAACTAGCTCGGCTCCTCCCCTTAGCTCTGAGCCACTCCCAGGCAGCTCTCTCTCGCACTCACTCCCTGAGAAGGATCCAAGCCACTCCCCCTTTCCTGGCCATCATGCTTTACCATGGATGCCAAACTGCTATGCTGGTCTGGACCTAGCATAAAATGGGTGAGTCCTCACACCCATTCAAACAGTAAGCTGGGAATTTCAATGAAGCATTCACAAAGGTATGCTACAGCATGTGTGTTCTACATAGACTGCGTGACTGGAAAACTTCTCGCGAACCAAGTCCATATGTATGCATTTGTTTTGGTTTTTTATCTTCTTCCAAACCTCCTTAATTCAGTTCTATAAAACACTGCAAATCGTTTGAAAGGGAGGAAAATAGTTGTAGGAATATTGCCAAGGTAGGCTGCATTTTCGTAGGCTGACTACTTTCATGAAAAATAGTTGTGCTACTGGATTGGTTGAAATATAGAACGAAACCATAATTATATACCTTAGTAGAGTTGGGCCCTCAGGCTCCCTTGCCCTGTATGTGTGGCAAGTGGAATTTCCCACCTTGTAGAAAACTGTAATTTGTCATTTGCCCTCAAACTAGGACAACAGACAAGAGATATAAGGAGATAGGCTGTTTGAGTTTGGGTATAGAGGGAGAAGGGACAGTGCCAACTATTATTTGGCAGGACATCTGAATGATCTTTCTGAATTGTGCACTGGACATTGCAATATAGATATATACATACAAAGGCAGGTCAATAAGTCTGTGACTTTTTGAATGAAACACGGGTTTTTGGATAAAAAAATCATTTTATTTTTCAACGTCGTCTCCTTTGAGCTTTATACACTTTGTCCAACGTTTCTCCAATTTTTTTGTCCCTTCCAAAAAATAAGATTTGTCGAGGTCAACAAAATAGGTATGTTTGTGAGATGATTTCATTGTTGGAGTCACATCTCTTTCCGCCGAGCCATTTCTTCAGGTTTGGAAACAAGAAGTAGTCACTCGGGGCTAAATCCGGAGAATAGGGCGGATGAGGGAGCAATTCGTATCCCAATTCATGGATTGTTGCCATGGCAACTGCACATGTGTGCACCCTTGCATTGTCCTGGTGCAAAATAACTTTTTTTCTTGACCAAATGCGGTCGGTTTTTTTCTTTGAATCCTCATTAAATTGACCTAATAAGTTGGCATAATATTCGCCATTTATTGTTTTACCCTTTTGAAGGTAGTCAATGTGGATTATACCACATGCATCCCAAAAAATGGTCGCCATGACTTTATTGGCTGACAAACCCACCTTGGCCTTCTTTGGCGCCGATTCACCCCGAGAAACCCACTGTTTTGACTGCTGTTTGTTCTCTGGTGTGTTGTGGTGGATCCACGTTTCGTCCACGGTGCAAAAACTCATCCATATTGCGGTTGAACAACGGCAAACACTCCTGCGAAATTGTCACACGAATGCGTTTGTGGTTGATTGTGAGCAAACGCGGCACCCAACTTGCGGAAAGCTTTCTCATATCCAAGTGATCATTTAAAATTGAAACCACTGAGCCATGTGAGATGCCTATGGCTTCCACAATCTCTCGCTCTTTCAATCTCCGATCGACCAAGACCATATCGTGAATTTTTTCAATTGTTTCGGGTGTAGAGACCTCAACTGGGCGTCCAGAACGTTTGGCATCTTCCGTGCTTGTACGGCCACAACGAAATTCAGTCAACCACTTTTTCACCATTGAAGTTGATGGTGCAGAGTCCCCATAGTATTGATCAAGCTGAGCCTTGGTTTGAGTGATGGTTTTTTTCTGCAAAAAATAATGCTTAATGAGCACATGAAATTCACTTTTTTCCATTTTCTCCTCAAATCACGCGGTAGTCTGCTATCAATGGCTGTCAATCAAAACTAAATGACGCAACTTGTTCAAATTTTGACAGGAGTCAACTGACAGATGCCTCTTGACAGTAGCAGTGTTGCCCTTTCAGTTAAGAGGCAGGAAATTCAAAAAGTCATTGACTTATTGACCCACCCTAGTAACTGGCTGTGATTAGCTTTTTGGTACAGCATTGACAGTTTGGTTATGCTGATCTACTACAGTGGAGGGGGTGCTTTGAATGCAATTGTCCTGCTTCTTGGCAGAATGAGGTTGGACTGGATGGCCCATGAGGTCTCTTCCAAATCTATGATTGGTTCTATAAGGGTGGGGTGGAGACTCAGACACGATACAGAAATTAGTTGAGAACAGTTACCCTGGAACTCCTTTCGTTGAGCTTTTGTTAATGTGCTGACAATGTTTGGTTTTGAGGAAAGTCAACCTGTACAGTTACACATTTCTTACTCATAGCATTAGGCTGATGTAACATGCTTGACATGTTTAGTGATAAGGTTACGTTTCAAAACATTCCAGAAATGGTAGGTCTGGTTAGTTGGGATTCATTGCCATTTATTTTTGTTATCGATGCATGGACATCCCATTAACATCAGTTGTGGCTATTGGTCCACCTCTGGGCATGATTGAAATGGTTGCTACCAACTTTAGACTCCTAAATGATTTACAGCAGGGCTGCTCATTAAGTCGATCGCGATCGACTAGTAGCTTGCGAGCCCATCTGAGGTAGCTCGCAGCAGGATGGGGCGCTGCGTAAGCGCAACCCGCTCATGCGCACTCGCCGCCCCGCGCACGCTTTTGCCGCCGTCTTCCGCCCACCCCTCTCTCGCACCTTCCTCCGCAGGCCCAGCCTTCCCCTCGACTGCCCCTCTCTCGCTCGGCTCCATGGAGGAGCCGGGCGAGAGAGAAGTGGGAGGAGCGCCTTGCCTCCCTTGCAGGCCACTCCATCGCCGCTGGAGCCCCGCCCCAGATCGGAAAGGGAGCCGCGCCAGGCCTGCCCCCCCCCCGTAGGCCTCTCCATCGCCGCCGGAGCCGCGCCGATCCGGGCGGGGCTTCGGCGGCGATGGAGAGGCCTGCAGCGGAGGCAAGGTGCTCCTCCCCACGTCTCTCTCTTGCCCGGTTCCGCCATGGAGCCGGGCGAGAGAGGGGCGGCGGAGAGGAAGGCTGGGCCTCCGCAGGCCCTGCCTGGCGCTCCTCCCACCTCTCTCTCGCCCGGATCCGCCATGGAGCCGGGCGAGAGAGGGGCGGGCGGAGAGGAAGGCTGGGCCTGCGGAGGAAGGTGCGTGTGTGCGCTCGTGCAAGGCATGCTACATGGAAGCCGCATGCACGCGCGAAGCTCGCACATAGGTAGCTGATCTTTTTGACTTGGTTATTAAATAGTAGCTCGCATGCTGGAAAAGTGTTAGCACCCCTGATTTACAGCCTGGATGCTGGGTTGTTTTAGGTCCTTCAGGCTGTATGGCCATGTTCTAGAAGCATTTTCTCCTGATGTTTATCCTGCGTCTATGGTGGGCGTCTATGGCAGGCATCCTCAGAAGTTGTGAGTATGCCTGCTATAGATGTAGGTGAAACGTCAGGAGAAAATGCTTCTAGAACATGGTCGTACAGCCCGAAAAACCTACAACAACCCAGTGATTCCAGCAATGAAAGCCTTCAACAAGCCTGGATACTGTTTCTTCTTATTTTATCCTCCTTACCCACAAAGGTCATTTGAAGTAATCTTCTTGTAATTACAAGCCTATGTCTAGAGCAGTGTTTTTCAACCTTTTTTTGAGCCGTGGCACATTTTTTACATTGACAAAATCCTGGGGCACACCACCAATCAAAATGACACAAAATGACACTCTAACACAGTAATACAAATAGTTAATATGTTTTTAAATGTATTTATACACTCAGTGTGAAACCTGGGCCTGTTTCGATGAACACAACATATACAGTATATGACTTCCTCTCACATATTTATACATGGCTATCATGTCTTCTCTCAGCCTTCTCTTCTTCAGGCTAAACATGCCCAGCTCTTCAAGCCGCTCCTCATAGAGCTTGTTCTCCAGACCTTTGTGAAATTTCGCCCTGAGTGAAACTTGCTTCCAGTTAACTATGGATGTCATGAAGCTGTTATAAACAGTTCCTTTGCCGGGGGGGTGGGGGAGGCAACTCTCAAAAAATCCAGTAAAATAGTAAAAAAAAAAACATTTCCAAGTGGAGAGGCTCAATTTGTTTCTTGGAAACCTGTGAGGGGGCTGCTAGGAGGGGGGAGAGTGCCAATTTTCCACGGCACACCTGATTATCGCTAACGGCACACTATTGTGCCACGGCACACTGGTTGGGAAACACTGGTCTAGAGAAGAAAGGCTGTAGTAAGTAAAAGGAGTTTGAGAGGTGCTCAGTTGTGGCACTCATCTTCTGGACCTTCCTGTCTTATCAGATTCATATGCTCTTTTTCTAGTAGCATTTTTATGTATCTGAAAAACAGGACTTTGGTCTGCCTTTTGCTTAGTTGTTGCTGCTGATTCTTTTCTGGCATTATTGGTGGTATTTTCCCCCTGCTGTTCTCCTGTTAGCATTTAAAATTTATTGTTGTAATTCTGATTTTTTTTTAAAAAAAAAAAACTTCTTTCAGTGTTTCTGTTTACTAGCTTGTGTATAAATTACTGTGAGTTAATAAAGTTATAGTTTAGCAATGAGAGATTGCCTGTACCTAGTACCTAAATGTGGGACTTCCAAAGAATACCAGGCGTTGTGGACCATATCTCATATTTCCTAAGAAAACCTTGTGGAATTCATGAGGTTGCCATTAATCAACAGACAACTTGAAGGCATTTATCTGTACAATTAAGATATTGAGATCTAAATTCGGTCTTGTTCACTTGCTAAAAAAATATGAACCTAATGAGAGACTTTGGCTTTTCTCTTCAGCTTTTTCTGTTTGGGCATGAGAGAATGCCTCTGCTTTCCTCTGTTATTCTGGGAATGAGTTTAGCATCAGGGAAACTCTTTGTTTATATAACACTACTAGCTTGGAGACCCGGCGGTGCCCGGGTTAATTGAGAAAGGCATTGTGTGGCAAGGTTTGTCTTTATCAGTTGATTATGTGGCTTGCAGTGGTCTCTGGAAGTTAGTGAGGGCACTGCGAGTCCCATCGTCCATGGTCCATCCTTCTCCAAACTGCACCAGGATGTAGAGTGGGTCATGGGGGTTATGTGTGCCAAGTTTGGTCTCGATCAGTCAGTGGATGAGGGTTGCAGCGGTCTCAGGAAGTGAGTGGACGTACTTCAAGTCCCATAATCCATGGACCATCCTCCTTCAAACTGCACCAGGATGTAGAGTGGGTCATGGGGTGCGCCAAGTTTGGTCTGCATTGGTCGTTGGATGAGGGTCGCAGTGGTTTCAGTAAGCGAGTGAAGGTACTGCAGATCCTATCATCCATAGACCATCCTTCTTAGTACTGTAGCAGGATGTAGAGGGGGTCATGAGTATTCTGTTTGCCAAGTTTGGGCCTGGTTTGTGATTTGTAGGGGCTACAGTGTTCTGTGGGAAGTGAATTGGGTGAAGGTACTGCAAATCCCATCATTTATGGCCCATCCTGCCCTAAACCGCACCAGGGTGTAAAGTGGGCCATTGGACATCTGTGTGCCAAGTGTGGTCCTGATCCGTCATTGGTGTGGTCCACAGTGTTCTAAGCAAGTGAGTTAAAGTACTGAAAGTCCCGTCATCCATGGTCCATCCTCCCTCAAACTGCACCAGGATGTAGAGTGGGTTTTGGGGGTTCTGTGCGCCAAGTTTGGTCTTGTTCTCTAATTGTTGGGGGTCGCAAAGGGGTCGCGAAGTGTTTTGGCCTTAAACTCCCACCATGCCTGACTGCCTCAGACCTTTTCCTTACCCCCCTCTGCCACTTTAGAGTGTCGGAATGTTCATGTTGGCTGGCCAATCAGAGGCGTTATGCAAATAATCCCACAGTGGCAACCAATCTGAATGCTGCCACATATCCCTCCGCACTTATACATACATACATACATACATTCTTTTTATTATAGATATAGATAGATATAGATGTGCCTTAAACCTCTGTGTTCCTTTTTCCTTTTCCTTCCCTCCAAGGTATCGTTCTCCAATCTCCTTCCCCTCATTCATTTTCTTCATTTCTGTGTTTCTTACACCTCATATTTTGCTCAAACTTCCTTTAAATGCCTCTGGTTCCTTAAAATGTGTATATTTGTGTATATTTAGATTTTCTGTGGCTTGTCTGTTACATTTGCTTTCCCTTCTAGGAGTGGGTAACTGCCACTGATATCAGGGTGACCCTCAATCGCTTGAACACCTTTGGAGATGAAGTTTTTAATGATCCTAAAGTTCTCAAGTCCTATTATTATGCAATTTCAGACTTTGCTGTGGGTGGAAGGTAAGTAGTAATCTCTACTCAATTTTCTTTTAGTTTACCCTATATACCAGGGGTGGGCAATTATTTTTTCCAAGGGGCCACACGAGAGCCAAAAAATATTATGGAGGGCCACACCTAAAGGCGGAACTACATTCTAATCTACATTATTTATTTATTTATTTACTGTATTTACTATATATTACACATAATTAATATTAACATATTAATATATCAAGAAATATTCATATATTATTAGTATTAATATCATAATTATTATATTATAGTATATATATATGTATATGGACATTATAATATATTGAAATTATAATATAATATAACATTATATTATATTATTTTTATATTATTTTAAAATTATTATAAAATAATAATAAAAACCATTAAAATTAAATTAAAATCAAGAAGACAAGGTGCGAACCAAGATGGAATGGCCCAATGGACCCAGCCCAGAGGATAGCAAAGCGGACCCAGCCGCCGCTGCACCAGAGGAGACCACAGCAGCAGGCGTTCGGAGACTGCAGGCCTCCACCCGCTCTCGCTCCCAGCCGTTCCCTGTATTGCCATGGTCCTGCCTCAAAGCGGGGGCTGCCGCGGGCTGCACCAGGGCAGTGGGGGTTCCTTCTTGCCTTGTCCGGCGGCTCCGGTGTGCCCTCGCGGTGGTGATCCTGGGCTTTGGCCCTCTTGCATGGAGGGTCGCGCGTTGGTGGAGTGAGGGAGGTCCCGAGGCTGGAGGCAGCACCAGCTCCAGGCTCTCCGCCTCCTCCTCCTGCCTCCGGCCTGGAGAGGCTCCAGATGGCCAGCATGGGAGCGTCTGCAAGCGGCATGGCGGGGAGGAGCCTTTGGATGACTTCCTGTAGCCCCGGATGAGCTGGCTGAGGCATTCTGGGAACCATAGTTTCCTGACTCCTACGGCTCCCAGAATGTCTCAGCCAGCTCATCTGGGACTACAGGAAGTCATCCAAAGGCTCCTCCCCGCCACGCCGCCGGCACTAACGCTCCCACGCTGGCCATCCAGAGCCTCTCCATGCCGGAAGCATGAGGAAGAGGCAGAGAGCCTGGAGCACTCCAAAGCCGCCGTGCCACGATGGGATGGCGGCAGTGGCACCCCTTCTTCTTGGCCCCGCCCCCGACGCCCAGTCCCAGGCCGGACAGAATCGGCTGCCGGCCCGGATGCGGCCCGCGGGCCGTAGGTTGCCCGGCCCTGCTGTATACGCATGTAAAAGCCTTGGCATTGGTGCTTTCCCTTCTGTTAAAAATCATGCTCATTTATCATATCAAAATCCATACTTTTGGCCTCCAAATTTTCCCTGTAAAAAGTGAAATCAACTTATTCATGAATTATTTGCCATAAGTCAGTCAAATTGATAGAAGTTTACAAAAACAAAATTATTTGCTTTGACCTCTGACAGCATTTTTATGGCACCTTCTGTCCGTGGCAAGATATTTTAATGTGTGTTCATCCACAATGGTGTTATCATAAACCAGCTGTTACCAAATCTGTGGAGCCAAAAATGGCCAAGATCTATTTATAGAATCATAGAATGATAGACCTAAAGGACGACTGCATCTATATGAAGTCCTGATCCTCTTGTTGCCTATTCTATCTTCTGGAAAATGAAATTGTCTGCAAGACAAGTGAGGGATTTGTTGGTCCTGATAATCTTGGCAGAGTTTGTCTTCTAATTGATATTAGGATATCACACCTAAAATTAACTAAGCTTAAAACTAGACTAACTAGGCAGAATTACAGGGATCAGCAGTCAAATGCCAGCTTGAAGAGATGGGTTTTGCAAGCCCTGCGAAAAGAGGACATATCTTGCAGGGCATGCACTTTGGCTGGCAAACTATTCGAAATACTTGGTGCTGCCACAGAGAAGGCTCTACACGAATAGATGCTAGGCGGATGGTTTTAAAACTGGGCACTTCAAGGAGATTTAAATCTTCGGAACGGAGCGATCTCTGGGGTTGGTAGGGGGTGAGATGGTCCCTCAGATACACCGGCCCCAAGCCATGTAAGGCCTTGAAAGTTAACACCATCACCTTGAAAGTGATCCGGTGCTCGACCGGAAGCCAATGGAGCTGCTGTAAGATGGAAGTTATGTGACTCCTCACTGGCACTCCAGCAAGGGGACGAACAGAGGCATTCTGGATGAGCTTAAACTTCCGGATCAAAGACAAGGGTAGGCCAATGTAAAGGGCGTTACAGTATTCTAATCTTGAGATGACCGTGGCTTGGATCATTGTGGCTAGGTCATCTCTGGACAGGTAGGGGGCCAGCCGCTTGGCCTGCCAAAGATGGAAGAAAGCGGTTTTGCTGGCAGTGGAGGCCTGGGGAAGGAAGGAAGGAAGGAAGGAAGAGGGAGAATGGAGGAAAAGAGGAAGGGGAGAGAGGGAGGGAAAAGGAAGGAGAGAAGGAGAAAGAAAGTGTGAAGGGGGAGGAAGGAAGGAAGGAAGGAAGGAAGAGGGAGAATGGAGAAAAGAAGGAAGGGCAGAGAGGGAGGGAAAAGGAAGGAGAGAAGGAGAAGGAAAAGGTGAAGGAGGAAGAGGAAGGAAGAGGAAGGAAGGAAGGAAGAGGGAGAATGGAGTCAAGAAGGAAAGGGAGAGAGGGAGGGAATATGAAGGAGAGAAGGAGAAGGAAAGGGTGAAGGGGAGAAAGAGGAAGGAAGGAAGGGAAGGAATGAAGGGAGGAAGAGGGAGAATGGAGGAAAGGAGGAAGGGGACAGAGGGAAGGAAAAGGAAGGAGAGAAGGAAAGGTTGAAGGGGGAGAAAGAAAGGAAGGAAGAGGAAGGAAGAGGGAGAATGGAGGAAAGAAGGAAAGGGAGAGAGGGAGGGAAAAGGAAGGAGAGAAGGAAAAGGTGAAGGAGGAAGAGGAAGGAAGAGGAAGGAAGGAAGGAAGGAAGAGGGAGAAAGAGGGAGAATGGAGTCAAGAAGGAAAGGGAGAGAGGGAGGGAATATGAAGGAGAGAAGGAGAAGGAAAGGGTGAAGGGGAGAAAGAGGAAGGAAGGAAGGGAAGGGAGGAAGAGGGAGAATGGAGGAAAGGAGGAAGGGGACAGAGGGAAGGAAAAGGAAGGAGAGAAGGAAAGGGTGAAGGGGGGAGAAAGAAAGGAAGGAAGAGGAAGGAAGAGGGAGAATGGAGGAAAGAAGGAAGGGGAGAGAGGGAGGGAATATGAGGGAGAGAAGGAAAGGGTGAAGGGGAGAAAGAGAGGAAGGAAGAGGAAGGAAGGAAGAGGGAGAATGGAGGAAGGAGAGAGAGGGAGGGAAAAGGAAGGAGATAAGGAGTAGGAAAGGGTGAAGGGGGAGAAAGAAAAGAAGGAAGAGGAAGGAAGGAAGTGAGAGAATGGAGGAAAGAGGGAAGTGGAGAGAGGGAGGGAGAAGGAAGGAGAGAAGGAAAAGGGTGAAGGGGGAGAAAGAAAGGAAGGAAGAGGGAGAATGGAGGAAAGAAGGAAGGGGAGAGAGGGAGGGAAAAGGAAGGAGAGAAGGAAAAGGAAAGAGTGAAGGGGGAGAAAGGAAGGAAGAGGGAGAGCCAGGTGCAATCATGAAAAGAGCCACATCTGGCTCCCGAGCCATAGGTTCCCTACCCTTGATCTATGTGGTTGCTTGAGCAGTAGGGTCTTGCTTTATATGTTGCTGGCTTTCCCCCCTGAAGCTTGTTCTTATTTTCAGGTGCAAGTGCAATGGCCATGCAAGTGAGTGTGTGAAGAATGATTATGGAAAACTTTCCTGCAATTGCAAACACAATACCTTTGGGGTTGACTGTGAAAAGTGCCTCCCTTTTTACAATGACCGGCCTTGGCGAAGAGCAACGGCAGAGAGCGCCAATGAATGTTTGCGTAAGTATGCGTTGGGGTTGTTCTTAAATAATCTGGCTCTGTCTAAGAAGAAAAATCTTCCTGCCAGTTATTTCACCACCTCCTACTGTCAAGTGGGGGGTGGCCAATTTTAAGTCTCTCCAGTGCAGGGGTGCTCACACTTTTTCAGCATGCGAGCTACTCATAAAACAACCAGGTCAAAATGATCTACCTACCCACTACTCAGAGAGACATATAATATATTTTAAGACTGAATTCAACTAAATGTGAGTATAATAAGCCCCTGAATTTATTCATAATAATAATGATGATGATAATATTCATTCAGCCTCTGCTAATAATAGTAGTAGTAGTAGTAACAACAACAACAATAGGTTTCTAGAGTAGAAGGAGACCTCAAAGGGCCATCCAGTCCAACCTCCTTTTTCCATAAGGGAAAAACCCAATCAAAGCATTCCTCACAGTTGGCCATTCAGCCTCTGATAATAATAATAGTAATAACAACAACAACAACAATGGGTTCTTAGAATAGGAGGAGACCTCCAAGGGCCATCCAGTCCAACCTCCTTCTGCCAGGGCCCTTCCACACATCCTATTTTACAGTTGACACACACAAACTGATTTCTTACTACTGGACGAATTGCTGCCAAATTTGGCCACAAGACACCTACAAGGAGTGACCATCACTAAAAAAATGATTTTGTCATTTGGGAGTTGTAGTTGCTGGGATTTATAGTTCACCTACAATCAAAGAGCATTCTGAACCCCACCAACAACGGAATTGGGGCAAACTTCCCACACAGAACCCCCACAACCACAATTTGCAGAGAGGAAAGGAAGGAAAGGAAGGAAAGACAGAGAGGAAGGAAAGGAAGGAAGGAAGGAATGAGGGAGGGAGGAAACAGGAAGGAAAGAAGGCAAGGCAAGAAGGAGGGGAGGAAGGAAGGAAGGAGATGAGGAAGGAAGGGAAAGGAGGGAGAGAGAAAGGATGGGATCTGAGTATCCACGGGTCCGGGAACCCAACCCGGCTGGCGGGGGTCTCACTGTTGCTGTAGGGCTGCTGCTGGGGCTGCCTGGTGCCGTTCTGGCTCCCCGCATAGGTGGCTTTTCCCAGCTGGGCCATGGCCGCGGCAGGAGGTTCGGTGCGCGGCTAGCAAGCTCCCCACCTCAGCCTAACTGCTCCGGCGGCCCCAGTGCCAAGCCACCCTCGCACCGGAAGAGGCCCGGGCAGGCCGCGCAGGCAGACTCCGTACACGTGGCACTTCCGGGAGCTGGAGCTGGCAGGGCGGGAGGAAGGCTCAGTCGGCGTCGGGAGCCTGCGGGGCGGGACTGAGCCTTCCTCCTGCCCTGCCTGCGATCAACCGCTATGCCCGATGCAATCTACCAGTAGGTCGCGATCGACCTAATGGACACCCCTGCTCCAGTGTCTCTCTCTCTCTCTCTCTCTCTCCCTTAATTCCTCCTAATAGGCTCTGGTTGCTTTCTCTCTCATTCTATATTGGTGGTTAAACTCTATTTTTAAACTCTAACCCTTAATATCTTTGTTTTATGTTATCTCTTGGCATGTAATATGCAGTAGAAATTTATTTGGCCCTTCAGAGCATTGGGTAATTCTTCTCTTAATATCGCAAACCTAGACCACACTAGCTACTGCTGGTTCATTATCTGTAGTTATTATTGGCTCACCTAACTATTTGTCCAAATTGCGAAATGGAAAATGTTGATTTATTATAACTCCCTAGGCTCAACCAATTATCAAATAGAACCTGTGTTCTACATGCCTAAATAAATAGATAAGTAATCTGTTTCAAGGTGAACCAAATCCTGCAGCCACAAGCATAAAAACAGCAATCTTCATGACTACTAGTACAGTATTTTTCAACCTTTTTTTTGAGCCGCAGCACATTTTTTACACCACCAACCAAAATGTCACATAATGACACTGTAACATAGTAATACATATAGTTAATATGTATATACGCAGTGCATACATGCATATACACACACAATACATATAACCTACACAGTAAGGGAGAATGGTGGGAGTTGTAGGCCAAAACACTTGGAGGGAGGTCCCTAGTTGGCCCACGCCTGCCTTAAGTGAGCAAACCCTGTTAGTTTTTGGCAGTTTCTCCAGCTTGAGGATGGCAATGCCAAGCCAGTGGTGGCATAGCTAGCACAAGGCTGGCTTGGTACTGCCACCCTCAAGCCTGGAGAAGCTGCTGGAGCCCAAAGCCAGAGGGAGGGGCTTGGGCGGCCTGGCTCCACCCCTCTGGCTTCCGCTCTACCAGCAGTTTCTCCAGGCTTGAGGATGGCAGTGCCAAGCCAGCCTTGTGCTAGCTATGCCACCACTGGCTTGGCACTGCCATCCTCAAGCCTGAGAAGCTGCTGGTAGAGCAGAAGCCAGAGGGGGACGAAGCCAGGCCGCACCAAGCCCCGCCCCCTCTGGCTTTGGAGCTCCCAGCAGTTTCTCCAGGCTTGAGGATGGCAATGCCAAGCCAGTGGTGGCATAGCTAGCACAAGCTTGGCATAGCCACCACTGGCTTGGCACTGCCATTCTCAAGCCTGGAGAAGCTGCTGGGAGTGCCGAAGCCGGGGAGGGGGCGGGGCTTGGCGCAGCCTGGCTCCGCCCCCCCTCTGACTTCCGCTCTACCAGCAGCTTCTCCAGGCTTGAGGATGGCAATCCTCAAACGCCCCATTCGGCTGGGATCGACCTCCTTCAGTCCCGGGATCGACTGGTCGATCACGATCAACTTCCTGCGCAGCCCTGCTATAGAACTAACCTACAGAACCTATATTGTTTGTAGCTTGGGGACTGCCTGAATTTGCTCTGAAGTTGGGACAAAAGGCTAGACCAGTAATTAAAGTCTTTCCTAAGGGTCTGAAATTCTCATTGAAAATCCCCTGTGGCTGCTGACACTTCATTTAAGATCAGTTGTATATTTTAAAGCACATATTTGCATTTGTTATTACTAGAATAGTGTCTTTGGGTTAAAAAACAAACCAATCGGGAAACCTGTTCTTGTTCTCAACATTTGAAAAAATGTGACATTTACACTATCCTGATTATGGCTTCGAAACATCCAGAGCAGGGCTGCCCAGGAAGTCGATCGCGATCGACCAGTTGATCCCGGGACCGAAGGAGGTCGATCCCAGCCAGATGGGGCACTTCTCAGAGGGGGGCGGAGCCAGGCCGCACCAAGCCCCTCCCCCAGCTTCAGCACTCCCAGCAGCTTCTCCAGGCTTGAGGATGGCAGGGCCAAGCCAGCCTTTTGCTAGCTATGTCACCACTGGCTTGGCATTGCCATCCTCAAGCCTGGAGAAGCTGCTGGGAACTCCAAAGCCAGAGGGGAGGAGGCGGGGCTTGGCACTGCCTGGCTCCGCCCCCTCCTCTGGCTTCCGCTCTACCAGCAGCTTCTCCAGGCTTGAGGATGGCAATGCCAAGCCAGTGGTGGCATAACTACCACAAGGCTGGCTTGGCATTGCCATCCTCAAGCTTGGAGAATCTGCTGGCAGCTCCAAAGCCAGAGGGGGGCGGGGCTTGGTGTGGTCTGGCTCCGCCCCCTGGCTTCCGCTCTACGAGCAGCTTCTCCAGGCTTGAGGATGGCAATGCCAAGCCAGTGGTGGCATAACTACCACAAGGCTGGCTTGGCATTGCCATCCTCAAGCCTGGAGAAGCTGCTGGGAACTCCAAAGCCAGAGGGAAGGAGGCGGGGCTTGGCACTGCCTGGCTCCGCCACCCTGGCTTCCGCTCTACCAGCAGCTTCTCCAGGCTTGAGGATGGCAATGCCAAGCCAGTGGTGGCATAACTACCACAAGGCTGGCTTGGCATTGCCATCCTCAAGCCTGGAGAAGCTGCTGGGAGCTCCACAGCCAGCGGGGAGGGGCGGGGCTTGGCGTGGCCTGGCTTTGCCCCCTCTGGCTTCTGCTCTACCAGCAGCTTCTCCAGGCTCGAGTATGGCAATCTATAAACAAACAAGGAGAAGGAATATTGTTCTGATAATTGATATATTAAGTCTTAGATAGACAATTAAGAACAATATATAATATCAAGACTGGAGAAGCTGCTGGTAGAGCGGAAGCCAGAGGGGGGCGGAGCCAGGCCGCGCCAAGCCCCGCCCCCGCCCCTCTCCAGCCTTGAGGAGGTAGGTAGATCTTTCTGACTTGGTTTTATTATAAGTAGCTCGCGTGCTGAAAAAGTGTGGGCACCCCTGATCCAGAGTATTGAATGTGAAATTATTCACAAAGTGGACAGTAATTCGTTTCTCTTTAGTACATTTTATTGATTAGCCCATTGGCCGTATCAAAAACATTTGACATACACATACATAAGTTAAAATAAACAAGCTGTTGACACGATTAAAACTTGATTAAGTTGGACAGTAATTTGAACTTGTTGTTTTTATCCTGAGTGAAGCATTGCAAGGTTTAATTAAAACGTACACGGTGCTCCTGTCCTCATGGAACTGCTGTGAGCGAGAAAAGCTTTCCCTAGTCACACGGCTGAAGAGATGAGTCAAAGAGACATTAATGAGAGATATGCCCATCGAAATTAGCCTTGGTATGCCGAACTTTACAACATCCTGTAGGATACAAGACGGGACTGCTTCCCCCAAAGCGTCTTCCATCTGTGCTATTTCAAAAGTTCCAGAATGACTCCTTTTCTGTGGGAGGAGGATTGATAATGCCATAAAGTGTTCACAGATGGCTTCCGCTTGAGTTCACTCGAGTTCAGGACTCCAGCATGACGGTTTCTCTCTGCAGCACAAGAAACTCTGCCTTCCATAGGTTGTGAACTGCGGGTCCACCATTTATTACGATAGGCCACACCGATTGGGAAAGATTCAAATTGTAGGCCGACATCTGTAGGGTTAAAGGTTATCCACATCTATCCTTATTATGTAGTAGAACAGAGCCATAGTAAATGTCGGAGGCCTGTTTTAAGGCAACTGTGTAAAAATACGAGGGCGGGTCAATAAGTCTGTGACTTTTTGAATTTCCCGCCTCTTAACTGAAAGGGCAACACTGCTCCTGTCAACAGGCATCTGTCAGTTGACTCCTGTCAAAATTTGAACAAGCTGCGTCATTTAGTTTGTGTTTGACAGCCATTGATAGCAGACTACCGCGTGATTTGAGGAGAAAATGGAAAAAAGTGAATTTCGGGTGCTCATTAAGCTTTTTTTTTTTTTTGCGGAAAAAAACTATCACTCAAACCAAGGCTCAGCTTGATAAATACTATGGGGACTCTGCACCATCAATTTCAATGGTAAAAAAGTGGTTTTCTGAATTTCGTTGTGGCCGTACAAGCACGGAAGATGCCAAACGTTCTGGACACCCAGTTGAGGTCTCTACACCGAAACAATTGAAAGAATTCACGATATGGTGTTGGCCGATTGGAGATTGAAAGTGCAAGAGATTGTGGAAGCCATAGGCATCTCACATGGCTCAGTGGTTTCAATTTTAAATGATCACTTGGGTATGAGAAAGCTTTCCCCAAGATGGGTGCCGCATTTGCTCACAATCGACTATGCACACAATCCATGAATTGGGATACGAATTGCCCCCTCATCCGCCCTATTCTCCGGATTTAGCCCCGAGTGACTTTTTCTTGTTTCCAAACCTGAAGAAATGGCTCAGCGGAAAGAGATTTGACTCCAACAATGAAATCATCTCACAAACAAATACCTATCTATTTTGATGACCTCGACGAATCTTATTTTTTGGAAGGGATAAAAAAATTGGAGAAACGTTGGACAAAGTGTATAGAGCTCAAAGGAGACTACGTTGAAAAATAAAATGATTTTTTATCCAAAAACCCGTGTTTCATTCAAAAAGTCACGGACCTATTGACCCGCCCTCGTATAATCGAAGGATAGATTGGCAACAATGCAGGGCTGCAAGCTGTCTTTGAGAAACACTCTTTTCCTTTGTTGTTTGCCCTCAAGTCATTTGAGCCGGGATTGGAGCCCTGGTCTCAACATTGTCCTTGTCCAACACTAAAACCACCACCCAGTACTGGCTCTTTACATCATATAACTCTGTCCTTAAAACTTTCAAGGTTTCTAAAATTGCTTCTGACAGACAAGCAGAAAATAAGGGTTCACTCTTCTGAAATACAGACCAGAAACTCCAGAAAGTGCAGAAAAATTGAGCTTTCAGTACCTGCCCATCAGGTTGATACCTGGTTGGTTTTTTGCCAGGTGGGAAGAGCAGAAGGAAGAGAAAAGGAATATTACTTCTGGTAAAATTGCCTTACATGTCCATTCACCATTTCCCCCTTGAAGTTGCCGGACGCATGCCACAACCTGCAAGTTCTTCCATGTACACATCGCAAACCAGACGGCTGATGGGGTGGAGTAGGGGCATGTGCCAGGCAATGGAAAGAGATTCAGATGTGGAGATTGTGAGGCAATATCACTGAAAGGTCAGGTATAAATCTTATACAGAAACAAACAGTTTAAAAACACTGCTAGGTTAAGCTGTCACGCTGTGTTCAACTCTTACTGGATCCACAACTGATTTTTCCTGAACTTCAGCACTATTACAGTATGGATGGCAGAGGAGGATTTAACTAATTAACTAACTAACTAACTTTATTTCTTATGAGTGGCCCTCCACCAAAGGGGTTCTGGGCGACTTACACAATTAAAATAAACAGGTTACATACCGCTTGTTACTACCGTGTTTCCCGAGTATGACACCCCGATTGTAAGACGTATCGGGGTGTCAGGGGTCGGCTAATGTAAGCCGTACCCGAATGTAAGCCGTACCTGTCGCCACGCCACGCCGCCGCCGCAATCGCCCATCGCCGCGGCACACCTCCGCGGCGCACCTTTCTGCCAGGCCTCCAAGGAAGGGAGGGGGAAGAGAGCCAGAAGCATGGCAAAGCGTGCGCTGCATCAGAGTGACGCGTCGTCGCTTTGCCCGCCCCCTGGCTCTCCCCTCCCTCCTTTGTCCAGGAAGGGAGGGGAAGAGAGCCAGGGGCGGGGCAAAGCGTGCGTGCGTCAGAGTGACGCGTCATCGCTTGCCACGCCCCTGGCTCTCTTCCCTCCCTTCCTTTGTCCAGGAAGGGAGGGGAAGAGAGCCAGAAGCATGGCAGCGTGCGCTGCGTCAGAGTGACGCGTCGTCGCTTGCCACGCCCTGGCTCTCTTCCTCCCTTCCTTTGTTCAAGGAAGGGAGGGGAAGAGAGCCAGGAGCGGGGCAAGCGACGACGTCACTCGGACGCAGCGCCGCTTTGCCATGCTTCTGGCTCTCTCCCCCCTCCCTGCCTTTGTCCAGAAAGCTGCGCCGGGGTGGTGTGCCGCGGCGGCGTGATGGCAGCAGCGGCGGCGGCGGCGTGGCGATGGGGTACGTCTTAGTTTATATAAGACGCGTACCCGAAAGTATGACGTAGGGGACTTTTGGGGGGAAAGAAAGTAAGACGCTGTCTTACTTTCGGGGAAACACGGTAACAATCCTCGGCTCTTCTGAAAAGCCATGTCTTGAGTGCCCCTAAAAATGTATGTAGATCAGGAGCGGCTCTTTGGTCTGGCGGTAGGGAGGGAGTGCCACAAGGTTGGGGCTACAATGGAGACGGATCTCTGTCTTGTGGACTCCAAACGGACCTCTCTAGGGCCAGGGACATAGAGGAGATTCTCATGAGCTTACCGTGGCAGTCTCTGGTGGTGGAGTGGCGTTAAACGGTCTCTTAGATATGAAGGACCCTGACCTCGAAAGGCCTTGAATGCTAGGGCCAGGGTCTTATAGAGGACTGTGTGTTCAACCGGCAGCCAATGCAAGCGCTGCAGAGACGGCGTTATATGGCACCTCATTGGTGGTTTTGTGAGGAGTCTAGCGGCTGCATTTTGCACAATTTGGATCTTGCGAATTGCTGCTCGAGGTAAGCCCACATACAAAGCATTGCAGTAATCCAGCCTCGACGTAACCGTGACATGGATTACCGTAGCCAGCGCCTCTGTTGGTAAATAAGGCGCCAACTGCCTTGCTTGGCGTAGATGAAAGAAGGCCCTTTGACTAATGGAGGCAATCTGGGCTTCCATCGTCATTTTGGAATCCAGGATAACACCGAGACCCTTCACAGGGGGAGGGATGGAGCTAACGGTTCCCCTTCAAAAGATGGTAATAGACCAACCAATTCTGATGGGCGGCCAGGCCACAAGATTTCAGTTTTTGCTGGATTTACTTTCAATTTATGGGCACGTAGCCATCTTGTCACCGCTCCAAGACACCGGGTGAACTTATCCGGTACTGAGGTTGTTCCAGTTTCTAGTTTTAGGAGAAGCTGGGTGTCATCAGCGTATTGGAAACATTCTAATCCAAATCTCCGGACTAGCTTGGCGAGAGGTCGAACATAGATGTTTAACAGCATTGGCGATAGAATAGCACCTTGGGGCACTCGAGAGGGGATTTCTCAGATACTTGGCCCAGCCACTCCACTCATTTAATTCATCAGTGTATGTTACTTTTTAATTCCATACGGTTGTGAGAATGCTGGGTTGGTGTTCTCATCCCAGCAGACTATCCCAGATAATACCACCATGCAACGTTGTTTACTTGCGTTTGTTAAGTTAGTTATTATTATTATTATTCGGTTTTATATTCCGCTCCTCCCTGCAGGCTCGGGGCGGATCACAATAGCAATAAAATACATAATAAAACATACAGTAAATTCAGTAAACACAAATACACAATCAGTAGCCAACGGTCACAGCTTTTGGATCTTAGCTCGGACGCTGATGTGCATCTTCATTCAGGCTAGCCGAACGCTAGTCTGAAGAGGGCAGTCTTACAAGCCCTTCGAAAGGGGCCGAGTTCGTGAATCGCCCGAGCGTGACTAGGCAGCGAATTCCAAGTCATGGGAGCCACAGCTGAGAAGGCCCGCTGTCTTGTGCTGGACAAGTGACAGGAGCGGGGTGATGGAATAACTAGCAAGTTCTGCTCTTCCGAGCGCAGTGATCTCGGGGGAATATACGGGGTAAGGCGGTCCCTCAGGTACTCAGGCCCTAGACCGTGCAAGGCCTTGAAGGTTAACACCAACACCTTGAAGGCAATCCGGTACTCAATAGGCAGCCAGTGCAGTTGCCGCAGGATGGGCGTAATGTGCTCTCTCGCCGGTGCTCCGACCAGCAAGCGAGCAGCAGCATTCTGCACCAGCTTGAGTTTCCGGACTGTCGACAGGGGAAGGCCCACATAGAGGGCGTTACAGTAGTCCAGCCTCGAGATGACCATCGCCTGGATCACCGTGGCCAGGTCATCCCTGGACAGGTAGGGTGCCAGTCGCCTAGCCTGACGGAGGTGGTAGAACGCCGTTTTGCTGACCATGGAGACCTGAGTCTCCATGGTCAGCAAAGGGTCCAATTGGACACCTAAGCTCTTTACGAGGGATGACGGGCTGAGCTGCTCGCTATCCAGGGTTCAGGATGAGATGCTTACTTTTTGCATTTTAGTGATTCATTTGGGTGCTCCTGCCCTGGCACTTGATTGCTACTTATATCATTGTTTTAGAAATCCCTTGGTGCTTCCCAATTTCCTTCCTTTGCAATGATACAAGTGCTCGAATCTTTGCATTTTTGAAGGCACAGTTTCACTCGCCCGGCCTTAATGTACACTACTCTGCTCCTGTATGGAGATAAGGAAGGGAGTTCTGTAGAATACATATTTGTTTCCTGCTGTCGATCCCATGCTTGGAAAAGTTACTTTTTTAGATACCAGAATCCTCCAGCCAACACAGTTGTTGTCTGTGTGAACCCGTGACTTGAAAGTCTGGCAGAACTCATGTCTGATGGCTCTTGTTCTGCAGAGTAACCTAGACATGAGCAATTAGGTCCGTCTGCACTAAGGAAAGCTGAAACTTCCCTCCATCACAGGATGCAGCTGGGGGCGGCTGGTCTCACCGTTATCTTCCTTGCAGTGCGAATGCCAGAGAACAGTGCAACTGTGTGGGAGGGCTGTGGGAAGGGAAAGAACTTTAGCGCAGCTGGAAAGGCAGCCGGGTGGAAAATTCAGTACAGCCACCAGCATTTTCCCATTGCAACACTGTCTATAAACTAGCTTTTCTATCAAAGCAAATGGCTTCTTCCTAGAGCAGAGGACACCCTCTTAGCCAGGGGTGGGCAATTATTTTTTCCAAGGGGCCACGCAAGAGCCAAAAAATATTATGGAGGGCCGCACCTAAAGACTGAACTACATTATAATCTACATAATTTATTTATTTACTATATTTACTATATATTACACATCATTAATATTAACATATTAATATATCAAGAAATATTCATATATTATTAGTATTAATATCATAATTATTATATTACAGTATATATATATAGACATAATATATTGAAACTATAATATAATATAATATTATTATATTATTTATTCTATTATAATTATAAAAGTATTATAAATAATTAATAAAAACCACTAAAATTAAATTTAAGAAGACAAGATGCGAACCAAGATGAAGGCTGACATCCTCAAGAGAGGAAGGATCCCAAGATGGAATGGCCCAATGGCCCCAGCCCAGAGGATGGCAAAGCGGACCCAGCTGCCACCGCAGAGCAGAGCAGCAGGCGATCAGAGGCTGCAGGCCTCTGCCCGCTCTCACCCCCAGCCGTTCCCCAGCTGATCGCCCTGCTATGGAGTGCCTGCCATCCCCGGGCCTGCAGGGGGAGCAGTCGGTGATCTGAGGTGGCTTATTTGACCTGGTGACCCGGAAGACGATCAAGTCTTCCTGGTCGCCAGGGCGATCAGCCCCCGCAGGTTGCCGAGTGCTCCCGCTGCAGGCCCAGACTGCCTCCAAGGATTGCAGGCACTCCAAAGCCGCCGCTCCTCCGGCCTGTCTGCCGACACAGGCCCCACAGAGCCCGCGATGGGATGGAGGCAGCGGCACTCCTTTTTGGCCCCACCCTCGACACCCTTCTCCCGGGCCGGACAGAATCGGCTGCCGGGCCGCATCCGGCCCGCGGGCCGTGAGTTGCCCACCCCTGCTCTTAGCGCATGTGTGCTTTGTAAAATCATTCCGGGGTTGTGCTTTAATTCATGTGCAGCTCCCTTTGCCATCTCCTGCCCTGGCTTTGCCCTCAGTCTGCCTGGATTGGGAGCAGTGTGACACTGGGAGCTTGGAATACTGCTTGTTTGGACCGTAACAACTAGAATCTCCCGGCTGACGTACTGGTAGCTTTCCTAAGCATTTCTTTGAGACTGGGAAGACATGAGGCTCAAGTGTATTTATTTATTTATTTTATTTATTTACATCATTTATATTCCGCCCTTCTCACCCCTCAGGGGACTCAGGGTGGATCGCAATGCACATATACAGGCAAACATTCAATGCCATAGACCAGGGGTGCCCACACTTTTTCAGCACTCAAGGCTGGAGAGGGGCGGGGGCGGGGCTTGGCGAGGCTTGGCATGGTCTGGCTGGTAGACTGGCAGCCAGGGGGCGGAGCCAGGCCGTTCCAAGCCCCGCCCCTCCCTCTGGCTTTGGAGCTCCCAGCAGCTTCTCCAGGCTTGAGGATGGCAATGCCAAGCCAGCCTTGTGCTAGCTATGCCACCACTGACTTGGCATTGCCATCCTCAAGCCTGGAGAAGCTGCTGGTAGAGCAGAAGCCAGAGGGGGCGGAGCCAGGCCGTGCCAAGCCCCGCCCCTCCCCTCTGGCTTTGGAGCTCCCAGCAGCTTCTCCAGGCTTGAGGATGGCAATGCCAAGCCAGCCTTGTGCTAGCTATGCCACCACTGACTTGGCATTGCCATCCTCAAGCCTGGAGAAGCTGCTGGTAGAGCCAGGCTGCGCCAAGCCCCAAGCCCCGCCCCCTCCCCTCTGGATGGCAATGCCAAGCCAGTGGTGACATAGCTAGCACAAGGCTGGCTTGGCATTGCCATCCTCAAGCCTGGAGAAACTGCTGGGAGTGCCGAAGCCGGGGAGGGGGCGGGGCTTGGCACGGCCTGGCTCCACCCCCCTCTGACTAGCGCCCCATCTGGCCGGGATCGATCTTCTTCGGTCCCGGGATCGACTATTCGATCGCGATCGACTTCCTGGGCAGCCAACAAACAACATATATAGACAGACAACGAGCTACACAATTGGTCGAGCGCTCACCCCGACCCGGGCAGGCCTCGAACTCATGACCTGCTGGTCAGTGGAGATCTTACGCAGCTGACTCCCAGCCAGCTGCACCACATTCCCGGTGTAGGCTTGACAGTTGGCCTGGGAGCTCTGCTCAGGCTTCTGCTTTGGTTACCATTGCCTCTTTCTAAAGAACCTCCCTGTTCTATACCTTGGTCCTGTCCCACGCCCGTGCTCCCCGTAACCTAACGCTCAGGCGAAGGGCTCTCAATATACTATATAATATTAATACCTTCATCCTCCTGGTCTGCGAAACATTGGCAGAATTCTTATGCACCCAAAATGTTGCCTCCCATGTGCTCAAAAATGGGAGCTAATAACTTGAGGCATTCAGAGGGGGCATGTTTGCTTTGCTTTGCACATAGGAAAGGAGTGATTGATTGAAGACTGAAGAGCTTTGCTTCAGCTCACATGGGATTGGTGGGGGAAGCCGTCCTTTCAGTTCTTGCTCAGTTGCTATAAGTTTTCGTGCTGTGTGGCCATTGTTCAGAAGCATTCTCTCCTGACGTTTCACTTGCATCTATGGCAGGCATTCTCCGAGGCTATGAGGTTCTTGCTTCGCTCAAAATCAATATATCCTTCTACCCCTAAATAAACTACCCAAAGTTTTCTGATATAGCTATAGCCAAAGGCTGCCTTCTGCAATACAGAAGCATTGCTGATACTCTCTGCCTGTGGCATTTGTGGTGACCCCATAAACTACAAGAAAGAAAACCACAATGTTCTGACTTAAAAACAAATAAAATAAATGCTGAACTCTAAAAGAGAATAGTATAGATTGATTCCTTGTTTCGTGTATAATACTGTATAGAATGAATCTTTGTTTTCTATATGGTGAAGGCAGAGTCTTCTCTGGAGGAGCAAATGCTCACTTGTCATTTCTGAACATAAAGAAATAATTTCCTATGTTTCTGGTGCCTTTCTTTACTCACATCCTGACCCCTTTTCATTATAATATATTGAAATTATAACATAATATAACCTTATTATATTATATTATTTATTATATTATTATATAATAATAAAAAAGCACCCAATCTATATATATAAAGGAAGAGCCGTCATGTGAAGACTACCTCAAACAGAGAAACCTTACAACGCAGAAACACAAAACTTGCCAACAGAAATAGGCCTCAAGCAAGGTACGTTTGTAGCAAAGAAACTTTCCCCCCCAAAACCTAAAAGGCCCCCAAAACAACGAGTAAAAATAAAACTACATTTCCCAGCATCCTCCGGGGCTGCCAAAGACTCTCCCAGCCTCTACATTCTGACAACATGATTGGCTGCCATAAAGGGCGGATTTGCATAACTGCTGTACTGGCCAGCCAACATGAACATTCCGACCCATAACAAACTGTCAGAGGAGTGCCAGAGCCTCCTCCAACACTTTCAAATCAGAAGACCATGATGATCAACACCATTCAAGGGGAGCTCTTCTTCTTTTCCCAAAAGATCTCCAGTGGCTTGGATTCCACATTAATAAGAGGACCATCCAGCAACAATGGGGTTTGCCAAGGAGGGTGCTCCAGCCCCTCTATATGCTGGCTCCAAGGGATGGAGGTCATCACCAACTACCTTCTGATGCCCAGCGCTGGAAGAGCTCCCTCAGATGGCCTGTCCATGAGGAAAGCCTCATCGGACATCGACCAATGGGTGCAAAAGACACAGAGCAGGACATCTTGAAAAAGAGAGGAGCAGAAAGTAAGCTAGACATGAAGATCTTGAGAAAGGTGGCTAAAAAGGATACGGAAAGGATTTTTAACAGTCCCCCAACAGACACTGGACGCACCTGTGAAGATAGAGATCCCCTGACAGGACAAGCCCTCCCAAGCTGATCCGTCCTGGCCATGGTACAAGTCAAACCCGAAGGACTGCAGGCAAAGAGCTGAGGCACAAACCATAAAACACCCAATTCACTTCAACACCATAACTAACAACAATTCCAACCCTTACATACTCAGACTTTCTTGCATCTCCTAAATAGGGCACAGCAACGCGTGCCGGGTACAGCTAGTAATAATATAAAATTAAATTCAAGAAGATAAGGTACGAACCATTATTATATTATTTATTATATTATTATTATAAAATTATTTTTAAAAATCCTCTTGGCCCCGCCCCCGACGCCCTTCTCCCCGGGCCGGACAGAATCTGCTGCCGGGCCGCATCCGGCCCGCATGTCATAGGTTGCCCACCCCTGCCTTGGAGGCTGGTTTGGAGCGGGGTGGAAGTAGAACGGATTTAAAATAAATCTTCCTTATTACCTATTGAACAAATACATTTTTTCTGCCTTGTATGTAGCCTGTGACTGCAATGGACGATCGCAGGAGTGTTATTTCGATCCTGAGCTGTACCGTTCCACGGGTCATGGAGGCCACTGCACCGGCTGCTTTGGGAACACAGATGGACCAAATTGCCAAAGGTGCCGGGAGAATTTCTACCGTCTTGGCAGTGAAGAATCATGTCTACCATGCAATTGCAATCCTGTTGGTAAGTAGCAGGGATCCTGGGTGCTTTTTACTTATTAGGTGACATGGATGGCAGTACAATTATGGCATCATTCTCCTCGTCGTAGTCGTCGCCATCATTTTAAAGGCAGAGATTAGGAATTCACACCATAACTGCACCTTCTGTACAATGGTGATAATGTGTATAATTAAAATAATAATGTATGTGAGCTGTAAACAGAGCTCAGAATTATTGAATTTTAAAGTAAATACTGGTAGTTGATGGAAAAAGGAAACTTATTTTGTGGCATTAAGAGTAATAGTTTCTTTTCCTTTCAAAGTTTTTTAAAAAGACATTTTACAGACATTTTGAAAGAGAAAACAAATCTGAAATTTTTATGTCATTCTTTTGTTGATCCTAAAGCAGGGGTGGGCAACCTACGGCCTGCGGGCTGGATGCGGCCCAGCAGCCAATTCTCTCTGGCCCATCGCGGGCTCTGTGGGGCCTGTGTCGGCAGACAGGCCCGAGGAGCAGCGGCTTTGGAGTGCCTGCCATCCCTGGAGGCAATCCGGACCTGCAGTGGGAGTAGTCGGTGAGGGATGGCAGGCACTCCATAGCAGGGCGATCAGCTGGGGAACGGCTGGGGGCGAGAGTGGGTGTAGGCCTGCAGCCTCCGATCGCCTGCTGCTCTGCTCTCCTCTGCTGCGGCGGCGGCTGGGTCCGTTTTGCCATCCTCTGGGCTGGGTCCATTGGGCCATTCCATCTTGGTTCGCACCTTGTCTTCTTGAATTTAATTTAATTTTAGTGGGTTTTATTATTATTTTATAATAATTTTATAATAAAAATATAATAAATAATATAATGTTATATTATAATTTCAATATATTATAATGTCTATATATATATACTATAATATAATAATTATGATATTAATACTAATAATATATTAATATTTCTTGATATATGAATATGTTAATATTAATGATGTGTAATATATACCGTGTTTCCCCGAAAGTAAGACAGCGTCTTACTTTCTTTTGACCCCCAAAATCCCCACACTGACTTACTTTCGGGCACGGCTTTCATTGCCGACGGTAGGTTCGAAAGTAAGGCGAAAGACTTACCTCGGGCGGCATGTCTTGGCTGGCTTGGCTGGGCCGGAATCCTCCTCCTCTTCCTCCTCTTCTTTCCAGCGGCGCCTTCCATCCTTCTCTTCCTCCCAGCAGCGCCTTCTCCTCTCGCCGGTTCCGCTCCCTCCCTTTAGTGAAGGGAGGAGGGGCGGGAGCCGCCAGGCGAGAGGGAAGAAAGCGCCCGGGAAGTCCCGCCCCAGGGCGACTCAGGCGCTCGCCGCCGCCCGGCTCCTGTTTGAGCGCGGGGCGGGCGGGCGGCAGCGAGGGAAGACGCCTGAGCCTGGAAGGAGGGGAGGGGAAGCGAGCGCCAGGGGCGTGGTACGCGTCGCGTCACGCCCTGGCGGCGTCGGCTCCCTCCCTTCCAAGTGAGGGGGGAAGAGACGGCGTGGAGAAGCAACGACGCGTCCAGAGTGGCGCGTCGTCGCTCTAGGTGCACGCCCTGGCTCTCTTCCCCCTCCAAGGTGGGTGGGGAAGAGAGACGGGGCGTGGAGAAGCAATGACGCGTCAGAGTGACGCGTCGTCGCTCTACCACGCCCTGGCTCTCTTCCCCTCCCTTCCAAGGGTGGGGAAGAGAGGCGGGCGTGGAGAAGCTGCGACGCGGCCAGAGTGACGCGTCGTCGCCTACTACGCCCTGGCTCTCTTCCCCTCCCTTCCAAGGGTGGGGAAGAGAGACGGGCGTGGAGCTGCAGCAACGACAGCGTCAGAGTGACGCGGCGTCGTCACCACGCCCTGGGCTCTCTTCCCCTCCCTTCCAAGGGGGGGAAGAGAGACGGGCGTGGAGAAGCCCACGCGTCAGAGTGACGCGGCGTCGTCGCTCACGCCCTGGCTCTCTTCCCCTCCCTTCCAGGGTGGGGAAGAGAGCCAGGGGCGTGGTAGAGGACGAGCGTCACAGTGACGCGTCGTCGCTCTACCACGCCCCTGGCTCTCTTCCATTTCAATTCCTTTGTCCAAGGAAGGGTGGGGGAAGAGAGCCAGGGGCGTGATAAAGTGACGACGCGTCACTCTGGCCGCAGCGCCGCTTGCCACGCCTGGCTTTCTTCCCCACCCTTCTTGGAGGCCTGGCAGAATGGTGCGCCGCGGAGGTGTGCCGCGGCCGATGGGCCGGTTGCGGCGGCGGCGGTGAGGAGGAGGTACGGCTTACATTCGGGGTACGGCTTATATAAGCCGACCCCTCTGACACCCCCGACACGGCTTACAATCGGGGTGTCTTATTCCGAGGAAACACGGTAGTAAATATAATAAATAAATAAATAAAGTAGATTGGAATGCAATTTCACCTTCAGGTGCGGCCCTCCATAATATTTTTTGGCTCTCGTTTGGCCCCTTGGAAAAAATAATTGCCCACCCCTGTCCTAAAGGGATAAACCCCTCACAATCTGGGAAGATATAAAAATATAATCAGTGCAAAAAGCAATGCAAGTTATCTTTAAAGTACCATTGCAAGTAATGACAATAGGTTATCTGTCGAACACAGCAATAAGTCATAGGCACAAATTACGTTTTAAGTAACTGTCCAAGCTTTGTTCTTAGGTCATCATTATAAAAAGTAGGAGCAAAATGGCTCTGAACATAATAGATCTGGTACATATGTTTTGTATGTGGGCACTTGCTGCCGCTTGTTCACCGCCTCGAGTCGCTTTCGGGCTGAGAGAGGCGGTATAGAAGCATAGTAAATAAGTAAATAAATAATATGAGAAAATGAGCTAGCAGGTCTAGATCGCCGAGTGCAGGGGTCCTCAAACATTTTAAACAGAGGGCCAGGTCACAGTCCCTCAAACTATTGGAGGCCGGATTATAATTTGAAAAAAACATGAATGAAATCCTGTGCACACCGCACATATCTTATTTGTAGTGCAAAAAACACTAAAACAATACAATAATTAAAATGAAGAATAATTTTAACAAATATAAACTCATTAGTATTTCAATGGGAAGTGTGGGCCTGCTTTGGGCTGATGAGATAGGATTGTTGTTGTTGTTCTGTGCTTTCAAGTCATTTCAGACATAGGTTGATCCTGAGTGAGGGCCGGGCATATGACCTTGGAGGCCCGTATCCAGCCCATGGGCCTTAGTTTGGGGACCCCTGGCCTAGTGTGAGTGCCATATTTTGAAAGATACGGCATTGACTGTTTACACTTTTTACTGCTCCTATGTTTGGCATACAGGGCAGGTGCATCCCTTCTGTGTTGTTTCCTAAATTATTTTGTGTTCTGGAAATGTGGCAAGTAAATAGAGTTTTTGAGTTCGGTGTTAACTAAGTTTGCAATTTTGTAGGGGGGGAGAGAGGGAGAGATAAAGTTTTTATATAGCTGTACCCGGCCACGCATTGCTGTGGCGTAGTCTGGTGCTCTAAGAATGTCTGCCTACTTTAAATAGTATTGATAGTAGTATAAAAAAATAAGCAGTTGAAAATCTTAACCTTTTGACCAATGAGTAAACCACTGAGCTGCTGAACTTGCTGGCCAAAAGGATAGGAGATTGAATCCAGGGAGTGGGGTGAGCTCCCACTATTAGCCCCAGCTTCTGCCAACCTAGCTGTTTGTAAACATGGAAATGTGAGTAGAGCAATAGGTACAGCTGTGGTGGGAAGGTAACGGTGCTCCATGCAGTCATGCTGCCTACAGGAACTTGGAGGCATCTATGAGGAATGCCAGCTCGTGGGGTTAGAAATGAGCCCCCGAGTTGGGTTCAACTGGAGTTAATGTCAGGGCAAAATCCTAACCTTTTTACCAATGAGTAAACCACTGAGCTGCTGAACTTGCTGGCCTAAAGGTTAGCAGATTGAATACAGGGAGTGGGGTGAGCTCCCACTATTAGCCCCAGCTTCTGTCAACCTAGCTGTTTGTAAACATGGAAATGTGAGTAGAGCAATAGGTACTTGCCGAAGTATTGCAAGGAAGAAGGAGAGAAGGGTTCCGAGTAGACACTTTGTCCCTGTAGGCAAAGGGTTTTGTCTACGTTCGGAGAAGGGGGAATGGGTGAGGACAGTGAGGGCCGGTAAGGGTAGTCGTCTGGGTCAGCTGTGGGTCGTTACTCTGTGTGAGATGGAGGAGCACGCAAGTAGTGCTACCCCTGAGGCTTGTCACAGAGAAATAGCAAGGGAAAGGGATGGGAGGTCCTGACAGCCGTTAGGATAGCCTTTTTCCGATTCGCGGGTGTATTTTTGAATTTCTGACAGCGCGCATGCGCGGTGGCCGTGTCCCGCCACAAAGGATACTGGGAAATGTAGTATTGAATGGCTGGAGGAAAGATGGCGTCGGCTCAGTGTTTGAGGGATGTTTGCTGTGGAAGGTAAGGAAAGTTTGTGGATGTCAGGTGTTGTGTGTCAGTGGGAATGCATGCTACTGGGGTTGTTTGTGAGTAGAGTTGTGTGTGTATAGTTGGTTTCATGTTGTGTGGGTGTTTTTAGGGTAAATGTGTGAAGGCTAGTTGTGGTGGGCGGCGTGGTGTGTATGGGGCGTGTGTGTTGCTTTTAGATCGTGGGAAGGAGGCGAGGGTGAGTGTTTTCAGGGGAAGGACGTGTGGGGTGAATGTGTGAAGGGTGGTTTTGGTGGGCGGGCGGCGTGGCGTATATGGGTCGAGTGTGTTGCTTTTAGACTGAGGGAAGGAGGCGAGGGTGAGTGTTTTCGGGGGAAGGACGTGTGGGGTGAATGTGTGAAGGCTGGTTTTGGTGGGCGGGCGGCGTGGCGTGTATGGGGCGAGTGTGTTGCTTTTAGACTGCGGGAAGGAGGCGAGGGTGCATTGTTTCTGTGTTACTTTGGGATCGTGGGAAGGGGGCGAGGGTGTGTTGTTTCTGTGTTGCTTTGGGATCGTGGGAAGGGGGCGAGGGTGTGTTGTTTCTGTGTTGCTTTGGGATCATGGGAAGGGGGCGAGGGTGTGTGGTTCCAGGGAGAGGACGTTTGGGGTCGAGGGCCCAGAGGTATGTGTTGTGAAGCAGCGGACGGGCAGGCTCTGAGTGCGGCGTGCGATACTGTGTAGAAGTCTGTGGAATCGGGCCACTGCGCTCTGGCTGCCATGCGCGAACGTTCGAAACGCGCGCTGGCAGCGAAGAGGCAGGGATGCCAGTTCCGTTGCCCAATTTTTGGGGCTTGTGTTTGGGGGTGTTGCGAGGTATCTAGGGCGGGTTTTTTGGCCGTATAGGTACCTCATGGTGTGGTGGAATGTGTTCCGATTTTCGTGCTTCTGCGGCTTATAGTTTAGCTGTCTATTTGCCGGGATGCACGACGTGTCAAAATTTATATATATAGATGAATCTGTGAGCTTAGAACATTATTACAAAATATTCATGGTTTTTGGCAACCAAGTTTATTTATTTATTTATGTTTCAAACTTTTATACCGCCACTCCCTGAGGGCTTGGAGCGGTTTCCAGAGTTTGACACATAAGGAACAAAAACATCAGTAAAGAGAGAAAGAGAAAGAAGAGTAGAGGGAAATATACAGTGTATAAAAGACAGAAAGGGGAACATGGGTCCAAGATTCAGCTCGAACCTCAGGCTAAGACAATGTCTAGCCACAGAGTTTGTCTGAATGTCAAAGGGAGGGAGCTGAAGAGCTCCTGGAGGGTCAACAACCATACCCTCTGAACTCGATAATTTGGAGGAATCCGACCTATGCCAGCATCCGGCGTTTAGGCCCCAGAACGTCCTTGACTTATGGACCCTCGGCTTCTTCCACCCTGGTCTCCAACGACTCTGAGTGGCTGGAGAAGGACGGAGGGAGGAGGAATCCAAAAGAGGGGGCCCATTCTGCCTCGTGGACTCTGGAGCCTTTGGAGGCGGCGCGCGAGCAGGGAGCGGGGAGGAGAAACGACGGAGGACTTCTTTGCAGCGTGCAGGACGCGTGAAGAGCACCAACAGCAAAAACCTGGTCAGGGGCTTGAAGATCACCAGGATGAGGCCCGAAGATCACCCTGGTGATCGAGATCACCATTCTGAGCACCCCTGCTCTATAGTGATGGCAGACAGACGGTCGGCTTTATTGTTGGTTGACCCAGGAGGTATCCTGGTGCTCCACTAGGGGGCTGGAAGTGTCCTCTTGGATCCTCCTCTTTCTTCGGTGGCGCTTCCGTTTCCGGCGGCGCTTACAAGATTTCCTCTGCGGGGATGTCGGGAGCTTCCAGTCTTCAGGAGAAGAAGACATCCGGCCAGCTCCGGCGTCCTCAAGGTCAGTCGCCATCTTCCGCAAGCCCCCAATGACCCAATCTACTGCCCCAGGAAAACCACGGCAGCGGACAGGAGGGTCTCGAGGGCGGGCCAGGATCTGTGTGATGTCCAGCGGCAACATCGATGGAGGGCGGCCGGTCTGGCCAAATCCATCTCAAGACGATCGCCGCCGCTCGAGTACAGGACTGGACCCAGAGTCAAGATTTAGTCCAGTTTCTGCTGGTGAGGGTTTAGGGTTAGTTAGTACTTGAGCAGGGTAGTGTTCACATAATAATTTCTGCCTTTCAATTAAGATATCCAAACTTAGAAATCTATATAAATTTTGAGAGTAGGGCTGTGATAAGACTCCCGTTTTTCCTTTATGCCTGGCTATGAACAATGTAGCGCGAAGGCTGATAGCTCAGTAATTCAAAGGCAAATATAGAAGGTCTGATAAAGAGCATTAAAATCTTGCAGTATATTCCAGGACACATAGCCAACCAGAACATATTTAAAGTGTGTTGATGTAAGGTGGTATTTTTGTCTGAGTAATTGTTTCGAAATAATTATAGGCCAGACAGAAGAATGCTGACTGTATATGGTAAAGGCTTTTGTGAGGTCTTTGTTGCTAAACGCTTCTGTTTTGTTTAATCCTTCTTCAAACTGTGGGGTTTGTTTCTTTTGTTTAGCTTGAAGATGAGGCAAATGAAAAGTTGTATAGACATTTCTCCAGTTTGAGGAAGGCATTGTGTGCCAAGGTTGGTTCCTATTAGATGTTTGTTTATGTGGCTTGCAGTGGTCTCAGGAACTTAGTGAAGGTACTGCGAGTCCCATTGGCCATGGTCCATCCCCCTCCAAACAGCACCAGAATGTACAGTGGGTCATGGGGACTGTGTGAGTCACATTTGGTCTTGATCATTCTCTGGATGAGGGTTGCAGTGGTCTCTGGAAGTGAGGGAAGGTACTGGAAGTCCCATCATCCATGGTCCCCCATTCTCCAAATTGCACCAGGACATAGAGTGGGTCATGGGGGCTCTGTGTGCCAAGTGTGGCCTTGATCAGTCATTGGATGAGGGTGGCAGTGGTCTCAGAAAGGGAGTGAAGGTACTTCAACTCCCATCATCAGTGATCTGTCCCACTCAAAACTGCACCAGGATGTAGAGTGGGTCATGGGTACTCTGTGTGCCAAGTTTGGGCCTGGTCTCTGATTTGTAGGGGCTGCAATGTTCTGTGGGAAATGAATTGGGTGAAGGTACTGCAAATCCCATCATTTGTGAGCCATCCAGCCATAAACCGCAGCAGGTTTGTAAAATGGGCCATTGGGCTTCTGTGTGCCAGGTTTGGTCCTGATTCGTCATTGGTGTGGGCCACAGTGCACTAAGGAAGTGAATTAAAGTTCTGCAAGCCCCATCATCCATGCTCCACCCCCCCTCAAACTGCACCAGGGTGTAGGGTGCATCTTGGGGGGGGGGTCTGTGTGCCAAGTTTGGTCTTGTTCTGTCTTTCCCTAGCGCAGCCTTCCCTAAACAAAGTATGGATCATTAATGTTGCAATCCCAGGCAACAGCAGAATTGACGAGCGGCCACTGGAAATGTTTACACAATACGAGGATTTAAAGCTCAAACTTCAAAGACTCTGGCAGAAGCCAGTAAAGGTGGTCCCAGTGGTGATCAGCACACTGTGTGCAGTGCTTAAAGACCTTGGCCTACACTTAAAAACAATCGGCGCTGACAATATTACCATCTATCAGCTGCAAAAGGCCACTATACTCAGATCTGCACACATTATTCGCGATACATCACACAGTCCTAGACACTTGGGAAGTGTCCGACGTGTGATTGAATACAAAGCCAGCACAGTTGTCTTGTTTGCTGTGTACTAATCTTTCTGTATATAATAATAATAATGATAATAATAATAATATATTCCACCTATCTCCCCAAAGGGACTCAGGGCAGATGCACTCCCAACAAATTTTATTTATTTATTTATTTACTTACTTACTTACTTACAGTATTTATATTCTGCCCTTCTCGCCCCACAGGGGACTCAGGGCGGATTACAATGTACACATACGTGGCAAACATTCAATGCCATAGACCAGTGTTTTTCAACCTTTTTTGAGCTGCGGCACATTTTTTACATTTACAAAATCCTGGGGCATACTCTTCAACCAAAATGACACAAAATGACACTCTAACACAGTAATACATATAGTTAATAAGTTTTTTAAATGTATTTATACACTCAGTGTGAAACCTGGGCCTGTTTCGATGAACACAAAATAGATATCCTGGCAGAAATGGCAGAAAGACACACACAAAGCTCTTGCTCAACAGCTGTCAGTCTCTCTCTGTTTTTAGTTTTCTTTTTTCTTTTGTCCACCACTCATATTAGAGCCTTCATCTGTGTCATAATTTTGTCCAGGGCCCTGTTTGGCATTTGCATTTTCCCTTCTCAAAAACTTATCCATCACTGTCACTCGCTTGTCTTGCTGTGATCCCAAATTGAGGGCCCAGTTTGGCAGCACTAACTCTAACTTTGTTTACTTAGCTGCGTCTGAACAAATCCAAGATGGTGAACAAATAAACCACTCTCGCGTCACTTCTTAGGTGACGCGAGAGTGCTATGGTTTCATTTCTTAAAGGGACAGATGCGCCTTATAGTTTATATATGAAGTTCGAAAATAATTTCCCACGGCACACCTGATCTTTCACGGCACACTAGTGTTCCGCGGCACACTGGTTGAAAATCACTGCCATACAACATATATAGACAGACAGTCAGAGAAGGAGACTGCACTACATTCTGAGGCAGCATATTTGATTTTCAAATAGCTCTTACCATCAGGAAATGTATTTGGATATAAGTCACTTGGTTACTTGAATGCCCATTTGAACTGTTGTGGTGTAAACTCACACTGCTACCTCAGTGAGAACGAAGGCTTTATTTTGTGCATTTCTTGGCTTTTGTGATCTTGTTGCCACAATTTATTGTCAGTTATAGCCCATAATGAGGTAATGGAGAGCAATTTTGAAGGTTGTTGTGGGGAGGGGCTTGCTGCAGCCAAGCTTTAGCCTCCTGTGACTGAACTAAGAGTTGCTTTGTAAAATTTCTGAAGTGTGGCAGGGAAATCCCTCTATGCAACAAGACTGAAGGCAAACCAAAGAAATTCAAATAGTGCACTAGCTGTCTTTCTGTGTCTTAGTTACTGCTGCCAACTGAAATGCAGAATAGGAAGACACTGGTGATAAAATGGAGTTTGAGAAGACCAGTACACAGCCAGCACTAATTGTTTAGATGTTTGTGGCATTTTTGTCATAACCACTGTATCTGAGCACTTAAAACATTGTCTTAGTGCAGCATGAATCAGCAGCTGGCCTATGTCTTGCAGCCTAAATTGGAAATGTTAAAGCTATTAAACTTTGTGTATATAGCCCATGTTTGCATGTTGGGCTTCAGATTGCTTAGTCTGAATTATTTATTTATTTATGTTTCAAACTTTTATACCGCCACTCCCCGAAGGCTCGGAGCGGTTTACATAGTTTGGCACATAACACAAAAACAGCAAGCTAGAGTAAAAAGATGATTACATAGACCAGTGTTTCCCAACCTTTTTTGAGCCGCGGCACACTTTTTACATTTGCAAAATCCTGGGGCACACCACCAACCAAAATGACACAAAATGACACTCTAACACAGTCATACATATAGTTAATATGTTTGTAAATGTATTTGTACACAAATTTGAATAGTGTGAAACCTGGGCCTGTTTCAATGAACACAACACAGTTATATCCTGGCAGGAATCAGAAAGAACACAAACTCCACCAATGGGGGAACAGAACAAACTTGGCATAACCAACAGAAAATACTAAGAGTTTGGCGGGCAATGGCCTTGAGTTTTGGAGTTGTAGTTCACCTACATCCAGAGAGCACCGTTGACTCATCTGGACCAAACTTGGCATGAATATCAATATGCCCAAATGTGAACACAGATGGAATGTGGGGGAAATAGGCCTTGACTTTTGGGAGTTGTAATTGCTGGGATTTATAGTTCCCCTACAATCAAAGAGCATTCTGACCCCCACCAATGATAGAATTGGGTCAAATTTCCCACACAGACCCCCCAGGGAGGCAAGAAGGTCCTACTTGGGGGAAAGGAGCGGGCCTTCCCAACATGGAGAAAAATACTATGTTTTGTGATGGTTTCTTAGGTTTTTATACTTCAACCACTAGACTCCCCCAAGGTTCCCCTCACGCACACCCTGATGTCACGGCACACTAGTGTGCCCCGGCACAGGTTGAGAAACACTGACATAGACAGAGGAAGGGAGAGTACAGAGGGAATACGACATTTAAAAGAATTGGTCACAAAACGTGGCTCTGGAGTAAAGCTCAGGTCCCGCGCAGGATGACGTGCTACCAAAGGGGGATGTCTGGCAGTAATATCTGTCGCACAGTCAAAAGAAGGGAGCTGTGGCGCCCCCAGAAAGTCACGGAGAGTCTCTAAACCAGGGGGAGGGGAGCCAACTCTACTCTCTGAGCCCAGTGACTTAGAAGTGAGTCTCTTGCCTATTGCATTGTCCTGCTTCCAGGGCTGGGAACTCACCGGAGAGTGCTCCCAGCTCCTGGAATTGACATTCCAAAAGGTCCTAGTGTGGAACCTTCTCCGCTTCTTCGTTGGCATAGTCCTCGGCGGGTCAGCTGCAGGTGGGCAGCCCCTTGGCCGTAGTAGTATCAGAAGATACCATCACCCCCTGCTGAAGCAGAGGGGGGGGGGAGATTGAACAGATCCCTGAACCAGAACCGGAACAAGACTGAGGGCGACGCCCTCAACAGGCTCTCACGGTAGTTGCAGGGTCCTCTTGTGCTTCCTTCTGTGGCTCCCTCTCCACCTGCGTGAGGAGCTCAACTGGACAGCATGGTCAGGAGTGTCCCCAAGATCATCCACCATGTTCTCCAGTCTCCGCTCCAGCGCTCCAGCCTCCAAAATCTCCCCCTAGGCCTCCCTCTCCGTGAGGGCCAGGCATCGGCGGCGGCGACGGAGGGCTTCATTCCTACGTGGAGGGCACTGCACGCCAAGCTCTCCACCAGAGGCCCCCTTGGCAGCAGCAGAGTCCCTGGGAGAGGCCTCTGTGTCAGCTCTGGGGCCAGAAACAGCTGTGCCACGCTGCTCCGACCAGGGGCAGGCCAGGCCCTGGCCCAGGGGGCAGCAGCCCCCGAAGAGACAGCTCCGGTCACTCACCCCGTCAGAAGGAACAACCCAAGGCCTGAGGGCGTCGCCCTCAACAGGCTCCCGGGGTAGTTGCAGGGACCTCTTGTGCTTCCTTCTGTGGCTCCCTCTCCGCCTGTGTGAGGAGCTCAACTGGACAGCATGGTCAGGAGTGTCCCCAAGATCATCCGCCATGTTCTCCAGTCTCCGCTCCAGCGCTCCAGCCTCCAATATCTCCCCCCAGGCCTCCCTCTCCGTGAGGGCCAGGCATCGGCGGTGGCGACAGAGGGCCTCATTCCTACGTGGAGGGCACTGCACGCCGCTCCGACCAGGGGCAGGCCAGGCCCTGGCCCAGGGGGCAGTAGCCCCCGAAGAGACAGCTCCGGTCACTCACCCCGTCAGAAGGAACAACCCAAGGCCCAGTCACCAGCGACGGCCGCACATCTGTCCCCGATCCATCGAGGCTCCACCAGAGCTGCCCGGGTAAGGGCGCATCCTTTCCTGGGGAAGACTCGGCAGGCAAGGGGGGGGGGCTGCTAGATGAGAAAGGACCTTCGAGAGGATGGCCCTCTGGGTCCGAATCTTCTGGTTTCCTTAGAAAGTCCCATGAAAGATCCCAGTTAAGATCTTCATTCTTTGGGTAGGACCGGGCGATTCTAAGGAGAGTCAATAGCTTGCCAAAGCGTCCAAGCCTCTTTGCGAGGATGGGCATATTCGGCTGCTGGACAGTCCAGAAGCCTAATGTCCCAATAGGTCATTTGGTGATCGAAGGGGTCTTCTCGCAGACTCAGCTGTGGTCGGGCTCCACCATTTAGGTTGCCCGTTCTCCTGCCGAGAGTCTCGGAATCCACCATGGATCGTTTGATTAGGAGGTCATCCATTACACAGAAATGGCTAGATGGCTTCTTGGAGCCTTCAGTAAGCCAAATCTGGTCAGATTGGTAAGAAAAGTCAAATTTATCCAAGTATCTGAGGCGGTGGCTCACTCTACCTTACAGGGACTGTTGCCTCGATGCCATCTTGAATCAGTTGTCTTTCCCCTCACGGAGCTGGGCTTCTGGATGGGAGGGAAGGGATCATGTTCGTCCTGTAGAATTACAGAAACACAGCAAACAGTTCCGTTGTTTTTGTGCATATGTTTTGAACAGTACCAATCTCTTTTGTTTTTACAGGCTCCCTCAGCACACAGTGTGACAACTATGGGCGTTGCAGTTGTAAACCTGGTGTGATGGGTGACAAATGTGACAGGTGTCAGCCTGGTTTCCACTCTCTCACAGAAGCTGGTTGCAGGTAAAAGCTACGTAGCCTAATAGATCATAACAAAGAGGAGAGCAGCTGTATCCAGTCTCAAATGTAGAGTCCTGAATTTAAATTTCTTTATTTTCCCAGTGATTCTGATTACATTTCCTTTCTTTCAGGCGGTGTTCCTGTGATCCTGCTGGCAGCACAGATGAGTGCAACATGGAAACGGGGCGTTGCACTTGTAAGGACAACGTGGAGGGGTTCAATTGTGAGAGGTAAGCTTGCCATATTTCATGTCAGGATTTTTAACATGGGATCTTTTTTATAAATGGGGCCCTTATTATCATTGTGCCATAGTTTCAAGGTTGCTGGAGCTACGTAGATTGGACCAATACTATGTTATTTTGAGAAAAATGTGTAAGATGAGAGATGGTGGTTTATCCAAGGCCATCTAGTGCAGGGCTGTCCAACTTCTACCGGCCCAGGGGCCTGAATTCCGGTCACTGATGACCTGGGGGGCCGTAGGGTCTGCCCCCGGCTCCGTCCCCTCCCCGCCCCTGGCTCCGCCCTCTCCCCTGGCACCCTCTCCCCTCTCCCCTTATTTTTATTTAATATTAAATATATTTAATTCCATCCTCTCCTCTCCCCTTATTTTAATGTATCCCATCTCCCCTTATTTCATCTTTAAATATATTTAATGTTATATTTAATACATGAGGGGACATGGGGGGAGGGAATGAGCAGCCCCCTGCTTCGCCTACCTTTTCCAAACGCGCAGGATCCAGGAGTACCCGGACGACGAGAGAGGCGACGACCGACTGAGTCGAAGAAGGTCCTAATCGCGTCTGTGGGCCTTAGCGATCCAGTAGTAGAGTAGCCAAAGAGTATCGCGAGAATACGCAATCCACACGGGATTTCGCTGTCAACGCCGGCGTGATCTCGCGTTGACAGCGAAATCCCGTGTGGATTGCGTATTCTCGCGATACTTGCTTCGAACCCGGAAGTAGGTATTTTTTAAAATTTTTATTATTTATTTTATTTTTCATTTTTTATTTTTTATTAAAAAGCTTAGGGGGCCGTAGGGAAGGGGCTGGGGGGCCGTATCCCCCCCCCACCACCACCAGTTGGACAGCCCTGATCTAGTGAATTTCTTGATGGAAAACATACCCACTTTGGCCTCCTTCTCACAAACAGCTAATGATCTTGATAATATTTAATTGACCTAGATAACTCCTGGCTGGAATCACTGGGTTGTGATGTGTGTTCCAGAAGCATTCTCTCCTGACGTTTCACCTAGCAGGCATCCTCAGAGGTTGTGAGGTCTCACAACCTGGCCATACAGCCTGGAAAACACACAACAACCCTCTGATAGAAGTTTTCATAAGAGACATCTGCCTCGTGTTAGTGGGGAAGTAGAAGTTTGGGCCCTGAAACAAAATACTGTCTTGGCCATGTGGAGACATGGGGCAAGAAACTGATGAGTTGGGAGAAGGCTCCATTGCTGATAGCAGTCACAATATTTGCCTTGCTTTGGTTCTGTTTTTTTGCCCAACTTAACATTAGACCCAAACCTCCACGGTCAGCAGAATCACATTTTTCCATCTGCGACAGGCGAAGCGTCTGGCTCCCTATCTGTCCCGGAATGACCTAGCCACGGTAATCCAAGCCACGGCCATCTCAAGACTTGACTACTGTAATGCTCTCTACATTGGCCTTCCCTTGACCGTGATCCGGAAATTTAAGCTTGTGCAGCATGCTGCAGCCCGGCTACTTGCAGGGGAGCCTGCAATGTGCCGTATTACACCAATTCTGCAGGATCTGCATTGTCTTCCAATTGAATGCCGGATCGCCTTCAAGGTGTTTGTTCTCACTTTTAAGGCCTTGTATGGTCTGGGGCCAGTGTACTTACGGGATCGCCTGATTCCATATAACCCCCCGAGATCACTTCGTTCAGAAGACTCGAATCTTCTAACCATTCCCAGTGTGAAGTCCTTTCGGCTAACTTCAACCAGACGGCAAGCTTTTTCCATCATTGCTCCCACATTGTGGAACGCACTGCCTCCAGAGACACGTGCTCTGCGAGATTTGAACGCATTTCGCAGGGCTTGCAAGACATACATATTTAGGCAGGCATTTGATTGCTAGTTAATTCTCGTCAGTGTCCTATTGTGTTACTGAATTTCATTGAATTTCATTGTATTTTTACTGTTTTATTGCTTGTCCATCTGTGTTTGATTTTATGTTGTGAACTGCCCCGAGCCTTTGGGAGTGGCAGTGTACAAATCAATAAATAAATAAATAAATAAATAAATAAATAGGCAAAACAAGCACAGTAATCAACAAAGAGCCATTTTAAATAGGAATTTGAATCCGGCTTTTCCTGTAAAACAGGGGTGCTCACACTTTTTCAGCATGGGAGCTACTGATTAAAAAACCAAGTCCCAAAGATCACCTGCCCAGAAATGTAAAACGTATTACTATTTTCTTATTTATTTATTTATATTTATTATTCATTTTTATTTATATTTATTTATTTATTTATATTTATTCATTTATTTATATTTATTATTCATCCTTCCAGCAGGCTCAGGGCAGTTTACATAAAATGAAGTTATAAAACATCACATTTCAATTTAATAACAATATAAAACAGAGCATAAAAATACATCCAACCACCCCATTTCTCCCACACTGCCATATTACCACACATATTATCAGCCAGAAAGTAAGAAGAGAGGCTTTTGAACTGCAAGGCCATTTAATACTCAGCAAGGTAAACAAAGGGACATGCAAAAATACATCCAACCACCCCATTTCTCCCACATTTCCATATTCCCCAACATATATTTCTCAAGGAACAAAGCAAGCAGAGAGGCTTTGGAGCTAAAAGGCCATTTTTAAACATTAAAAATAAACAAAGAGACATGCCACAGAACAATCAAGCACCCACCCCAAAGTAAAAAGACCGACCTTTGAGATGCGGTAAGGAAATGACCCCAAAGCGTCCTTCTTCTCCTCCTCCGTCATTGCTCCTATTTCCACGCCGCCAGCATGCGTGCTGCCTCCAAGAGCTCACGAGAAGTCCGAGAGGCAGAATGGGTGCTTCTGCGCATGCGCGCGGGGCCAGCCATGCATCGCGTCATCCAGGCCTGCCCCCTTTGGTCTCCTACGACTCTGAGTGGCTGGAGAAGGATGGAGGGAGGAGGAGGAATCCAAAAGAGGGGGCCCATTCTGCCTCTTGGACTCTGGAGCTTTTGGAGGCGGCACGCGAGCAGGGAGCGGGGAGGAGCAACGACGGAGGACTTCTTTGCAGAGTGCAGGGGCGAGTGAAGAGGACCAACTGCAAAAAACCTGGTCAGGGGCCTCAAGATCACCAGGATGAGGTCCAAAGATCACCCTGGTGATCCCGATCACCATTCTGAGCACCCCTGCTGTAAAGTATCCATTGTCCATCTGCTGCTCCTTGTGAACATTAGAACTTTGACTTTATGTTACTTTATTCTGAGGACACTTTCCAAAGGTACTAGCTATTGTTTTAAATGGACAGAAATAAACTAGTGTGGGGCTCTCTCCCATAATCATCTAGTACGTATATTTTGGGGGCAGGGTCGTAGCCAGGATTTTGATTTTTTGGGGGGGGGGGGAGGCTGAGTCTGAGTGAGAGAGGGTCTACCCTACCAAACCTTTTGTATCGTTATCCCAATACCCCCGTGAATATGGGAAATATTGAGCATGGTGATCAGATCATGATATGCATAAACAACAGTTTAAATAATGTACCAGTAAGGCCTTCTCGCGGACCACCCTGAGAATTGGGGGGGGTACGGTGAAGCCCCCAAGCCCTCCCCCCCCCCCCCGCTACATGCCTGTTTGGGGTATTTCCTGTTCTTATGCTTCAGATCTAGAAGTGCAGAAAGAGGAATGTGGGAGAAGAATAATCTGGATTAGATATTTCAGTGTTTCCTTTTCTTTTTAGATGTAAACCTGGCTTTTTCAACCTGGATTCCAGCAACCTCAGGGGATGTACTCCTTGCTTCTGTTTTGGGCATTCTTCTGTCTGTACGAATGCCAATGGGTATAGCACCTACAGAATTACCTCAAGTTTTCAGATTGGTAAGATCAAGACCTTTTAATAAGACCCAAAGCATACCCATCCATACCATAAATCTTGAAAATAATTTATCTTCATTTAATGTCAACGCTAATGGTGTAACACACTTCATGTTCTGGGAATGCAAGTCATGAAATCATAGATGCTGTAAATTGAGGAATGAAAGAAAGACAAGATTAGGATATGCAGTAATCAATCAGCAGTAATAATTTCCAGTTAACTAAACTGGGAGGATATGCCTTGTAACTATATGCCCTAATGAGATGCGCTTGGGGCTGGGGGGAAGTTACCATAAAATGGATGAAATGTTGCAGTCTTATGGTCTTTGATTTAAGTTTCTTTAGTAGTATAGCTCTGGGCTCACTGGCATACGTGTTGGATCATTCCCCGCTCCTGACAACTGTATGTGTTCCCCAGTAGCACTTCCTGGTTTGTCCAAAGCATAGTAACATTTTAAAGTATGAAAGTGAAGCAGTTAACCCAGGGGTGGGCACCCTACGGCCCACGGGCCGCATCTGGCCCGGCAGCCGATTCTGTCTGGCCCGGGACAGGGCGTCGGGGGCGGAGCCAAGAGGAAGAGGTGCCGCTGCTGCCACCCCATCGCAGGCTTTGGAGTGCCCCAGGTTCTCTGCCTCTTCCTCATGCCTCCGGCATGCAGAGGCTCCGGATGGCCAGTGTGGAGCATCAGTGCCGGTGGCGTGGCGGGGAGGAGCCTTTGGACGACTTCCTGTAATCCCGGATGAGCTGGCTGAGACATTCTAGGAGCCGTAGGAGTCAGGAAACTACAGTCCCCAGAATGCCTCATCCGGGGCTACAGGAAGTCATCCAAAGGTTCCTCCCCGTCACGCCGCCGGTAGACGCTCCCATGCTGGCCATCTGGTGTCTCTCCACGCCGGAGGCAGGAGGAGGAGGCGGAGATCCCGGAGCTGGTGCTGCCTCCACCCTTGGGCTCTCCCTCACTCCACCAACGCACGGCCCTCCATGCAAGAGGGCCAAAGCCCAGGATTTCCACCACAAGGGCACTCCGGAGCCGCCGGAGAAGGCAGGAAGCAACCCCCACTGCCCGGGTGCAGCCTGCGGCAGCCCCCACTTTGAGACAGGACCATGGCAATACGGGGCACGGCTGGGGGCGAGAGCGGGCGGAAGCCTGCAGCCTCCGATTGCTTACTACTCTGCTCTCCTCTGCTGCAGCGGCGGCTGGGTCCGGTTTGCCATCCTCTGGGCTGGATCCATTGGGCCATTCCATCTTGATTCGCACCTTGTCTTCTTGAATTTAATTTAATTTAATTTTAGTGGTTTTAATTATTATTTTATAATAATTTTATTATAATAATATAAATAATATAGTATAATGGTATATTATAATTTAAATATATTATAATGTCTATATATATATACTATAATATAATAATTATGATATTAATACTAATAATATATGAATATTTCTTGATATATTAATATGTTACTATTAATTATGTGTAATATATAGTAAATAAATAAATAAATAACGTAGATTAGAATGTAGTTCAGCCTATAGGTGCGGCCCTCCATAATATTTTTTGGCTCTCGTGGGGCCCCTTGGAAAAAATAATTGCCCACCCCTGAGTTAACCTGTGCTTTTCTTTCCAGTCTTCCTCTCGTATACTTCTAAGAAGGGGAAGCATCATTCTTTGGAGAGGATCTGTTAGGAAGCATGTTTTTCCCCCCTCAGACCTTTTCCACTGTAATTATAAATGTTATCACATACAATTATACAGTCTCCATGCCATTTGAAAATGCCTGCTTGTAGGTAGCAGCAAATCTATATATATAAAAGGGAAATGGTCGTGCAAAGGGGCAAATGCACGCCAAAACTACATTCCCCACACCCAAAACAAAACCCAGGGCCACTCCTCCCCACCACGAGGTACATCACCCACCCAAAAAAACACCCCAAAAACCAACATAACCCCCCCAAAACATTCCCACAAAAAAAACCTTACTACGCATGCGCACAACCCCACAAACACAAAATGGCCGCCAAAACCACGTCACAACACCCAACACAATCCAGAACCCGGCCCCGTGCCATCCCGCAATGCCCACCTCCTCCGCAGCTTCCACGCCGCTCCTGGACACGGGACACCCGGCTGCCGCCTTGCCCGCCTTCTCCACCGCATCCTTAGCCCCGAAGGACGGCGGCGCCGCGGCCGAGAACGCAGCGGGAAAGGCCTTCCCGCGACCCGTCTCCATGCGGCGCCTGGAAGGTAACTCAACTACACCTCCCAGAAAGCACCGCGCCGGCCCGTTTCCCAGCGACCGGCGCGGAGACTTCTGGGAGATGTAGTTGACTTACCTTCCAGGCGCCGCATGGAGACGGTCGGAAACGCCTTCCCGCAGCGTTCTCGCCGCGGCGCCGTCCCTGGCCTTCTGGCCCCTCTCCTCGGGCTAAGGATGCGCGTAAAGGCAGCGGGAAAGGCGTCCCCGCGACCCGTCTCCATGCGGCGCCTGGAAGGTAAGTCAAATACACCTCCCAGAAGTCTCCGCGCCGGTCGCTGGGAAACGGGCCGGCGCGGTGCTTTCTGGGAGATGTAGTAGACTTACCTTCAAGGCACCGCATGGCCGCTTCCTCCAACCCCTACGCAGCCTCCATTCCGCTGCCCGGGAACGAGGCCGAGGGGGAGCCGCATCTCCCAGCGGGAGAGGAGAGGGCCGCGGGGAAAGGCAACCGAGCGGATCCACAACGACATCCTCCTCTACACACACACACACACACACACACATCACAACAAAACCACATTTAACCCCCCCCCAAAACACACCATATAAAAAGCAACCACATACAAACACAAATATCTCCACACCACTACATAAACACATCCACACTAACACATACACAAAAAAACACACATCCCCACATCTCCATATATACACATACAAAAATATACATATACAAACAAACAAAAATATATACACAAAAACAAACACAAAACACACACAGATAACTACACACACACACAAAAAAACACATACATATACACACACAGAAATAACAACAAAAAAACCCCAAAACCAACACACACACATGCACACAAACCACCAAAAAACCACACACAACTTCAACAATAAACACACATACACACACATACAAATACACACAACAAACATACTCACAACAATCCAAAACCATACATACCCTGACATTCACACATCACCTACACAGGGCACAGCAACGTGTGCCGGGTTAAGCAAATTTATTATAAAGCTGACCACTTATATGGGCATTCGATAATATTGGCTCCAAGAATTAATATTTGGAGACCACAGCAGTTGGGGGGGGGGGGGGGATGGGGACGGGGACACAACCCCCTCCCCCCCAGAAACCCCCAAACAACCCAGCATTATTGTTTCTGCTCTGTGTTCTGGTTCTAATTTCTGCATTATGATTTCCATTGTATAAGCTATGGCTTCTTGGACTGAGAACAATTATTGTGACCCCTTGTCTTATGCATCATAATGCAAAAGTTATCCCAAATTTGGTACACCAATGTTTTTCATAACATTGGGACTGGGATACTAGTTTACTTTCTGATCATAAACCAGATTGTTGTTGTTTTTTGTCTTGATTTTAATAGTACAGTTATTTTACAATTATAGAATATTTGCAGATAATATTAGCATAATTTACTTTAAATGATTAGCTGCTGCTGCACACAGAAAATGCAGAAAATGATAAAACTACTACTACGGTACTACTACTACTAATAATAATAATAGTAATAATAAGCTCTGAGTGATAGCCAGACCCCAGGCATTTGACTTGTTTGGGAACTAGGATACCCACTCATAGCTTGGATACAGTCACCATACTAAGATTGACAGTGAAGCAATTCATCCTTAGCTTAAAATTGTTTTCTTTCTGTGATAATTAGGAGAGGAAGAGTGGCATGCAGAACAGCGAGATGGTTCTGAAATCTCTGTCCAGTGGATTGCTGAGACTCAGGAAATATCTATAATCTCAGATACACCTTTTCCTATATATTTCATTGCACCAGGTATGTTATGAGTTGTTTTCATTCATGGGCAGTACTTGCAGATTAATTGTCTGCTTTTACCATTATTTGAGTATAAACTTTGTTTTCTCCTTACAGGCAAGTTCCTAGGAAATCAAATCTTGAGTTATGGTCAAAACCTGACATTCTCTTTTCGGGTCGATAGGCGGGACACACGCCTTTCTGCTGAGGATATAGTCCTGGAAGGTGCTGGACTGAGAGTATCAGTGCCTCTAATTGCTCAAGGCAACTCCTATCCCAGTGAGAACATACTGAAGTACACTTTCAGGTAAGGAGGTGTATATGTGTGCAGGGGCAGTCTAAGGTAATTTTAAATGGTAAGCGAACATTATTTTGGCGCCCCCCCCAAACATTATTTTGTCACCCCCCCCCCCGCATGCCCAGAAGCTCCTGTGCACAGGCAGGAAAAGAGGGAAGGAACTAAAGAGAGAAGGAAAGAGGGAGTGCAGTGTCCGATTATTATGATGATGATGATCCTCCTGCTCTCGCCGCTTTCCTGTCTTTCCATTGCCTGGTGTGCCCCCCTCCCCTCCTCACCTGCGGAAGGAAGGAAGGAAGGAAGGAAGGAAGGAAGGAAGGAAGGAAGGAAGGAAGGAAGGAAGGAAGGAAGGCAGGCAGGCAGGCAGGCAGGCAGGCAGGCAGGCAGGCAGGCAAGAGGGAGGCAGGCCTCGGCTTTGGCTTCTTCCCTGGTCCGCAAAGAGGAGGATGGCAGCAGCAGCAGCAGGGAGGGCAGGAAGGAAGGAAGGAAGGAGGAGGCAAGGGGGGGCTGGCGGGAAGGAGGGAACATCGGCCCTGCCAATGTTCCTCAGGCAGCCTGCTTTTGGGCCCCGGCCTTGTGCGCTCCGACGCTGCTTCTGGGAATGCGCAGAGGTTTTCGCGCATGCGCAGTTGCTCCTACGCTCAACTTCAGCTCTGGAGCAAATGCGTCTGCGTGAAAACCTTCGTGCATGCCCAGAAGCGGTGTCAGAGGGCACAAGGCAGCTGCAGCGCTGCCCGAGGAACATCGGCAGGGCCAGGACGCTGTCTGGCGCCGGCGGGCGGGAGAATTCGCCCCTTCCCAGATGGCACCCCACGCGGCCGCTTCCTTGGCCTACTTGTAGGACCGCCCCTGTATGTGTGTGTGTGTGTTTCGGAGAGATATATTGTCGGAGGAAAACACAAAAACACAGTTTAACACAGAATCAACAACAACAAAACTTTATTACGGTCACTGACCAGCACAAAGCGGGCACAAGCGCCCTGGGAGGGGAAGGCCAACTCCCCAGTAAAGCAGTTTTTTAAAATTAGATTAGAAAACAGTATAAAAATATATTTTAAAACACAGGATATTGTAACAGGTATGGAACCGAAGGGGGAGGGGAGAGATTGATGAGAGAGGTCGAAAACACTGGTGGGGGGCACTAAAGGGGAAGGGAGGGGCACACTGCTAGTCTAGTAGCATTTCAGCTCTAACATGTTGCTCTAACTGCATTCCCAGCAAGGTGTTGCCTTACGGGGTCAGTCAAACAAAGCACAACTGGGGTTGCTATGAACCCACATGATAACAGACTTTGAAACCCCTTCCTGTTGCTGATACTGCTTTCAGGAGTCAGGTAGTGGATAGACTGTTTAGCCATTGTTGTGGGACTTGTGGCTCAAGTAGCTTTTGGGAGATTTTTCTGAAAAGCATGTCTAGGAAGCCTATAGCTCTACAAAGAAGTCTCTAGCAATGATAACCCCATGAAAAGATTGTTGGACTCTAGTACTTAGTAGGCCGGGGGAATCATGGTTCTAAATGGTTCTAAAGTACTTACAAAACTAAAGTTCTGGTGGTGAAAACTAGGTGGCGCTGGTGCTTTGCTCCTACAGTGTTGCTAAAGTTCTGGTGGTGAACATTTCAGAACTCTAACAAAACTTTCAAAATTTCGTTATAAATGGCAGTTCCTAATTGGTTCTGTCTTTAAAATCACCAATAATGAAATAATAATGAAGTTTTGAAAGTTTTGTTAGAGTTCTGAATTGTTCAGAAGAGTTAAGACTCGTGCGCCAGCTGCACCCGTACCTTGGGAAGTCTGATCTGGCTACGGTCGTCCTCGCTCTGGTCACATCCCGAATAGATTACTGCAACTCACTCTATGTGGGGCTGCCTTTGAAGACAGTTCAGAAATTGCAGCTAGTCCAACGGGCGGCAGCCAGATTACTAACCGGAGCTACATACAGGGAGTATACCACCCCCCTGTTGTGTCAGCTCCACTGGCTGCCTGTCCACTTCCGAGCTCAATTCAAAGTGCTGGTTTTGACCTTTAAAGCTCTATACGGTTCTGGCCCAGCTTACTTTTCCAAACGCATCAGCCGCTACGTCCCACCTCGTAATTTAAGATCATCCGGGGAGGCCCTGCTCTCGCTCCCACCTACTTCTCAAATGTGGTTGTTGGGGACGAGAGATAGGGCCTTCTTGGTGGTGGCTCCCTGTATGTGGAACCCACGCCCAATTAATATACAATCAACCCCATCCCTCCTGGCATTCAGGAAAAAAGTGAAATCCTGGCTATGGGACCAGGCGTTTGCACATTAGCACGATACAGCACTTTAGATTGGATTGTAATGGCAAACTGGTGGACATGGCCCAATGCTTCTATTATGGACGGAATACTGTTTTTAACTTATGTGAAGGTAAAAGATGTATTTTAATGCTAATTGTATTTTAATGTATTTTAATGCTAACTGTATTTTAATGTATTTTAATTCTGACTGTTTTTGGGTTTCTATTATATGTATACTGTGTTTTTGGCATCAAATTGTTGCCGTTGTTAGGCCGCTCTGAGTCTCCCCTCGTGGGTTGAGAAGAGCGGGGTAGAAATGGTGGAAATCTATATATATAAAGGAAGAGCCGTCATGTGAAGACTACCTCAAACAGAGAAACCTTACAACGCAGAAACACAAAACTTGCCAACAGAAATAGGCCTCAAGCAAGGTACGTTTGTAGCAAAGAAACTTTCCCCCAAAACCTAAAAGGCCCCCAAAACAACGAGTAAAAATAAAACTACATTTCCCAGCATCCTCCGGGCTGCCAAAGACTCCCCAGCCTCTACATTCTGACAACATGATTGGCTGCCAATAAGGGCGGATTTGCATAACTGCTGTACTGGCCAGCCAACATGAACATTCCGACCCATAACAAACTGTCAGATGAGTGCCAGAGCCTCCTCCAACACTTTCAAATCAGAAGACCATGATGGAGATCAACACCATTCAAGGGGAGCTCTTCTTCCTTTCCCAAAAGATCTCCAGTGGCTTGGAATTCCACATTAATAAGAGGACCATCCAGCAACAATGGGGTTTGCCAAGGAGGGTGCTCCAGCCCCTCTATATGCTGGCTCCAAGGGATGGAGGTCATCACCAAGTACCTTCTGATGCCCAGCGCTGGAAGAGCTCCCTCAGATGGCCTGTCCATGAGGAAAGCCTCATCGGACATCGACCAATGGGTGCAAAAGGCACAGAGCAGGACATCTTGAAAAGAGAGAGCAGAAAGTAAGCTAGACATGAAGATCTTGAGAAAGGTGGCAAAAAAGGATACGGAAAGGATTTTTAACAGTCCCCCAACAGACACTGGACGCACCTGTGAAGATAGAGATCCCCTGACAGGACAAGCCCTCCCCAAGCTGATCCGTCCTGGCCATGGCACAAGTCAAACCCGAAGGGCTGCAGGCAAAGAGCTGAGGCACAAACATAAAACACCCAATTCACTAACAACAATTCCAACCCTTACATACTCAGACTTTTTCGCATGTCCTAAATAGGGCACAGCAACGTGTGCCGGGTACAGTTAGTAAATAATAAATAATAATTCACCACCAGAACTTTAGCAACACTATAGAAGCAAAGCACCAGCGCCACCTAGTGTTCACCACCAGAACCTTAGTTTTGTAAGTACTTTAGAACCATTTAGAACCATGATTGCCCAGGCCTAGTAGTACTTAGAGCAGGAAGGAAAATGTTGGAACAGTGAAGAGAATGGTGATTGGGAAGTTGTTCTGTGGCTGGAAGGGGGAGAGAGAGAGAGCAAACAGAAACAAGCCAGCATTCAGACCCCTTCCCTGAACTTTGTCAGCGGGTGGTTCTACAACAGAATAAGATCCGATGCTTGAGTTATGTGCTGTAGCACACTGACATCAACAGGTTAAGTTCTGTATGTGATCATTGTAAAACCAAATATATTTAAGATTTAAAAGTGATATACTCTTCCCATTAGGCTCCATGAAGCAACAGATTATCCCTGGAGGCCTTCTCTTACCCCATTTGAGTTCCAGAAGCTGCTCCGCAACTTAACAGCCATCAAGATTCGTGGGACTTACAGTGAGAGGAGTAAGTTGATGATAATAGCTGAAACTAAATGAATAACAAGGAAGAGCAGCCTTCCCTGTGCCCGTCTGTACCTACCGTGTTTCCCGAAAGTAAGACAGCGTCTTACTTTCTTTTCCCCGAAAAGTCCCACTACGCCTTACTTTCGGGTACGGCTTACATTGGGCGACGGTACGCCGTACCCCCGGCCGCCGCGTCACTCGATCCCGCCTCCTCCTCCGCCGCCCAAAGAACAGCCGCTGCTCTTTTTCCAGGCCTCTTACGCGACGCCGCTTCGCTCCGCCTCTTGCTCCTTCTTTCCCCCGCCCTTCATCCACTCGAATGGACGAGGGGGCGGGGGGAGCAGAGGCGGAGCGCGGCTCGCGCCCGAGGCCGGGCCTCTGTTGTGCCGCCGCTTCGCCCCGCCTCCTGCTTCTTCTTTCCCCCGCCCTTCGCATGGAGTACGGCTTACATTCGGGGTACTGCTTACATTAGCCGACCCGCTGACACCCCGATACGTCTTACAATCGGGGTGTCTTACTTTCGGGAAACACGGTAGATGAAGAAGCACTTTTCTCTGAGAAACTGAACTCTGCACCCAAATCTTAAGACATTTCAGACGGGCAAAAACATTACTCCTTTAGTAGTCTTAATTTTTCAGGTGGAGTTTTTAAAAATCGGATGCTTCTGTCTTACCTTCTGAAACTATTGTTTTTATGCTTTTTTAAAAAAAAAATTGGGTGCCATTGTATTTTATAGTTCAGTGTTTCCCAACCTTTTTTGAGCCGCAGCACACTTTTTACATTTACAAAATCCTGGGGCACACCACCAACCAAAATGACACTCTAACACAGTAATACATATAGTTTATGTTTTTAAATGTATTTATACACTCAGTGTGAAACCTGGACCTCTTTCGATGAACACAAGGAATGGTAGAAAGGCACACACGAAGGTCTTGCTCAAGAGCTATCAGTCTCTGTGTTTAGTTTTTATCGCAGTCACCTGGTCCTCAGGGAAGCCGGCTGGAAAGAGAGCAGCCAGACGGAAGCACACTCTGAGGCAGAGAGTTCCACTGCTGAACAGCTTTCACAGTCAGGAAGTTCTTCCTAATGTTCACCCTCCTACACAGATATGCTTCCCTGTGATGTTTGCTTTTCTGCCTGCGCTGTTGTGGCCTCTCTCTCTCTCTTTCGCTATATATATAAATGTAATGTTCATTTGTGGGATTAACATAACTCAAAAACCACTGGACAAATTGCTGCCATATTTGGCCACAAAACATACTAATACTAACCCAAGGAGGGACCATCAGTCAAAAAATTGATTTTGTCATTTGGGAGTTGTAGTTGCTGGGATTTATAGTTAACACACAAACAAAGAGCATCCTGAACTCTTGCAACAATGGAATTGAACCAAACTTGGCATGAATACTCAATATGCCCAAATGTGAACACAGATGGAGTTCAGGGGAAAATAGACCTCGACATTTGGGAGGAAGGCTGAGGAAGGCTGGCGAGGGAGTCCCTCACGGAATCCCGCCTGCCTTTCCTTCCTCCGAGGGTCCTCCTGCCAGGCCCTGACCCTTTCCCCCGCGAAGGAAGGCCCCTTCTCCCCTTTGGGGCCCTTCCTCCTCGAGGGGCTTCGGGGGGGGGGGCAGGCCGAGGGGAAGGGCGCCCCGGGGCCTCACCTGGGACGCAGCAGGGCCGAGCCGGGGCGCCTCCGGAAGCAGCTGGCTCCTTCGCTTCATTCACTGCCGCAGGGACCTAGTGCGCATGTGCCCAGACAAGCCCACTTCCACCTCCGTTCCCCGCCCTCCCTCAATTGGAGGCTGCCTGGCTGGGGAAACGGCTGAAGGAGGCTGCGCCCCAGCACCTTCTTGTTTTTTTTCTACACTGCCAGGCCCTTCCTCCTCCTCCTCCTCCTCCTCCTCCTTCTCCAAGCAGTAGAAGTTCGGCAGGAGGAGGAAGAAAGGGGGTTCGTGGCACACCAGGTGTTCACTCATGGAACACTAGTGTGCCACGGAACAACAGTTGGGAAGCACTGTTATAGTTCATTGTAGTTATTCTCAGTTTTTGAATGGTATATAACAGGGCTGTCCAACTTCTGCCAGCCCAAGGGCTGGACTTCTGGTGAGTGATCACCTGGGGGCCACTCGGCCACACCCCGGCCACGCCTCCGGCCATGCCCCCGGCCACGCAGCTCCGCCCCCTCTCCCAAAGCATCACAATAGCCTTGGAAGCGGGTGATTTTGCCCGCTTCCGAGGCTGTTGTGATGCTTTGGGAGAGAAGGAGGAGCCACGGGGAGCCTTCCCACGGCTCCGCCCACCCAAAAGCATCACAACAGCACATCACAGCTGTTGTGATGCTTTGGGGAGGGCGGCCGTGAGGAGGCTCCGTGGCCCCCCTCGCCCAAAGCACCACAACAGCTGTTGTGATGCTTTGGGGCAGAGGGCGAAGCCATGAGGGAGGCTTCACGGCTCCGCCCCTCGCCCAAAACATCACAACAGCTGTTGTGATGCTTTGGGGGAGAGGGCCGTGAGGAGGCTCCGCAGCTCCGCCCCCTCGCCCAAAGCATCACAACAGCCTCGGAAGCTTCCGAGGCTGGCGTGACACTTGGGGAGAGGGAGGAGCCACGGGGCTCCCCGCCCTCCCAAAGCGGGCAAAACCACGCGCATGCGCACTTTTTGGATTTTTTAAAAAAGTTTTAAATTTTAATCTATTTTTATTTGTAATAAAAAGCTTAGGGGCCGCAGGGAAGGGGCTGGGGGCCGTATACGGCCCGCGGGCCGCCAGTTGGACAGCCCTGGTATATAACCACTAGAAAAGCAAGCTTTCAATGGCTTTGGGGTATTTTTTTAGTATGTCATTCAAAAAAGGACCTTGCTTTGTCATTGCTTTGCAAGCCAGGATCATAAGTCATGTCCTGTTCTTGGTCAACAAATTCTGTCTTAAATTTGGAGGGGGGGGGGGAATTGTTTCAGAAGACTGACCTGAAATCTGATCAGAGAGGAGCAATTTGAAAGCAAGCAAACTGTATGCACCATCAAAATAGGTCATAATTCTCTGGAATCCACAACTTATTATTCCATGTGAATACAGTTACTTGATTCTCTTTTTTTAAAAGCAGGAATCAAATACTCCTTTTCCCCAGAATTTTGAGTGAAAGTCAAGCTACAGCAAATGAGTGGCACCGGTATTATTGTAATTCAGGAATAGAATGAGACTGGATTCAGCGGGGAAAGGAGGCGGGGGGCAGATTCTGGCTTGGAATTCTATTCCGTTTCACTCTATGTGAAGGATATTCTGGTGATACGTGAAATATTTATTTATTTATTTATTTAAAACTTTTGTACCCCGACCTTCTCACCTCTATCTTGGGACTCAGACCGGCATAACAGCAAAAATCCAATGCTATACAATTTTAAAACAACTACAACAACATATTAAAATACATAAAAACCCAGCATAAAACCACATCGCCATTAAAACAATTCCACTCAATCTGTAAACGTGGTCAAACATTCAGACAATAGCCAATCTCAGCCTATTCTGGGAAGGCTTGGTTCCACATCCAGGTCTTCACCAGCCTCTTAAAGGACAACAGAGAGGGGGCAGATCTTGCATCACTTGATAGAGAGTTCCACAGCCGAGGGGTGACCACAGAGAAGGCCCTGTCTCTCGTCCCCACCAGCCACGCTTGTGAAGCCGGCGGGACCGAGAGCAGGGCCTCTCCGGAGGATCTTAATGTTTTTGATGGTTCGTAGGGGAGAATCCATTCGGACAGGTAAACTGGGCCAGAACCGTATAGGGTTTTGTAGGTTAAAGTCAGCACTTTGAATTGTGCCCGGAAGCTAATTGGCAGCCAGTGGAGCTGGCGCAGCAAGGGAGTTGTATGCTCCCTGTGCCCCGCTCCTGTTAGTAGCCTGGCTGCCGAATGTTGGACTAATTGCAGCTTCTGAGCAGTCTTCAGAGGCAACCCCACGTAGAGAGCGTTGCAGTAGTCTCTTTGGGATGTAACCAGAGCGTGGACCACCGTGGCCAAGTCAGACTTTCCAAGGTACGGGCGCAGCTGGCGCACAAGCTTTAACTGTGCAAAAGCTCTCCCGGCCACCACCGAGACCTGGGGCTCCAGGCTCAGCGATGAATCCAGGATCACTCCTAGACTGCGAACCTGCGCCTTCAGGGGGAGTGTAACCCCATCAAGCACAGGCTGTAACCCTATGCCCTGTCCGGTAAATAATAGTGTAAACACATCTTGACATGAGTTTTGGGTGGGTCACAGTGTTGATCAAACTAGCACTTTTATGTTGCCTTTGGGTCCTTATAGAACTTCCTAAGGATTATCTCAGAAAACCTTATGGCAACCATGTAAAATATGCCAATAATACTATCCATTTATAGGCCAGTGTGGTGTAGTGGTTTGTGTTTGAACTATGACTCTGAACACCAAGGTTCAAAACCCGCTTCCCTATTGAAGCCCATAGGTGACTTTGAACAAATTACACATTCTCAGCCCCAGAAAACCCTGTAATAGGTTCACCTTTGGGAGATTAACATGGAGGTACACAACTACAATAGGCAATTTTTGTGTCAAAAGCTGTGGTAAGAGATCAGTAACTTCCCTGTGGCCTCCTAATGTGTCCATGATGGGTGGCTCATATATTTCCTACAGACACTGGCTCTCTATTAAGGATACAGGAATTATTCATGACTTATGAACATGAGAATAATCAGGAAGGTGTGCTCAATATCACATTGGTGTAATGCAGAATCCTTCGCGATAACTATGTCTAAAATGTATGGAATTTTGGGAGGACCGAGAAGCTTTATTTAAGAAAAATGTATTTTCTGAAGGAGAAGTGATGGAGAAAGATACCGGTGTAATTAACATTCCTCTCATTGCTAAGTTGAAGAAGCGTTTAGGGCTGAAGTTGGCGTCAGAGTTGCTACTCAAAATGTAAACATCCTTACATCAATATATAACCCCATAAAAATGATTATATACACGAAGCAGAACCCTTCCTGAGAGCAATTACTCAGGCGTAGCTGTCAGAGACAAGATCAGGTGGAGGCCTGAACAGAATATTTCCCCTTTTTCTTGGATCACATGGGTCTTTTTTTTCTGGAGGGACATATCTATTACATGTAATAAAAGTCAGTGTTTGCCGTGGTGCGGCCGAGCAAGCGACGGGAGGAATATGTGCCAGCGTTTCGATTGGCTGCCATTGTGGGATTATTTGCATAACGGGCTCTAACTGGCCAGCCTCAAAACTCCAACATTCTACGGCCCCAGAAAGAGGGGATTGGTTGCCACTGAAATGGAATTTGCTTAAATGACTCCAAATGGCCAACCACATTCAAACATTCCAAAGTGACTCAGAGGGAAAGGGAAAGGCCTCAGGCAATCAGCAATGACAGATCAGGACCAAACTTGGCAAACAGGCGACCAATGGCCCACTTCACTACCTGGTGTGGTTTCGGGCAGGAGGGGCCACGAATGATGGGATTTGCAGTACCTTCACATCATTCACTTCCCAAACAACACTAAGGCCCCTATAGAACACAAACCAGCCCCAAAATTGACAGAAAGGCTTCCTTAACTTGATTTTCCTGACTAGGCCTCAGCTCATGGGATATTGTTAGGCTTCCTTAACTTGATTTTCCTGACTAGGCCTCAGCTCATGGGATATTGTTAGGCTTCCTTAACTTGATTTTCCTGACTAGGCCCCCGGGACTCGCAGTATCTTCACTAAGTTCCTGAGACCACTGCAAGCCACATAAACATCTAATAGGAACCAACCTTGGCACACAATGCCTTCCTCAAATAACCTGGGCACCGCCGGGTCCTCAGCTAGTTGTATTAATAAGTGATGGATTAAAAAGTCAAAGTTAGACCAAAAGTTCTCCTCGTCCATCTGCAAAACACGGGAACAGTCCCACTTTCTTTTCTGACGACATATGCAAAAGGAACGGCGTGTGCAAATAAATGTTATGGTGGTTCTCAACTGCATTCTTGATCCGCGCTGGACTTTTACAAGGAACACGTTTGGCTTGTTGCCATCCCTTCATGCCTGTTAGCTTTTTCTGGGCAAAAGCACAATATTTGCCCATGTTGGTATTTGGGCATTCCATGCAGACCTGGGTGCGGATATGACACTATTTCCCTACAAACTTGGTTTGCTACTCAGTAATCAGCTTAAGAAGTACTCATCCCCTCCTATTTGTAGGCCACTCCACTTCTCTGCACAGTATTGGCAAGGATAACATACATATTGTGCGAACGTTGACACAAGCTATTGCCAGGCTCAGAAATCAAACAGCGCAACAGATGTTTGAAATGGTTTTCCCAGGGGAAAACCTAGTAATTGGCTGTTAAGACTGTAGGGTTGCGAAAAGGCCAGGGGAGAGGGAAACGGTTTGGAGTAAGAGGTGCCTTCAGTGTCCCTATGGCTCAGTTGCTCATCTTTCCCAGCCACCTCCTAATCAAGCTAAAGTGCCATTCTTAGGGCAGTTGGCAGAACGTTACCTTCTCCTGCTCCCCAGTGAATCCCTTGAACAAACACGGGTCTCATGGATTATCAACCTTTATCAGAGTGAATGGGTGGCACAATGGCTAAGTGTTGCTGAGAATCATCTAGCGGCAGTTACCTAGTGCAGTGTTTCCCAACCTTTTTTGAGCCGTGGCACACTTTTAACATTTACAAAATCCTGGGGCACACCACCAACCAAAATGACACTCTTAACTCTTAATTATTTATTTATTTATTTCTTCGCATTTGACTACCGCTACCCCCCCCCCTCCCCCAATGGCTCAGGGCAGCTCACAACAGATCGATCACTAGAAAGGCTATCACGTCCAGCCAATGCCAAATGTAGTAATAGTTGATAAACATAAACACGAAAACGTACCCGGTGCTCAGGGAAGCCGGCTGGAAAGAGAGCAGCCAGACGGAAGCACACTCTGAGGCAAAGAGTTCCACTGCTGAACAGCTCTCACAGTCAGGAAGTTCTTTCTAATGTTCACCCTCCTACTCAGACATGCTTCCCTGGGATGTTTGCTTTTCTGCCTGCGCTGTTGTGCTCTCTCTCTCTCTCTCTCTCTCTCTCTCTCTCTCTCTCTCTGTATGTGTGTATATAATGTTCATTTGTGGGATTAACATAACTCAAAAACCACTGGACAAATTGCTGCCAAATTTGGCCACAAAACATACTAATACTAACCCAAGGAGGGACCATCAGTCAAAAAATTGATTTTGTCATTTGGGAGTTGTAGTTGCTGGGAGTTATAGTTCACCCGCAATCAAAGAGCAGTCTGAACTCCACAAATGATGGAATGGAATCAAACTTCCCACACAGTCCTCCCATTAGTTACTGAAAAGGACATTCAAGTGCCACCTCGGAGTTGGTTGAGGTAGGCAGGATTTCCCTGGGTACTGGTTGTGGGGGGTCGGGAGCAGGTCAGGGTTTTGCCCTCCCTTCTGCTCGAGATCCCCGTGTACAACTGGTGGGCCACTGTGTGATACAGAATGCTGGACTAGATGGGCTGAGGTCCGATTCAGCATGGCTCTTCTTATGTTCTTATGTTCTTAACCAAGAGAAAATACTATAAGAGTTTGGTGGGCATTGACCTGGAGTTTTGGAGTTGTAGTTCACCTATATCCAGGGGAGGCCCAAGTCTTGGAGCAGCAGCTGCTGCTGCCTCAGAGCAACATGCTGGTGGGCTGTCTATTGGGGGTGCTTTGATTGTTCCAATTTCCCACGACACACCTGATAATCGCTCATGGCACACTAGTGTGCCGCGGCACACTGGTTGGGAAACACTGATCTAGTGTACTGCAGTCATGTAAGATGGATTTAATTTTTTTCTGTTTTTATGTATTTTAATATGCTGTTTTAAGATGTTTTAAATTTGTATAACATTGAATTTTGCTGTAAGCCGGTCCGAGTCCCTCCATGGAGGTGAGAAGGTCGGGGTACAAAATTTATAAATAAATAAATAAATAAAGCAGTATACTATTTAGATAGATAATTATTCTTGTAATTGTTAGCCAAGCACAACTGAAAGAAGAATTGTTCTTACCTTAAGTATTGCCATTATTTAGACTTCTGAATTTGCCTATAGAGCCCCCCCATATGTGAATCTTTTTGAAACAATATATATAGCGTATAGCAGGGCTGTCCAACTTCTACCGGCCCAGGGGCCTGAATTCCGGTCACTGATGACCTGGGGGGCCGAAGGGGCTGCCCCCGGTTCCGCCCCGGCTCCGCCCCGCCCCTCCCCCGGCTCCAATTTACTTACAATTCATAAGAGGCATCCATACAATCAAATATAATCTTTTACTAAGGGGAAATGCAGGGAGGGAATACATAAGGGGCATCCATACACAATTACATAATAATAACAGAAAGGTTAGCCTACCTTCCCAAACGCGCAGGATCCAGGAGTAGCCGGCCCACGAGCAGAGGCGACGACCGACCGAGGCAGCAGCCGAGAAGGTCCAAATCGCGCTCTGCGTGGCCAGTGAGGGATTAAGTAGCCGAGATTTCGCAACAGGAGTATCGCGAGACTACGGAAGCCACCTGGGATTTCGCTCTCAACGCAGGCGTGATCTCGCGTTGAGAGCGAAATCCCGTGTGGCTTCCGTAGTCTCGCAATACTTGCTCCAGAACCCGGAAGTGGATAATTTTAAAAAATATTATTATTTAATTTTTTTAATTTATTTTTTATTAAAAAGCTTAGGGGGCCGCAGGGAAGGGGCTGGGGGGGCCTTATACGGCCCCCGGGCCGCCAGTTGGACAGCCCTGTCGTATAGCATCTCTCTCTCCCTCCCCCATATATATCCCTCCCCTTCCCTCCTCTCTATAAATCCATCCTTCCCCTTCCCCTCCCTCTCTCTCTCTCTCTCTCTCTCTCTCTCTCTCTCTCTCTATATATATATATATATCACTCTCTCTATATATATATATATCACATCGCTTCAATAAGGAGTAATACAACATCTTTATTAAAAGTTTACAATTCAGTATGCACTGGATATACACAAACTGGCACTGGATATTTTTTTTTAATCAATCATGAGTCGTTTTCAAGCAAGTCATTATTGAATTTAGATGTAAATCCTGATGAGTATTCTTTGGAATTCTGAAATACAAAAAACTCCAAAATTGTCCATTAGTGACATCTTTGTTTTCTGGTGGCTCAATGGGTACAAAATGCATTTCATGTACAAAATTATTTGAAATATTGTGGATAAAATTACATTCAGGCTATGTGTGTGAAACATAAATGAATGTTGTGTTTGGACTTGGGAACCATCTCCAAAATATCTCATTGTGTATAAATATACAAATACTGGTATTCCAAAATCTGGGGGGGGGGGGGCATCCAAAATTAAAAACACTTTTGGTCCCAAGCATTTTCGATAAGTGTTACACAACCTGTAACTTTAGGAGATTTTCTTAACATTCACCCTTAAGTTTGCCCAGCACAACAGAACTCCTTGCTACAATGATTTCCAATGGAAAAGGGAGGAAAATTAGTTAGATATTAGTAGTTGACAACATCGAGGTGCATGAGGCAGACCTGATAGTGATAGGATAAGTGGTGCAGGTGGCAGTCGAATCTGCCCTGGCATCTTGGAAAAGAAATTTGAAAGGCTTATCATCACTTTTTCTCTCTCATCCCACACTTGACCTTTTTGGAAAACAAGTGTAGAGGCTAGAACAGTGTTTCCCAACCGCTGTGACGCGGCACAGTAGTGTGCCGTGATGGACCTCCTGCAGTGCTGCGAGAAAAGCTGTCTGCCCCCCTTCCTTCCCCCCTCTTCCTGCCGAACTCCTGCTGCTTGGAGGAGGAGGAGGAAGGGCCAGGTGGCGGTGAAGAAAAAGAAGAAGGGGCCGGGGCGCCGCCTCCTTCGGTCGTTTCCCCAGCCAGCCTCCAATCCGCCATGACTCTCGCCCCTCGCTCGCACTGCCCCCTCAAGGCTGGAGAAGCTGTGAGAGAGCGGAGGCTGGGGGGAGGGGGTGGGGCATGGCACGGCCTGGCTCTGCCCCTCCCCTGCTCTCACAGCTTCTCCAGCTTGAGGGACAGTGCCAAACCAGCATTGTGCTGGCTCTGCCACCGCTGGCTTGGCACTGTCCCCTCAAGGCTGGAGAAGCTGAGGGAGAGCGGAAGCTGGGGGAAGGGGGCGGGGCATGGCACGGCCTGGCTCTGCCCCCTCCCCCGGCTTCAGCACTCCCACAGCTTCTCCAGCCTTGAGGGGGCAGTGCCAGGCCAGGATTGTGTTGGCTCTGCCACCGCTGGCTTGGCACTGCCCCTTCAAGGCTAGAAAAGCTGTGGGAGAGCAAAGGCTGGGGGGAGGGGGTGGGGCATGGTTTGACAGCTCTGCCCTCCCCGAGCTCAGCACTCCCACAGCTTCTTCTAGCCTGAGGGGGCAGTGCCAGGCCAGCATTGTGTTGGCTCTGCCACCACTGGCCTGGCACTGTCCCTTCAAGTCTGGAGAAGCTGAGGGAGAGCGGAAGCCGAGGAGGGCGGGTCATGGCACGGCCTGGCTCTGCCCCCTCCCCCGGCTTCGGCACTCCCACAGCTTCTCCAGCCTTAAGGGGGCAGTGCCAGGCCAGCATTGTGTTGGCTCTGCCACCGCTGGGCTGGCACTGTCCCTTCAAGTCTGGAGAAGCTGAGGGAGCTGAAGCCAGGGGAGGGGGCGGGAAATGGCACGGCCTGGCTCCGCCCCCCCCCGGCTTCAGCACTCCCACAGCTTCTCCAGCCTTGAGGGGGCAGTGCCAGGCCAGCATTGTGTTGGCTCTGCCACCGCTGGCCTGGCACTGTCCCTTCAAGTCTGGAGAAGCTGAGGGAGAGCGGAAGCCGGGGGAGGGGGAGGGGCATGGCGTGGCCTGGCTCCTCCCCCTTTCCTGGCTTTGGCACTCCCAGCTGCTCCTCCCAGCAGGCCACCATCCCCCAGCCATTCTTTACTGTGTTAGCGTGTCATTTTGTGTCATTTTGATTGGTGGTGTGCTCCCGGATTTTTTTTAATGTTAAAAGTGTGCCGCGGCTCAAGAAAGGTTGGGAAACACTGGGCTAGAGAGGTAAGATAAAACATATTGAGGAATGAGATAATTGGAAATTATAAATATATCCAGTAGGCCTGGGTGATCAAAAAAAAAAAGGTTCAAAACCCGTTCCGGGTGTAGGGGGTGCTGGTCCTTCGAAATCCGATTGACTTCCGAAATTTTCCCCCCAAAAAATCGAAATTTTCGGAATTCCAAAATTTCAGAATGGCTTCGTTAATGGCGGACATGCATGTTTAACCCGGTTTGGATGTGGATGCCTTCGTTCCGCTGAGAACTGGGGCGAGAGCCGCACATGGAAGGGAAGGCCAGGGAAGGGAAACCCGCCGATTCCTTTCTGAAAATGGCGGCGGTGGCTTCGAAATGGCAAATTCACGTCCGGGTTGGTTACATCGTTTCAAAACCTCTTTAAAAGTGAATTTAATCTGAATTCATTCTGATTTTACAAACATTCCAACGGACCTACCGAGGCCTAATACTCAGCCCTGTGTATATGCATTATTTTGTTTTTAATTTTTATTTGATCAAAGCATTCTGCTCTCCCGATAATGCTATACAGATCATTCTTCAATTTATTCATATGCATATATTCTACATTCCTTCCAGATGCTGGATATTTGGACGATGTCACTATTGTGAGTGCTCGGCCTGGGCCTGGAATCACAGCAACATGGGTGGAAAGTTGTACTTGTCCCACAGGCTATTTGGGGCAGTTCTGTGAACAATGTGCTGATGGCTACAGGAGAGAGACTCCCAGCCTTGGACCCTACAGTCCATGTGTGCCATGTTTCTGCAATGGACATAGTGAAACCTGCAACCCTGAAACTGGTAAGGAAGAAAGAGCGATGCAGATTGTGCCGGATCTGTTTGAAATTGGTGATTAGGTGCCCTAATGTGACGCCTGTATGCTAGATCTCCTTGCATCTCAGTCTTTACCCTCTCTTATCATCACGTAACAATGCCTGCAGTCAGGGGAGGATCTTAGTGGAGGCAAATTAAGCGGCCGCCTCAGGGCGCCACGTGGCCAAAGGGTGCATCCAGGGCTGGGCGCCACGCCCCCAGGGGTGCCAGCAGGGTGGAAGGCAGGCTCGCGCAGGGCGAGAGAGGAGGAGGCAGAGGTGCGTACCTTTCCCTTCTCCCTGCCTCGCCTTGTGCCCTGCGTGCGTCTCATCCCTCACCCTGCGCACCCTTTCCCGCCCGCCCCCGCTGAGGATGCCTTGCGCAGGGCGAGAGAGAAGGGGGCAGAAGTACCCGCCTTTTCCGTCTCCCTTGCCCCCCGCGCGTCACCTCCCCCTGTTGCCGCTGCGGCCGCCGGTGCATGAGGGCGAGAGAGGAGGCCACGTGCGCGCCCTTACCTTGGGGCCGGGAGCAGGACTGAGCGGCCAGACGAGCCTGCCAGCCAGAGGGCACCTAGCCCAACCCCCGGGACCTTGCTCCCAAAATCAGCCTAGACCTGATACACACACATATATATACATACACACAAAAAGAGAATAGGAAGAGGGGAGGGAAAAGGATGAGAAGGGAGGAGGGGAAGGTAAGAAAAGGAAAAAGAATAGGAAGGGGGCAAGGAAAAGGGCGAGGAGGAAGGAAAGAGCTGGAATGTACAGACCCACACAAAGAATAGGAAGAGGGGAGGGAAAAGGGTGAGAGCCCTTCCACACAGCCCTATATTCCACAATATCTGCTTTGAATATCTGAGTCCACACTCAGATAATGTGGGATTTTCTGCCTTGATATTCTGGGGTATAGGGCTGAGAAAGAAGGAAGGGGAATAGATATAGACACACAGTCTCAAAGAGAATAGAAATAGAGCATGGAAAATGATGGGAAGGAAGGGATACATATATGGATGGCATGGGACAACTTCAGCCCTCCATGTGTTTTGGACTTCAACTCCCACAATTCCAAACAGCCAGTAGGAAGTCCAAAATACCTGGAGGGCCCAAATTTGTCTATTCACCCAATCCCCATATATATGTATATATATACTGTATATATCAGTGATTGGTTGGGGTGTGTGGCGAGGGTGAGGGCTTTTTAACACACCTCTGGCTGCCACCAAGTACTGTCGTGGTGAGGGCTCGCCTAATCCCTCTAGGCTGGGCAAAAAACAAGGGAGCTTTTATATGTAGAGGCTGGAGAGGTTTCACTTGAATTACGCTGCCACCATTTAACTTAGGGAGGATGGAAACACAGGGAGGCAGGACTGGTTGAACAAAAATCTGTGTTTATTTTATAACAACTTGTGAGAGGTCACAGGCACTTTAGCGTGATGGTTACAATGAAGTGATGGAGCATGTGGTTACAAAAACAAACTGGCACAATGCTTAAAACAAGTTACAATTTAACTCAGCACCACAGATAATACTGCTGAAGTATTATCTGCTACCTATAACTACCCGACTCTGCCTATTCTCAGCTAGAGTCCTACAAAACCCAGCAAAATGCTGCTAACTCACTCAGGAGCTAAACTCACTCTGACCTACTCAGTCAAAGACTGACCATCAACTCCCTCTCCAGAGTTCCGAGCCTCCCCTCTGCCTAACTGCTGCTCCATCTGTCAGTTTTTTAATTCTAACTGACAATCCTCCCCTGGTGCATGGCCCAACTGCCTACTGGCTCCCTAAGGTTCCATATCCCCTTTTCCTAGGCTAACTCAGCCTAACCTGGGATCCCTAACCTTACAATGGCCGTTCCTCCAAAAACAGACCATTAACTGGCCACCCACCAAAAAGGGTTTTTCCTCCTGGGCTTCTTCTGGCCCAAAACATAGGCAATTCGCCACAGGGGGCGCCAAAATACTGTTCGCTTACCATTTTAAATTACCTAGGTCCGGCCCTGCCTGCAGTAGATGTTGCTGCATTTTCCTTCTCTGTTACACTGGTAGCACCTATCCACCACAGAAAACAAGCCAGTAGCTCCCTCTCCTGGCAACCTACCACAGTGGCACAGAGAGGAAGGTGCTTGGTCTGGCCTCTGTCATCCTCCTGCTCTGGATCTCTTTCAGCCCTAAAGAGGCTGAAGCCAAGTAACCAAGATTCCAAACTCAAGATTATTTGTACATAGGATTTACCCATCCTGATAATTATTTTCCATTAAATATATAGGTGCTTCTTATCATCTAGTGTTGTTTTTGAGGAGTAAAAGTCATCTCAAAGACAAAGAATAAAACACATTAGGAAAGTTCTGCCCTCTCTCAGTGCCCAAGGCATTTCTAATGTTTCTTGATCACACCACATGCTAACAATTATATTGGATCAGGAGTTATTTTTGTAGAACAGCTTTGTCCACATGGCTGCATCATGCTGAGGAACAACCCTCTTATTTTCCCCACTTAATCCAGGAGCCTGTAACTGCAGGGATAACACAGCAGGTCCTCATTGCGAGAAGTGCAGTGACGGCTATTATGGAGATGCAACCACAGGAACTTCTTCGGATTGCCAGTCGTGCCCATGTCCAGGAGGGTCAAGTTGTGCCATCGTACCAAAAACGAAGGAGGTAGTGTGCACTAATTGCCCAGCTGGTACTACAGGTACGCTGCTTTAGGTGAAGTTGTCCTTGCGCACAGGCACATGCTGCTTGCCAGAGGGCAATTGTAATGAATGATAGGAGATTGAGGGGGAAATGACTGGACAATTCCCTAGGCAGGGAGTCTTTGGCCCTTAAGCAAATATATCTATCTATATAATAAAAGTCAGTGTTTGTGGCAGTGCGGTGGTACGGAGGGAGGAATATGTGCCAGCGTTTCGATTGGTTGCCACTGTGGGATTATTTGCATAAAGGACCCTTTATGGCCAGCCTCAGAACACCGACACTCTAAGGCACCAGATTATTTGCATAAAGGACTCTGATTGGCCAGCCTCAGAACTCCAACACTCTAAGGCACCAGACAGAGGACATTGGTTGCCACTGAGAGAAAATTTGCATAAAGGACTCTGATTGGCCAGCAAAACATAATGCAACTGAATGCTTGAGTTAGCCAAATGACAGGGTTTTTTTTCCGTTGGAAATGGAATGTTCATTTTCTGGGAGGTGTGGAGGTGCCAAGGAATATGTGACAGCGTTTCGATAGGTTGCCACTATGGAATTATTTGCATAAAGGATTCTGATTGGCCAGCCTCAGAACTCCAACATTCTACGACCCCAGACACTGAAATGGTATTTGCATAAAGTACTGCGATTGGCCATCCACATTCCAACATTCTAAGGTGACTCAGAGGGAAAAGAAAAGGCCTCAGGCAGTCAGACGCTGCGGCCCACAGCAGTGTCGGATCAGGACCAAACTTGGCACACAGGGGCCCAATGGTCCACATCACAACGCGACCCTCACCCAATGACCAATACAGACCAAAATTAGCACACAGAGCCCCCTTGACCCACTCCACACCCTGGTGCTGTTTCAAGGAGGATGGACCACAGATGATGGGACTTGAAATACCTTCAATCATCTTCCGAGACCGCTGCAACCCTCATCCAAAGAATGATCAAGACCAAACGTGGCACACAGACCCCCCATGACCCACTCTACATCCTGGTGCTGTTTGGAGGGGGATGGACCATGGCCAATGGGATTTGCAGTACCTTCACTAAGTTCCTGAGACCACTGCAAGCCACATAAACATCTAATAGGAGCCAAACTTGGCACACAATGCCTTCCTCAAATAACCCGGGCACCGCTGGGTCCCCAAGCTAGTAAATAAATAAATACATACATTTCCCAGAAGCTCAAGGCAGCATAGCTAGCAGAATGGGTTGGTGGGATTCTGTAGCTCAAAACATCCAGAATCCAAATGTTTCCTATCCTTGGTTTGCACAGTCAGCTAGAATGATCTGGATGCTTTCCAACCTGCTACCTCCTTTTCTGTGCCCTTGGGTATCTGTTGCATGAAAGAACCAATAGTGCCATTTAAATGACCTAGCACTGCTTTAGGAACATGGGAAGGAGGTACCCATGGAAGCATTGAAAAATGTGATGAAAAACATGGAATTGTCCCATTTGGTTGTTGTCCGCAACAGCTTTAGAACCTGGCAAAAGAGCTCACGTCCATCTGGACTGTCTACTTTCTGGCTGTTATGACTTCCTGGACAAAAGAGAAGGATTTGCCATTCTTGCCTCATGAATCATCCTAGGGGAAAGGAGCCTCTAAATGATTGCACAACTTGTCTGTGTCCATGAGACAACATGTCAGAGTTGTGCAAGGAACATTAATACTTACCTAAAGGGTATATTTACATAGAAACCACCTCGATGTTTCCTTGTGTTTTAGAGGAAACGCATTCTGCTTGCATTCTAATGTCCATAAATTCTTTGCTCCTGTAGGCAAAAGGTGCGAACTGTGTGACGATGGCTATTTTGGAGACCCACTTGGCACAAGCGGTCCTGCCAGGCTTTGCCGCCTATGCCAGTGCAGCGACAACGTTGACCCTAATGCTGTTGGGAACTGCAACCGCCTGACAGGGGAATGTCTGAAATGCATCTACAATACAGCTGGCTTCTATTGTGACCGGTGCAAAGATGGATTCTATGGGAATCCCTTAGCTCAGAATCCAGAGGACAAGTGCAAAGGTAAGTTTACCCGTGTTCGTTGGCTGTTTGTTATACAGTTCGGTAGCCTAGAATAGTGTTTTTCAACATTTTTTGAACCCCGGCACATTTTTTACATTTACAAAATCCTGGGGCACACCACCAACCAAAATTTATTTGTCATTTATTTATTTTTCAAGTTTCTATACCGCCCCTCTCAGCCCGAAGGCGACTCGGGATGGTTTACACAGGCAGTCTCTGCCCTCAATACAACACAGCAACAAGTCAACCCCCCCCCCCAGAAAAAACATATAATAACAATTTAACAATTAAAAACATACAAAATGACACTCTAACACAGTAATACATATAGTTAATATGTTTTTAAATGTATTTATACACTCAGTGTGAAACCTGGGGCTGTTTCGATTAACACAACATAGATATCCTGGCAGGAATGGCAGAAAGACACACTTGAAGGTCTTTTTCAACAGCTGTCAGTCTCTCTCTCTCTCAAAATCACAATGTTGGAAGGAGGCTCACCACTTTAAGGTCCCTAAAACAGGCATGGGAAAACTTCGGCCCTCTGGGTGCTTTGGACTTCAACTCCCACCATTCCTAACAGCCTGAGGCCCTTTCCTGCTTAAGTGGCTGGGGGGGGGGGAGGAAAAGGGCCGGAGGCTGCTAGGAATGGTGGGAGTTGGAGTCCAAAACACCTGGAAGGTCCAAGTTTGCCCATGCCAGCTTTCGACAGAGACCTCTTCCTCCCCCTTCGCGCCCTTTCTTCCCCTTCCTGCGAAACACTTACTTTTTCTTCTCCACTCGGTCTCCCTTCTTCCCAGCCCCGCTCTGCTCGCTTTGGCTCGCTTTGCTCAGGAGGGGAGGGGGAGGGAGGAAGACGTGAGGCAAGTCTGCACAGTAGCGCCCGCACGGGTCACGTCTTCCTCCCCCCTCCCCTCCTGAACACGCTCACGCTGCCCCCTCAGATCAAAATGGCAGCAGAAGCGGCAGCATGAGCAAAGCGAGGCAAAGCGAGGCTGGGAAGAAGGGAGCCCGAGTGGAGAAGAAAAAGTGGGGAAGGAGGGGGAAGAAAGGGTATTGGAGGTTCCAATTTCCCACGGCACACCTGATGATCGCTCACGGCACACTAGTGTGCCACGGCACACTGGTTGGGAAACACTGGCCTAAAATATCAAGGCTGAAATAGTCCTGATTTGAGCAGATCAATGGAATTGAATCCCCAATGAAGAGCCAATTCAATGGGTCTATTCTAGTTGATTTATTTATTTACTTAAAACATTTCTATACCGCCCCTCTCAGCCCGAAGGCGACTTGAGGCGGTTTACATAAGGCAATTACTGCCATCCAGATAAAACATAATTAAAACAATTAGAACAATAACCATATAACAACTAACAATTAACAATTAAAAACAAAAATACAATTCTCAGCGTCTCGTTAAAATCACTTTCCATCGCATCGTCATCATTCCATAGGTTGAATTAAACGGTTATATTTCATCCGCAAATGCCAGCTCAAACAGCCAGGTTTTAACTTTCTTATGAAATGTCAGGAGGGAGCGGACTGATCTGATGTCACTAGGGAGGGAGGGCGTTCCAAAGTCAAGGAGCCACCACTGAAAAGGCCCTGTCTCTCGTCCCCGCCAGTCGCGCCTGCGAAGAAGGCGGGACCGAGAGCAGGGCCTCTCCAGATGATCTTAAACATCTCGATGGTTCATAGGGAGAGATGCGTTCGGACAGGTAAATTGGACCAGAACCGTTGATGGGATTAGCCAGCAAGACCTCAATCCAAGTGTTGTCCCCTTCATTCAGTAGGAGATGGTCTTTTTTTCTCCAGAAGAAAGATCTGTACAGAGTATTAAGTTGGGGGCGTCTCCTACTTCTTCCTCTCCTCTCTTCCCACCATAGCTGTTATCACAGGTTTCTTGAGTGCATTTTACAGCATTGAAAAAAATAGAGTCATCTGACTAGGAAATGGCTACAGCCCTCGGTGATGCACACATTTTCAGTCCTTGGGAGAGTTGGCTTAACAGAAGTTTGTCATATGAATATTATATGTGCGATGGGAAACATGAGTTTTTTTCCATTTCCTATACTTCATTAATTTTGAAGTGTTTCTTAGACCTACCGTGTTTCCCCGAAAGTAAGACAGCGTCTTACTTTCTTTTCCCCCCGAAAAGTCCCCCTACGTCTTACTTTCGGGGTACGTCTTATATAAACTAAGACGTACCCCATCGCCACGCCGCCGCCGCCGCTGCCGCCTTCACGCCGCCGCGGCACACCTCCGCGGCACAGCTTTCTGGACAAAGGAAGGGAGGGGGAAGAAAGCCAGAAGCATGGCAAAGCGCCGCTGCGCCAGAGTGACGCGTCGTCGCTCTGCCCCGCCCTGGCTCTCTTCTCCCTCCCTTTCTTGGAGAAAGGAAGGAGGGGAAGAGAGCCAGGGCGGGGGCAAGCGACGACGCGTCAGAGTGCGTCGTCGCTCTGCCCCGCCACTGGCTCTCTTCTCTCCCTTTCTTGGAGAAAGGAAGGGAGGGGGAAGAGAGCCAGGGCGGGGCAAAGCGACGACGTCACTCTGACACAGAGCACGCTTGCCATGCTTCTGGCTCTCTTCCCCTCCCTTGGAGGCCTGGCAGAAAGGAGGTGTGCCGCGGAGGTGTGCCGCGGCCAATGGGCCGATTGCGGCGGCGTGGGCGTGGCGACGAGGTACGGCTTACATTCGGGGTACGGCTTACATTAGCCGACCCCCCTCACACCCCCGATACGTCTTACAATCGGGGGTGTCATACTTTCGGGGAAACACGGTAGCTAGTCTACAAACATTGTATTAAGCAGGACTCGCCTTTCTATCAATAATGGTGAATAATTTGCCTTATTCCGAATAAAAGTCATATATTTACTGATATAAAACTGCAGAAGCCATAATTTCAATATGTGATACACTTAATCCTCTTCTCTCAGAATATTTTGAGAAATGTCTTAATTTGTATTTGATTTGCTTGATTGAAAATGGTCAGCTGTAAATTTTGCCACAGCAATGTGCTTCCTAAACTTCTTCCATACACTACCCCTTTCCACCTGAGAATTGTTTTCATGACTCCAGGTATATAAAATAGATTTAAAGATTCAAACATTTAATGAAAACAAGTTAGCATTTGCAAGGCAAATTTTGTGGAGAACAGCTGAACCATTTTCTGCAGAGTTCATTAAGACACTGCACGTTGTTCCAGATTTGTGTAAATGGGTGGTGTTCAGACATGCTTTATTTTTGGTAAATATTTTGTGACTCCAACATTCAGCAAAGGGGAATTCATTTGGGGTCAGGACCAACAGTTTAGGAAGCTGTGGTCTAGAACAGGGGTGCCTACACTTTTTCAGCATGCGAGCTACTTATAATAAAACCAAGTCAGAACGATCTACCTACCTCCTCAAGGCTGGAGAGGGGAGGGGTGAGGGCGGGGCTTGGTGCGGCCTGGCTCCGCCCCCCTCTGGCTTCAGCTCTACCAGCAGCTTCTCCAGGCTTGAGGATGGCATTGCCAAACCAGCCTTGTGCTAGCTATGCCACCACTTGCTTGGCATTGCCAACCTCAAGCCTGGAGACGCTGCTGGTAGAGCGGAAGCCGGAGGGGGGTGGAGCCAGGCCATGCCAAGCTCCGCCCCCTCACCTCTGGCTTTGGAGCTCCCAGCAGCTTCTCCAGGCTTGAGGATGGCAGTGCCAAGCCAATGGTGGCATAGCTAGCACAAGGCTGGCTTGGCCCTGCCCTCCTCAAGGCTGGAGCAACTGCTGGGAGTGCCGAAGCCGGGGAGGGGGCCTGGCCTGGCTCCGCCCCCCTCTGAGAAGCGCCCCATCCAGCTGGGATCGACCTCCTTTGGTCCCGGGATCGACGGGTTGATCGCGATCGACTTCCTGGGCAACCCTGTCTAGAAGATATCCACAATATCTTTCCTGTTGTTGTATTTATTGACGCATTCCAGTAAGTCTACATCAGTGGTTCCCAAACTTTTTTGTCCTACTGCCCCCTCTCCAGAAAAAAAATTACTCAGCGCCCCCTAAAAATTAATTTTTTAAATTTTTTAATAGTACAATACTCTCAGTTAACTGGAACTCTCAAGCAACCATCAAAATGGAAGAAATACTTTAAATATACATTAAAATAAATTTTATAAGACAGTACATCTTCATTATGGTGAATGCTTCCAAGATCATCCAGTATCACAGAAAAGCACACCCACTAAGAGGCTGCACATATTTTCAACAAAGCACTGTATTAAACTATTGTTTATAAGCATTTTCTACTTGCTACCAAACTTACGCCAATGCCACCCCAGGGATTCCGGACACAGACACACACTCCCAGGGATGCCCAAGTCATCACACCACCCCCAAATTCACCTGAGGCTGCCAGCACTCCCCTGGATCGCCCCCCAGGGGCCGGTACCGCCCACTTTGGGAATGACAGGTCTACATTAATGGCTTTGTTGAATAATAAAATGTTAAAATTAAGTTTTTGCAGTTTTCTAACCCACTGACTCCTATACCCAAATGAAGGCAAATATTAGCTGTTTCTGTTTCTGACATAACAGGGAAGCATGAAGGTAGGAAGCATAAAGCATCTACGTTCAGACAAGTAAGCTTCCAGCAGTGTTCTCTGGAACTTTGCTTCTCGGAAGCGCATGCTGATACATTTCCTTTTGTCTTGCAGCTTGCAACTGTAATCCTTATGGAACCATGAATGTGCAGACAAGCTGCAGTCAAGTGACCGGCCAGTGTGAGTGCCTCCCTCATGTGACAGAACGGGACTGCAGATCCTGTGAGCCTGGCTTTTACAACTTGCAGAGCGGACGTGGCTGTGAGAGGTGAGCTGGTCACTCTGTTCCGAATTCAGCACAGGGACTCATTGTGGGATGGCACCTCTCTTACTGGTTGGCAGAAGTAATTTAAAATTCGGAATTCCTAAATTCGGAATTTTGGAGTTCGGAATTCCTGTTGAGAGGGTTGCTCTTGAAATTGCTAAAAAAAAGTTTTAAAAAGTCGGACGTATCCGAAAAACTTTCGAAATTCAGGCATATCTGAAATTGTAGAACAGCCCTAGCATTTACAGTACTATTAATCAAGATAGTAACATACTGGATAAATGTATATGTTGGCTACTGTTTTACATTTAATTAAGATAATATAAATAATTTATATTATTTGCTTAACTCTGCAAAGGAACTGGGCCCAAACTTATTATTGTCATTCCAAATATGTTATTTTACCACCAGGGTGCATTATTGCATGTTATGTTCCCATAGTTATAATAAGACATCGTTTGATTAGATACATATGGAGAGAGTAATGTTTTGAAATACTATCTTTAGGCTGAAAAAGAGGCTAGGGAAGAAATTTAGATGTTAATGTTACATTTAGAAAAGCAGTTTTGCAAGCTCTTGCCAATGATTTATATTTCTCCAAGGCATGCAGTGCGCTAAAACATTCCAAGATGTATTTTATAATCATTTTAGTTTAGACAGTGTAACTGTTAAGATTATTGGCAATTGTTCCGTTGTTCAGGAATAGGCACTAGGCAATCATTTATTCATTTATTCATTTATTTATTTATGTTCATTCTTGTATACCGCTCCTTCCAGCAGGCTCGGGGCGGTTTACATAAATTTTTTTATAAAACAGCAACAATTCAATTTAAGATCAGCAATAATATAAAACAGAGCATAAAAACAACAGTTTATATAGGACTCAAGAATTTGACGTCTTCCTCAGGAGCCATTTAGGTTAAAAGTCTGCCTAAAAAGGGACGTTTTACAGGCTCTCCGAAATGGGGCCAGTTCCTTATTGGCACGGACGTTGTCTGGCATTGAATTCTATAGCGATGGCGCCGCTACGGAAAAGGCTCTTGATCTGGTTGTGGACAACCGGTAGGAATGAGTGGATGGAACTACTAAGAGGTTTTGCTCTTCCGAGCGTAGTGATCTCGGTGGAACATATGGGGTAAGGCTGTCCCTCAGATACACCGGCCCTAGACCATACAAGGCCTTAAAGGTCAACACCAACACCTTGAAAGCAATCCGGTACTCTATTGGTAGCCAGTGCAATTGCTGCAGAATAGGTGTAATGTGCTCTCGTGCTGATGCTCCCACCAGCAGCCGAGCAGCAGCATTCTGCACTAGCTTGAGTTTCCGGATTGATGACAAAGGAAGGCCAATGTAGAGGGCATTACAGTAGTCCAGTCTCGAGATGACCGTTGCCTGGAACACTGTGGCATGGTCACTCCTGGGTAGATGTCTAGCCTGGCGTAGATGGAAAAACGCAGTCCTGCATACCATGGAGATTTGCATTTCCATTGATAGCAGTGGGTCTAATTGGACCCCCGGGCTTCTTACTGAAGACGACGGGCTTAAAAGCTCGCCGTCCAGGATAGGCAGCCGGCATCCATCCAACCCAGGGCGACCCAGCCATAGGATCTCCATCTTCGTTGGATTCACCTTCAACCGGCTGGCACGCAGCCATCCAGTCACGGCTTCTAGGCATTGATGGAAACAATCGGGTACGGTATCCGGCCTGCCATCCATTCTCAGCACCAGCTGGGTGTCATCAGTGCTTTGCTTCTACAGTGTTGCTAAAGTTCTGGTGGTGAACATTTCACCACCAGAACTTTAGCAACACTATAGCAACAAAGTACCAGCCCCACCTAGTGTCCACCCTCAGAATTTTAGTTTTGTAAGTACTTTAGAAACATTTAGAAGCATGATTGCACAGGCCTAATAGGCACCATTGGTCCTCAAATAATGGAATAGAAAATTGAGTTAAGGAGCTAATCTGATTCATGAAATTTAGGTGTCTTTAGTCTTGTGTTTGCTTAAGTTCCTTTTGACTGAATGCACATCCATCTTACAGGCAAATGTCCCTTGCTTTTTATTCCACACCCAAGTTTAAAATCTAGTACTACTACAAGTCTGTCATGGGGAAACCAGTCTCATTTGAGCATCTCCAAATTGAACATATCCAATTTATGAAACCTTGATATTCTAACTGCGTTCGTGGCGTTGCCACTCTTACTCCGCCAGGTGTGACTGCCATCCATTGGGTTCCACGAACGGCCACTGTGACATACAGACCGGGCAGTGTGAATGCCAGCCAGGCATCACTGGCCAGCGTTGTGAGAGGTGTGAAGCCAACCATTTTGGATTTGGTCCTGAAGGCTGCAAACGTAAGGGGGAATGGGGAACACAATGTTTTTGGCCCATCGTCTCTTCCCTTTGTTTACTGAGCCTTTCCCTGTGTGTTAAGAACCATCTTGTGTGGAAAGTCTGCTCCTTTACTTGTCACTGTTAGTTTGTTTAAGGACTTAATCATCACGGGATACTTTTTCCTTCTTTCCTCCCCTTGTGCTTCCTTCCTGTTGTGTGTTTCAAGTCCAGTGAGAATGTTTTTGCAGTTGTACAAATCTTATTTTCTCCCTCTAGGGCATTTGGTTGCATACACTTCTAGACCATCTGCTGCTTCTTGTCATAAACACATGCTCTGAATTTTGTCCCAGAACTGACCTGTTTTCTGGCTCTTACACTCCTACGCATCTCTTCTGGAATGCGGCCTTTAGCTGCTAACCCGAGCTTGAGAACATACAAAGTGTGTAAAATTTGGACATACATTCCTATTTATCTAAATCCTCCCATCTGTTTCCCTAATACTTCAAGAATACATTAAGCGTAACTCTTGAGTTGGACGAGTATGGATGCACATGAAGTCCTGGCAAATTGCAGGCAGTCAGATCAAGGGCTGGGCTCAGAAATATCTAGCCTGTTCATCGTCTCCCCTTTCCAAGCTACGTTATCACTTCCTTTCCTACTGTTTTTATGTTGAGGCAAAAATATTTTTTGAAGCCTTGTTTAGTGAGGCTATTCATGTAATCACTTGTGGTGGTGACAGAAGTATGGAGCAGGGCTGTCCAACTTCTACTGGCCCAGGGACCTGGATTCCGGTCACTGATGACCTGGGGGGCCGTAGGGTCTGCCCCCACCCCCGGCTCCGCCCCCACTCCCGGCGCCCTCTCCCCTTATTTTAATTCAATATTAAATATATTTAATTCCATCCTCCCCTCTCCCCTTATTTTAATGTATCCCATCTCCCTTATTTCATCTTTAAATATATTTAATTTTATATTTAATACATGGGGGAGATGGGGAGGGAATGAGGAGCCCCCAGAGGAGCCCCCGGTTTCGGCCAACCTTTTCCAAACGCGCAGGATCCAGGAGTACCCGGACGACGAGAGAGGCGATGATCGACTGAGTCGAAAAAGGTCCTAATCGCGTCTGTGGGCCTCAGCGATCCAGCAGTAGAGTAGCCGAAGAGTATCGCGAGGATGCGCAATCCACACGGGATTTCGCTGTCAACGCCGGCGTGATCTCGCGTTGACAGCGAAATCCCGTGTGGATTGAGTATTCTCGCGATACTTGCTCCGAACCCGGAAGTAAGGTTTAAAAATTTGTTTTATTATTTATTTTTATTTTTATTTTTATTAAAAAGCTTAGGGGCGTAGGGAAGGGGCTGGGGGCCGTATACGGCCCCCGGGCCGCCAGTTGGACAGCCCTGGTATAGAGGGCAAGATTTTTCCCCCAAGTTAAAAACTGAAGCAAGTAATCACACATTATTTATTTATGTATTTCACAATATTTATATGCCGCCCTTCTCAACCCCAAAGGGGACTCAGAGCAGCTCACAAGCAAAATGCAAATACAACAAACTATTTATTTATTTATTTATTTCTATTTATTCGTCGCCACTCCCGTCAGGCTCGGGGCAACTTACAAATGTTTAAAACACACTAAAATACAGATAAAACAACAAGATTAACACCCATAATTAAAACTATACAATAGTGCACGGGCACCAGAGTTACTCCCACGGCCTACGGCTACATAGTAAAGGCCTGGAGTTATCTACTGACCAAATGCCTGTACAAACAGAAAGGTCTTACAAGCCTTCCGGAAGGCTAGTAAGTTGGACAATTATCGGGTATGGAGTTGGGTCAGCCCTCCATCCCCAGAATGAGCTGGGTGTCATCCACATATTGGTGACACTCCAGCCCGAAGCTGCGTACCAACTGAGCAAGTGGTCGGACGTATATGTTAAACAATAAAGGGGAGAGGATTGCCCCCTGAGGCACCCCACAAAGAAGGGGGCGCCCCCTGAGACAACCTCGCTCCTTCTCACTCGCTGTGTCCGGTTCCGGAGGAAGGAGGACAGCCAGGACTGTCCCCCTCACTCCAGCCCCAGCAAGGCGGTGGGTCAAAAGATTGTAATCGACAGTATCAAATGCTGCCGTGAGGTCCAATAACACGAGCAGCACCGATCCGCCTCGATCAAGTTGGCAACGCAGCTTGTCTGTGATGGCAACCAACACCGTCTCCGTCCCATGCCCAGAACGGAAGCCGGACTGGAAGGGGTCTAGCCAAGTTGCGTCATCTAGGAAGGACTGCAACTGCTCCATTGCTGCCCTTTCAACCACCTTGCCCAGAAACGACAAATCCGATACCGGGCGGTAGTTGGAAGGGACCAACGGATCTAAGCTCGGCTTCTTCAGCAATGGAGTGACCACTGCCTCTTTCAGTCGCTCTGGAAACACTCCTTGCTCAAGGGAGGTGTTAACTAGTTTCAACAGAGGGTCACGCAACCCCTCCAGGCAGGCTTTCACCAGCCAGAAGGGGCACGGATCGAGGGAGCAAGTGGTCGGTCTAGTTGCAGTAACTATCCTATTAACAGCTTCTGCGTCCAGTGGCCGAAACCAGTCAAAGGTGGGCCCGGCAAAAGGCCACGGAGTCTCAACTACATTCCTGCCATAGCACAATATCAGTACTACACATCTAGGCATTGATGGAAACAATCGGGTACGGTATCCGGCCTGCCATCCATTCTCAGCACCAGCTGGGTGTCATCAGTGCTTTGCTTCTACAGTGTTGCTAAAGTTCTGGTGGTGAACATTTCACCACCAGAACTTTAGCAACACTATAGCAACAAAGTACCAGCGCCACCTAGTGTCCACCCTCAGAATTTTAGTTTTGTAAGTACTTTAGAAACATTTAGAAGCATGATTGCACAATCGGGTACGGTATCCGGCCTGCACTATAACATTATATTACATATTTATTTTTATTTATTTTTTATTTATTTAAAATTTTTGTACCCCGACCTTCTGACCTCTGTAGAGGGACTCAGCCTGGCTTACAGCAATAATTCAATGCTATACAAATTAAAACCTGTTACAACAACATTATTAAAAACTTAAACACCAAATTACATACATACAAATACATTGCCAAACAATTCAATTCAATCTAAAAGGTGGTCACTCAATTCATACTATAATCAATCACAGCCTAATCTGGGAAAGCTTCGTTCCACATCCAAGTCTTCACCTGCCTTCTGAAGGACAGCAGGGGGGGGGGGGGCAGATCTAATATCACTTGATGAGGGGCAGGATGCTATGGATAATGCGAGTGTCATTTTGGAGGACTGTAGCTTTTAAATGTAATTTTAATTGTATTTTAATATTTCTATGCTCCATGACACAAAATATTTATTTTTTTTAATTTTTATATTCATATTTAATGCATTGGTGCTGATTTTAATTGTGTTGTGTCATGTTTGCTGTTGCCTGCCTTGAGTCCTTATATTGTGAGAAAGGTGGGATTAAAAGAAAGAAAGATGCTTAGAAGATTTTTTTACAAAAATGTTTCTACTATACAGATGTACTTAAAGAAAGTCCTATTGGCTTAAATGAGTCTCACTTGTTCAATCTGGATTGTGTCCCCAGGTGGCATTCAAATTTTCCCATCCACACCATTTGCATAACAATGTGATAGCAAAAAACTTTACCTACCATTTGCAATAACAATGTGATAGCAAGAAATAATTATTTTGAGTAACGTCATACAGCAGGGCATTCCCAGGAAGTCGATCGCGATCTACTGGTCGATCCCGGGACCGAAGGAGGTCGATCCCAGCTAGATGGGGTGTTTCTCAGAGGGGGTGGAGCCATGCCGCGCCAAGCCCCGCCCCCTCCCCAGCTTCAGCACTACCACAGCTTCTCCAGGCTTGAGGAGGGTAGTGCCAAGCCAGTAGTGGCTATCTATGCCACCACTGGATTGGCACTACCCTCCTCTAGCCTGGAGAAGCTGTGGAAGTGCTGAAGCCAGAGGGGGGAGGGGGCAGAGCCAGGCCGCGCCAAGCCCCGCCCCCTCCGTGGCTTCAGCGCTACCACAGCTTCTCCAGGCTTGAGGGTAGTGCCAAGCCAGTAGTGGCTCTCTATGCCACCACTGGCTTGGCATTACCCTCCTCTAGCCTGAAGAAGCTATGGTAGCGCTAAAACCAGAGGGGGGGGGGCGAAGCCATGCCGCACCAAGCCCCGCCTCCTCCTCCAGCTACAGCGCTACCACAGCTTCTTCAGCCTTGAGGAGGGTGGTGCCAAGCCAGTAGTGGCTATCTATGCCACCACTGGCTTGGCACTACCCTCCTCTAGCCTGGAGAAGCTGTGGAAGCGCAGAAGCCATAGGGGGGAGGGGACAGAGCCAGGCCGCGCCAAGCCCCGCCCCTCCCGGCTTCAGCGCTACCACAGCTTCTCCAGGCTTGAGGAGGGTAGTGCCAAGCCAGTAGTGGCTTCTCTAGCCTGGAGGGTAGTGCCAAGCCAGTCGTGGCTCCTATAGCCTGGAGAAGCTGTGGTAGCGCTAAAGCCAGCGGGGAAAGGGGGCGGAGCCATGCCGCACCAAGCCCCGCCCCCTCCCCCAGCTACAGCGCTACCACAGCTTCTTCAGCCTTGAGGAGGGTAGTGCCAAGCCAGTAGTGGCTAGCTATGCCACCACTGGCTTGGCACTACCCTCCTCAAGCCTGGAGAAGCTGTGGTAGAGCTAAAGCCAGAGGGGGGCAGAGTCAGGCGGCGCCAAGCCCCCCCCCCCCCCCCCCTTCTCTGCCCTGCTTCTCTCTCGGTAGATCTTTCTGACTTGGTTTTATTATAAGTAGCTCACATGCTGAAAAAGTATGGGCACCCCTGCCATACTGGCTCTGACAAGCCAGACAAGCCGAGTATAGGCTCATAACATGTACATGCTTTTTTTATTTAAAAAATCTAATAGATGAGAGTGTCACTTTAGAGATATTGGCTCATAGATTTTCATAATGTTCTCTATTTATGTTCTGGAAAAGATGAATGTAGGTCTATTTTTTTTCCATACGTCTCTCTTCCCCATAACCACTTTTAAACTTTGTTTCCGCAGCTTGTGATTGTGACCCTGAAGGTTCTCGCTCTCTTCAGTGCAAAGAAGATGGCCGGTGCGAATGCAAAGAAGGATTTGTGGGAAATCGCTGTGACCAATGTGAAGAGAACTATTTTTATAACCGATCCTGGCCTGGCTGTCAAGAGTGTCCTGCCTGTTATAGACTGGTGAAAGATAAGGTTGGACCCATGAGAGAATGCATATGCTTTTGTAGATAGAGGAATCATCAGGGTACTGTGTGTGTTGATGTAGTGCTGTGTCACAAAACAGACCTATTATTATTATTATTCACTTTATTTATACCCCGCCACCATCTCCCCAAGGGGACTCGGGGCAGCTTACATGAGGCCACGCCCATCAAAACAATAAACAAAATATAACCCAAGAGCACAACAAAAAATTAAAAATAAAATAACTTAAAATACAAAACCAATGTAAATAAAACAACACAGCAATATAAAATCTAAACATTAAGACAGTGTTTCCCAACCTTTTTTGAGCCGCGGCACACTTTTTACATTTGCAAAATCCGGGGGCACACCACCAACCAAAATGATACATAATGACACTCTTAACACAGTAATCATATAGTTAATATGTTTTTAAATGTATTTATACACTCCGTGTGAAACCTGGGCCTGTTTCGATGAACAAAACATAGAAATCCTGGCAGGAATGGCAGAAAGACACAAACTTCCCACACAGAACTCCCATAACTAAGAGAAAATGCTATAAGAGTTTGGTGGGCATTGACCTTGAGTTTTGGAGTTGTAGTTCACCTATATCCAGAGAGCACTGTGGACTCAAACAATGTTGGAAACAATGAGGGGCGGGGCCAGTGCTGGACTGAACCATCCGGTATTAGGCCGGGGGGGGAGGGGGGTAGGCAAGAGGAGGCCTCTACTTGGGGAAAGGGAGGCGGGCCTTCCCAATGCATGGAGAGGGAGAGACCAAGTAGACAACGGGTGGGGAGGGGGGTGTAATTTTGTGCCTTTAGCGAGGTAGGTTTCTTAGGGGTTTTATACTTCAACACACTACACTCTCCCCCTCCTGGAGGTTCCAATTTTCCACGGCACACCTGATGATCGCTCACGGCACACTAGTGTGCCCCGGCACACTGGTTGAGAAACACTGCATTAAGACACTAAAGACCATCACCGTGGTCAGGGCCAAAATCAAAGATTAATTTTTTTAAAAAATTAAAACACTGGGAGATAGGGCAATGTAAAGTATCATGGAGGGGATCTGGGGGATGAGGTAGGATTTAATTGCACAACCAAAAAATAAAGTGCTTCTGAGGGCATTTTATGCAGAGTTTGGTCAGGGATTATCACACATTCAGTCATTGAAGGCACATTGGAACAGACACGTTTTCAGGCTCCTCCTGAAGATTGCCAGGATGGGGGCTTGGCTAATATCTCCGGGGAGCGAACTCCAGAGCCAGGGGACCACTACAGGGAAGGCCCTCTCCCTCGTCCCCACAAGTCGCTCTTGCGATGGAGGCAGGAGCGAGAGAAGGGCCTCTCCGGAAGATCACCAAGTGATGATATGAATTTGTATGCTTGAAAACAACACATTACCACATGTCCATAAAGGCAATGTTTCCCAACCTTTTTTGAGCCTCGGCACACTTTTAACATTAAAAAAATCCAGTGGCACACCACCAACCAAAATGACACAAAATGACACTCTAACGCAGTAAAGAATGGCTGTGGGATGGTGGCCTGCTGGAAGCAGCTGCTGGGAGTGCCAAAGCCGGGGGAGGAATCAGGCCGTGCCATGTCCCGCCCCCTCCGGCCGGCTTCAGCTCTCCCAGCAGCTTCTCCAGTCTTGAGGGGGCAGTGCCAAGCCAGCGGTGGCAGAGCCAACATAATGCTGCCTTGGCACTGCCCCCTCAAGTCCGGAGCAGCTGCTGGGAGTGCCGAAGCCAGGGGAGGGGGCAGAGCCAGGCCGCACCATGCCCTGCCCCTCCCCCAGCTTCAGCTCTCCCAGCAGCTTCTCTAACCTTGAGGGGGCAGTGCAAAGCCGGTGGTGGCAGAGCCAACACAATGCTGGCTTGGCACTGCCCCCTCAAGGTTGGAGAAGCTGCTGGGAAAGCTAAAGCTGGGGGAGGGGGCAGAGCCAGGCCGCACCATGCCCCGCCCCTCCCCCAGCTTCAGCTCTCCCAGCAGCTTCTCTAACCTTGAGGGGGCAGTGCCAAGCCGGTGGTGGCAGAGCCAACACAATGCTGGCTTGGCACTGCCCCCTCAAGGCTGGAGAAGCTGCTGGGAGAGCTAAAGCTGGGGAAGGGGGCGGAGCCAGGCCACACCATGCCCTGCCCCCTCCTCCTGGCTTCAGCTATCCCACAGAGGAGGAGCATGAACGGTGGACGGGCTTCAGTGGGCGGTGCTCCTCCGCACGGCTTCAGCGAGCGAGGGGCGAGAGTCATGGCGGGAGTCATGGCGGATTGGAGGCTGGCTGGGGAAATGGACGAAGGAGGCGGTGCTCCGGCCCCTTCTTTTTCTTCGCCGCTGCCCAGCCCTTCCTCTTCCCCCAAGCAACAGGTGTTTGGTAGGAGGAGGGGGGAAGGAAGGGGGGCAGAGAGCTTTTCCCGCGGCACAGCAGAAGGTCCGTCATTATTTTGAGTAACATGCCATACAGCAGGGCTAACAAATGGATATAAGCACACACACACACAGACACACACACCCCGCCCAGAGTCACACATGACTAGACTTAATGTCAAAGGAAAACCTTTACTTTTACTTTTTAAATTTTTAAACATGGAAGTAGGACATCTTTGAGATTTCTGGCTTGATAAGAAACCTATCTTGATGGCACAAATATTATAATAATCTATATATATAAAGGAAGAGTCGTCATGGAAAGACCGTCCCAAACAGAGAAACCTTACAACGCAGAGACACCAAACTTGCCAACAGAAATAAGCCTCAAGCAAGGTATGTTTGTACCAAAGAAACTTTCCCACCCAAAACCTAAAAGGCCCCCAAAACAACGAGTAAAAAAACCTACATTTCCCAGCATCCTCCGGGGCTGCCAACGACTCTCCCAGCCTCTACATTCTGACAACATGATTGGCTGCCAATAAGGGTGGATTTGCATAACTCCTGTACTGGCCAGCCAACATGAACTTTCCGACCCATAATAAACTGTCAGAGGAGGATAAGGCATAGGGTTGAGGCACAAACACAAACACCCAAATCACTTGCCACAGAAAATTTACACCCCTACAAATCACAGACCATGCCCAAAATTGACAGTAAGGCTTCATTAACTTAATTTCCCTGACTAGGCCTCACTTAATGGAATGCTGTTTACGCTCTGAATTGACAGTAAGGCTTCATTAACTTGATTCTCCCGACTACGCCTCAGCTCATTGCACATTGTGTATGGCCTGAATTGACAGTAAGGCTTCATTAACTTAATTTCCCTGACTAGGCCTCACTTAATGGAATGCTGTTTACGCTCTGAATTGACAGTAAGGCTTCATTAACTTGATTCTCCCAACTACGCCTCAGCTCATTGCACATTGTGTATGGCCTGAATTGACAGTAAGGCTTCATTAACTTGCTGTTCCTGACTAGGCCTCAGCTCATGGAACATTGTGTATGGCCTGAATTTACAGTAACCAACCTTGGCACACAGAGCCCCTATGACCCACGCTACATTCTACTACAGTTTGGAGGAGGGTGGACCATGGATTATGGGACTTGAAGTACCCCCATGGATAATGGGATTTGTACTACTTCACAACCCATCATTCCCCACAGACCACTGTGTCCCAGAACCAAGACCGATAAAGACCAAACTTGGCACACAATGCCCCCCATGACCCACACTCCATCCGACACAGCCACAAGGACACAGCCATGGCCCCCCAACACCATAACTAACAACAATTCCAACCCTTACATACTCAGACTTTCTCGCATCTCCTAAATAGGGCACAGCAACGCGTGCCGGGTACAGCTAGTCATGTTATAATCTCCTTTTCATGCGCTGTCCCTTTCTGCAGAGAGAGATTAATACATGAGGATCGAGTGACTCCTACTGGAGTTCTAAATGCTTGCCATTCATTCATTCATTCACTTCTTAGCCTTACCTTTCCCCCCTTTTTTTGTTTAGGTGGCAGAACAAAGGGAGAGATTGCAGGAACTGGAAAACCTTATAGCCAACATAGGAACAGGTGATGAAACTATTACAGACCAGGCCTTTGAAGACAGGCTGAAAGATGCAGAGCGGGATGTCATGGATTTGCTCCGAGATGCTCAAAGCATCAAAGGTAGGCTATTGCCATGGAAGTGATCTCTTTCTTCTGTTCCTTTTGCCCTAGCAGTGCCTTCTGCTTTGAGCTCTTAATACATTTCAGCGGAGGTGAAAAATTTTTAAGAAACTGTCGCAACACAGAGAGCCTTAAAGAGCCAGACCAAGTATAAAGTAAAGTAGAGTTTATTCAAAATGTGACAAGTAACTCAAAAATGGCCAGATTGCCCTAGAAACACTTAGACTTCAGCTTGAGGACCCGGCGGTGCCCAGGTAATTTGAGAAAGGCATTGTGGGCCAAGGTTGGTCTTTATCCGTTATTTATGTGGCTCGCAGTGCTCTCAGGAAGTTAGTGAAGGTACTGCAAATCCCATTGTGCATGGTCCAGCCTCCTCCAAACACCACCAGGATGTAGAGTGGGTCATGGAGGGTCTGTCTGCCAAGTTTGGACGTGATCCATCATTATTGGGAGAAGCAGTGGTATCATGAACTTACTGAAGGTACTGCAAGTTGCATCATCTGTGGTCTATCCTCCTCTCAACTGGATGTAGAGAGGGTCATGTGGGCTCTTTGTGCCAAGTTTGGTCTTTATTGGTCATTGAAGGAGGGTCGCATTGTTTTCAGGAAGTGAGTGAAGGTACTGGAAGTCCCATCATCCATGGTCCACCCTCCTCCAAACTGCAGCAGGATGTAGAGTGGGTCATGGGGGCTCTTTGTGCCAAGTGTGGTATTGATCAGTCATTGGATGAGGGTTGTAGAGGTCTCAGAAAGTGAGTGAAGTTACTTCAAGTCCCATCACCCGTGGTCTGTTCTACTCCAAACAGCACCAGGATTCAGAATGGGTCATGGGGGCTCTGTGTACCAAGGTTGGTCATTGGATGAGGGTTGCATTGTTTTCAGGAAGTGAGTGAAGGTACTGCAAGTTCCATCATCTGTGGTATGTCCTCCTCACAACTGCAACAGGATGTAGAGTGGGTCATCGGGGCTCTGTGTGCCATGTTTGGTCTGCATTGGTCATTAGATGAGGGTCGCATTGTTTTCAGGAAGTGAGTGAAGGTACTGCAAGTCCCATCATCCATGGTACGCCCATTTCCAAACTGCAGTAGGATGCAGAGTGAGTCATGGGGGCTCTGTGTGCCAAGTTTGGAGAGGCTGGCTGATCCGAAACCACAGTGGGAGCCATTCCTGACAGCCTGAGGGCCTTTCCTTTTCCCTCTTTGCCTCCCTAAGAGTGTTGTAATGTTGTTGGTGGCTGGCCAATAATGAGTCCGTATGCAAAATCTCCCTCAGTGGCAACCAATCCCCTCTCTGCTGCCTTCCCTCTCTGCCTCCTAAGAGTGTCGGAATGTTGGTGGTGGCTGGCTAATCAAGAGTCTGTATGCAAATTCTCCCTCAGTGGCAACCAATCCCCTCTCTGCCTCCTTGGAGTGGTGGAATGTTGGTGGTTGGCCAATCAGAGCAAATAATCCCACAGTGGCAACCAATCGAAACGCTGCCACATATTCCTCCACACCTCCACACCTCTGCAAACACTTTTATTATATACATAGATAGATGAATGAAACATGTTGGTGACAGGATGCCCCTTGACAGTCAGAAAACATTTGGTTTCTCTGTTCTCTCTTGTGACCGCAGCCTCTTGTCCAGATACAAGTTACAGGCAAAACATTTAAATGTGTCAATCCTGTTTCTTTTAGAACCGCCCATCATTTTCCATGTCTATATAATCAAACACTTTGCAATCATCTACGAAAGTGTGAGATACCAAATTTTAAAAGCCTCCCTTTTGAAGGGTTGGACCCAAAAGGTACCCAACAGATAATATCAGTAAAGGCACGAGGGAATTCTTCATCTACATGCAGCCGCTTGCACAGCTGGTGCGGAGTTATGGGCTGGAGTGTCACCAGTACGCTGACGACACCCAGCTCATTCTGAGGATGGAGGGCAGGCCGGGTTCTGTCCCCGATAATTTCCAACACTGCCTCGAAGCCGTTACTGGATGGCTGCGAGCCAGTATGTTGAGGGTGAATCCGGCGAAGACGGAGATCTTGTGGCTGGGTCGCCCGGGTGATGTTAATGTCCAGCTTCCGAGCCTGGATGGTGCGGTGTTATGCCCATCGCCTTCCGTAAAGAGCCTTGGGGTCCATTTGGACTCCCAGCTGACCATGGAGGCCCAGGTCTCTGCGGTCAGCAAGATCGCTTTTTTTCATCTGCGACAGGCAAGCAGGCTGGCCCCCTATCTCTCCCGGAACGATCTGGCCACGGTGATCCAAGCCACAGTCATCTCAAGGCTGGATTACTGCAACGCGCTCTACGTTGGCCTTCCTCTGTCGGTGACCCGGAAGCTCAGGCTAGTGCAGAACACTGCCACCCGGCTCCTGTCTGGCACGCCAGCTGGCGCCCACATAACACCTGTTTTGCAGGATCTGCACTGGCTGCCAATTGAGCACCGGATCACCTTCAAAGTGTTGGTCCTCACCTTTAAGGCCTTACACGGCCTGGGGCCAGCGTATTTGAGGGACCGTCTCACCCCATATTGCCCTCCGAGATCACTTCGGTCTGAGGACTCCAATCTCCTGGAGATACCTTCAGCTAAACTCGCAAGGCTGACTGCTACCCGCCGGAGGGCGTTCTCTGTCATAGCACCTACGCTGTGGAACGCCCTCCCGGCCGGAACTCGGGCTATGAAGGACTTGCTCCCGTTTAGACGGGCCTGTAAAACCTACCTGTTTAAGCAGGCCTTTGGTGAGTAAGTCCTGCCCATGCCCCGCCATCTATTCGTTCTTCTGAGGATGATGTGCTGTTCATTGTTTTAACTGAGTTATTAATTACTGTGCTGCTGTTGTTTTTAATTGTTTTTAACTGCTTATTGCCTGTATTTTACTGTGCCCTGTAAGCCGCCGTGAGCCTCAGGGAGTCGGCGGCATAGAAGCCCGAATAATAAATAAATAAATAATAAATAGTTATGCTTGCCCATCTTTTGTGTGATTAATTCAGATTCTCCCTGTTATTTTTCCTTTTCTAGATGTAGATCAGGGTTTGATGGATCGTCTGCATGAAATCAACAGAACTCTCTCCAGTCAGCTTGGCAGGTTGAGGAATATTCAAAACACAGTGGATGAAACAGAAAACCTTGCAGGGCAGGCCCAAACCCGGGTGGACAACACACAAGAGCTCATTGAAACAGCTTCCAATATGCTACAGAGAGCAAGGGTGGCTGTTGCCAATGTGGTAAGTGCTTTTTGAATGTCCTCTTTGAAATTTCACAACTCAGAACTGTGGTTGTGTTCTCTTTTCATTGAAAATCAACTTTCCTTTTTAAAATTAGTTTTCAAAGCATTTTGCAATATCTAATGCAACTTCTGAAGTTATGCTAAAAAGGTATAATATGTATAAAGCCCTAAAGATAGATTACAAACTTTGACATTGCTAGGACTAAAGTGCTTGTTTAATTTGGAGGTGTGTGTCTAAGGGAAACCAGTGGCATTTATTTCCTTCCCTAACTTTTATCTTCCGTTTCCCTGCCTTCCCTTCTCCAAGTTTCTGTTTACTGTTTGAAAAGTTGAGTACGAAGTTGCAAATAAATACTTGTTTCAGACAATTAAGTAGCTTTCCTATAGTGTGCTTTTTGAGTGGAGTTAATGCAAAAGGCAAAGATCCATTTTTGTCTGCTGCCAAGACCTGTTGCTAAATATGCTGCACATTGTTTCATCTTAGAAGTTAGTGCTTAGGTTGTTACCTCTCAGTTCATACTTCTTGGGCTGGATTTAACCTATTGGCCTTGAGCTGCTCATTCAGGCCCGGATCAGGCCCTTTTGGTGCCCTAGGCCAAGGCTCTGCCCCTGTCTCCGCCCCGGCTCCGCCCCCACCTCCTTGCCAGCGCGAGGAGGAGGAAGAAGGAAAGCCCCACCCCTGGAGCTGATGCAGGGCCTCCCCATGGCTCCTCCCTCCCTTCTAAAGCCACCATGCCGGCCTGAGAAGCGGCTGAAATCGTGGCTTTAGGAGGGAGAGAGGAGGAGCCGTGGGGAGGCCCCGCATCGGCTCCGGGGGTGGGGCTTTCCTTCCTCCTCCTCGCGCCGGCAAGGGGGCGGGGCGGAGCCGAGGGTGAGGGCAGAACCAAGGGGAGCAGAGCAAAGGGGGGGGGGCGGCCATGGCTGGCACTTACGCCACCGCGCGCAAGCGCCCTTTTTTGAATTTTTTTTTAAAAAAGAATTTGAATTTTTTTGAATTTTTTTCTTTTGGCGGGGGAGGGGTCCGGACCTGCTGCCCCCCCCAAAAGTGCCGCCCTAGGCCATGGCCTAGGGTGGCCTTATGGGTAATCCGGGCCTGTGCTCATTGCCACTACAGGTACTTTGGTGGAGCTAAATTCTTATGTTTAAACATGTCAAGTGTCAAATACTATAAGCTTCTGGCCATTTGAAAAGCTATCACACATCAGCTGTCCAATACATAGCAACTGTGTGCCAAGATCCACCTCTTCTCCCTCACCCCTCTTTTACTTAACATCTATATGCGTCCACTTGCCCGACTGGTACATAGCTTCGGCCTGGAGTGCCATCAGTACGTTGATGACACCCAGCTTGTGCTGAAGATGGAGAGCCGGCTGGATTACGTACCCAATAATTTCCATCTGTGCCTTGAGGCCATCACTGGGTGGCTACGGGCCAGCCGGTTGAGGGTGAACCCATCGAAGATGGCGATCCTATGGCTGGGGCGCCCTGGTGGGGGAGAATGCCAGCTACCTACCCTGGACAGCAAAGCGTTATGCCCGTCGTCCTCAGTTAAAAGTCTGGATGTCCAATTGGACCCATTGCTAACAATGGAGGCCTAGGTCTCTGCTGTGAATAGATCCAGATTCTTTCATCTGCAGCAGGCTAGGCGGATGGCACCTTACCTATCCAGGAGTGACCTAGCTATGGTGATCCAGGCGACTGTCATCTCGAGATTAGACTACTGTAATGCCCTCTACATTGGCCTTCCTTTGGCTGTGATCCGGAAACTCAAGCTAGTGCAAAATGCTACAGCTCGACTACTCGCTGGAGCTCCGGCGAGATGTCACATTACTCCAATCTTGCAGCAATTGCACTGGCTGCCAGTGGAGTACCAGATTGCTTTCAAAGTGCTGGTTCTAACCTTTAAGGCCTTGTATGGTCTAGGGCCGGTGTACCTGAGGGCCCGCCTCTCCCCATATGTTCCCCAGAGATCCCTTCGGTCGGAAGAACAAAATATCCTTGACGTCCCTTCTGTCCGGACATATGATCTGTCATCCACCAGACAAAAAGCCTTTTCGGTGATGGCACCGACGCTTTGGAATGCTTTGCTTGATGAAGTCCGAGCAATTAGAGAGTTGTCCTCTTTCCGGAGGGCGTGTAAAACAGTTGTTGAGACTCCCACAGATGGCTCACAGACACGCCAAGCTAGTAAAAGTATTTACAGTTTATTCAAACAAAAACATAGCCACAGTCCGGCATGAAAAAACCCACAGCCAAAAAAGCCTATAAACAAAACAGAGAAGATGTCCGTCTTTCGTAGTCTTTGGCCTTTATCCCGGCTCGAAGTCTGTGTAATGCGAAGATCCGTCCGAGAAGGAAAAGAGGAGTGCTTCTCAAATTCCAGGAGAGCAACACAGGAAATGATCAAACGAAACGCGGTAGTCAAGCTCGCTGGGAATCGGGAACTAAGACACGAAGAATCAAGAGCACCAGATACAGGAACTAGCAACCCACCAGCAACACCTTGGCCGACCGCAGAGTCCCAAATCCCCAGACCTTACTTTTATACCCTTACAACTCAGAGTCATCAGACTCCCCACCCAAATCTGCCTCAGTCCCCACAGCTGCAGCCCTGGGTGTGTTCCTCCAATCCTCCCACCTTTGCTGAACAGTTAAAGGACCCCAATCCGACTCAACATTCCCACTAGGCCAATCAGGATCACTTGAAAAGCCAAAAAATGAGCTTTCGCTGGACTCAGCATTTAACACATTCCTGACATCCTGCACCAACGCTGAGTCCAGCTCTGTATCACTCTCTTCTGAGGTTAACTCTGCTTCAAACCCCTCAAAAGTGTCATCACTGGTAGGCTCCCTAAGTATTTGTCGGACCTTTCTCCTTTGTTCTGCACCTTCCAAACTCACAACACTTGCAGCTCTCTTCCTCCCAGCTGCAGTAATTCTGCCCAAACCTCCCTCTTCAAGTGACATGTCCGACAAAGTATCCTCCTCCCTGTTACTACCTGTAGCAACTACAGGCTCAGCTTGCTCAACTACAACAACAGTCCTCTTTTGGCAAACATTCAAACTGAGTTTGCCGAAAGATTAATATTTAGAACTTATATTGCATACTTTATATCTGCACATTTCAGGCATATGGAGTAAGATTGTATAGTTTAGTTGCAACCTCTTGTTCCTCATGTATTTTGGTTACAGCTGATATGGTTCAGTAGGTAAATAGACAGTGAATGCTTGCTGCTCATATATATATATAAATATGTTGTAAGAAATGTCTTCTGAAAGTGTGTTTGGTTCTTTCTTTAGTCCATTACTCCGCCACAGTCAACCGGAGACCCCAACAATATGACAGTCCTGGCCGAAGAAGCCCGCCAACTAGCTACACGGTGAGACTCAGTAGATCATTACATGCAGTTTGCAACAGTGGCTTGACCTGTAACCATGTCCATGTGCATTCAAAGCATTATCAAGAAACCAAAGTAAATGGTCCTTCTATCTCTGTTCTACCCTTTCCGACATATTTTGAGCCACACGCTGTACTTTTGCCCACTCCTTACCATTTCCACTACTAACTGTTCAAGACTCTTTACATCACCACCACCTATTTGTCACCTCTCCTTGTGCCTTCTTCCACTCTTCACGACTTTTTTCGTCCCCTGTCCTTCCCCTCATCATTGCCATAACCGTTGAGGAGGGGGGGGGGGGGTCCAGCAATGGAACAGCTACAAAGCAAATCCCTGTTACTGATTTGTATTCCTTGAAAAATCATTTCAAGATGACTAGTGCCCACTGCAGAATAGAATGCACAGTGCATACCTAAATGTTTGTTATGAAGGCCAGATGCTTATAAAATTAGAAGCGTTTCCCATTAAAATGCATGGTGAATACCAAACAAGAAAGAACCTTGTTTCCATTTGAATTTATTTTAAAAAGAAGAACATTTGCGACTTAGAAATACCTCTAAGCCAGTGTTTCCCAACCTTTTTTGAGCCGCGGCACACTTTTTACATTTACAAAATCCTGGGGCACACCACCAACCAAAATGACACCAAATGACACTCTAACACAGTAATACATATAGTTATTATGTTTTTAAATGTATTTATACACTCAGTGTGAAACCTGGGCCTGTTTCGATGAACACAACATAGATATCCTGGCAGGAATGGCAGAAAGACACAAACTTCCCACACAGAACTCCCATAACCAAGAGAAAATACTATAAGAGTTTGGTGGGCATTGACCTTGGGTTTTGGAGTTGTAGTTCACCTATGTCCAGAGAGCACTGTGGACTCAAACAATGTTTGATCAAGACCAAACTTGGCATGAATACTCAATATGCCCAAATGTGAACACAGATGGAGTTTGGGGAAAATAGACCTTGACATTTGGGAGTTATAGTTTCTGGGATTTATAGTTAACACACAATCAAAGAGCATCCTGAACTCTTGCAACAATGGAATTGAACCAAACTTGGCATATTAAACTCTCATTACCAACAGAAAGTACTGAAAGGGTTTGCTTGGGAATTGACCTTGAGTTTGGAAGTTGTAGTTCACCTACACCCAGAGAGCACTGTGGACTCAAACAATGTTATGTTATGTTGTTTGTTTTCTATTCAGAATCACAATGTTGGAAAGAGTCTCACCACTTTAAGGTCCCTAAAACAGGCATGGGAAAACTTCGGCCCTCTGGGTGCTTTGAACTTCAACTCCCACCATTCCGAACAGCCTGAGGCTCTTTCCTGCTTAAGTGGCTGGGGGGGGGGAGGAAAAGGGCTAGGACTGGTGGGAGTTGGAGTCCAAAACACCTGGAAGATCCAAGTTTGCCCATGCCAGCTTTCGACAGAGACCTCTTCCTTCCCCTTCGTGCCCTCCCCCCCCGAACACTTACTTTTTCTTCTACACTGCCACTTCTGCCGCCATTTTGATCTGAGGGGGCAGCGTGAGCGTGTTCAGGAGGGGAGGGGGAGGGAGGAAGACGTTACCCGTGCGGGCGCTACTGCGCAGACTCGTCCCAGAGCAAAGCGAGGAAAAGCGAGCAGAGCGAGGCTGATAAGAAGGGAGCCCGAGTGGAGGAGAAAAAGTGTTCAGCAAGAGGGGGAAGAAAGAGTATTGGGAGGTTCCAATTTCCCACGGCACATCTGATGATCGCTCACGGCACACTAGAGTGCCACGGCACACTGGTTGGGAAACACTGCTCTAAGCTACATAAGTCAACCATTACAAATGCATTTTGTGCTCTAAATATAGCCAAATATAAACTCCAAATGTCAAAGGAAAAAATTGCCCTGTGGGCATCAAGAATACGAACCCAATCTGCAGTATGATTTTAACCCCAGCTATCCAGGCCAGTGTTTCCCAACCAGTGTGCCGGGGCACACGAGTGTGCCATGAGCGATCATCAGGTGTGCCTTGGGAAATTGGAACCTCCAGGAGGGGAGGGGGGAGAGTCTAGTGTGTTGAAGTATAAAAACCCTAAGAAACGTACCTCGATAAAGGCACAAAATTACAAACACCCCTCCTCCCCACCCATTGTCTACTTGGTCTCTCCCTCTCCATGCAGTGGTAAGGCCCGCCTCCCTTCCCCCAGGGGCCTAATGCCGAATGGTTCGGTCCAGCACCGGCCCCGCCCCTCCCTCCTCCCCAGTGCGCGCGAAACCGCTCTCGGCATCCCTCCAGCTCCCTGCCTGCCGCCGCCTCCTTCCTTCCTGCCTGCTTCGCCAGCCCCGAGATGCCCACCCGGGCCGCCCCGCTGACCCCCGAGGAGCTGCGCAGGTGGTGAGTGAGGCTCCTGCTCCCCATGACCCCAATACAAACCTGGAGGGGAGGGAGGGGGCAACCTAAGTGAGAGGGAGACTGCTGGTCTTTCGAGCCCCCCCCCCCAGAAACTGTAACTCCCAAATATCAAGGTCTATTTTCCTCAAACTCCATCTGTGTTCACATTTGGGCATATTGAATATTCCAAGTTTGGTCCTGATCCAACATTGTTTGAGTCCACAGTGCTCTCTGGATATAGATGAACTACAACTCCAAAACCCAAGGTCAATGCCCACCAAACTCTTATCGTATTTTCTCTTGCTTATGGGAGTTCTCTGTGGGAAGTTTGTGTCTTTCTGCCATTCCTGCCAGGAGATCTATGTTGTGTTCACCGAAACAGGCCCAGGTTTCACACTGAGTGTATAAATACATTTAAAAACATATTAACTATATGTATGACTGTGTTAGAGTGTCATTTGGTGTCATTTTGGTTGGTGGTGTGCCCCAGGAATTTGCAAATGTAAAAGTGTGCAGCGGCTCAAAAAAGGTTGGGAAACACTGATCCAGGCAAACATGGATGACTCAGCTATTCAAAGAGAGTGCATTACTAGCCTATCACTTTTCTCCTGATCTGGTAACACAAAGTGCAGCCCAAGTGGCTCCCACAGCAGTGTTTGTGCCCACTTGCATTCAGAAATGTATTTTGTCAATCTTTTTCTCAAAAGAAAAAGGGTTTTTTTTAATTAAAAACAACAACAATTCCAAAATGCCTTTTAGGGGGTTGGGGAATATTTTAGACCTGGAAAGGCATTTGTTTTATTTTTAATTGGAGAGAAACTTGATAGCGACTTTCAGTTAATTCTTGGTTTGTTTTTGTTTTTAAAAAGGATCAGACATCCGAAAAATGTCAAAATCCCCAGAGGATATTGGCAGCATTTGAGATTTTTGGTTTATGTGTGTGTTGGGGGTAGCCTTCCAAGATCTTATTATTATTATTATTTATTTATTTAAATAAAAGATTTTATTTACATACAATAACAACTTAGAATGTAAACAAAACACAAAACTGTGAACATTTTACATACACATAGCCCACCACCAAGGCCTGAACAGGTATCCTTTCCTTTGCCATATATTAATAAATTGACCGTTAATCAAATGTCATACCAAACATTCCTGACCAACAGGGTTATATTGCATCCCATTTTCACTCTCTAAAGTGTATTTAATAAAGACCGACCAGTATGCCTTGAAATCTGATCTATTAGTTTCCCCCCTGACTACCTTCATTTCCATTGTTAGTTTATCATTTAAGGCTACGTTCCATACCTCCCTATACCAAGCTTCCAGTGTAAGATTAGTTATTATTTTCCAGTTCCTTGCTATTATAATTCTTGCCACAGTGAATAAAATAATCCTCAATTCTTTCTTTTCCATTTCTAAATTCAACATTGTGGTGTCCATTAGTAATGCTAACCTAGCATCCGGAGTGATATTTAGCCCTATAATATGGCTTATTTCGATAAATATATCATTCCAAAAATTCTTCACTTGGGGGCATTCCCACCATAAATGGAAATATGTCCCTTTGTGCATGCCACATCTCCAGCAGAGGTTGCTTTGCTATCCATCTGATGTTGTTTGACCGGTGTGGTATACCAGGGCTGTCCAACTGGCGGCCCGGGGCCGTACACGGCCCCCCAGCCTGTTGGACACGGCCCCCGCTATGCCCCCGGCCGCCATTTTTAATTTTTTTTTAAAAAAAATTCTATTTTTTTTTTAAAAAAAATGGCGGCCGGGGGGGGGGCAGGGAGGAGGAAGTGAGCCAGCTCCTCCTCCCTGCACCTCCCTCTTCTTCCCTCTCTCGCTGGCGCCGATGCAAACCGGATCGCATCGGGCGCCGGTGAGAGAGGGAAGAAGAGGAGAGAGGAAGAAGCTCCCTCCTCCTCCTTGCCTTGCCCCTCCGTCCCTCTCCGCGCCGCCGCTGCGATCCAGTTCGCAGCGGCGTGGGGGGGAGGGAGGGGAGGAGGAGGAATCCTCCTTCCTCCTCCTCCTCCTTCCCAGCGCCGCTGGTGTCCCATCGCCGTGGCGCCGGGAAGGAGGAGGAATCCTCCCCCCGTCCCCTTCCCCGGCGCCGCGGCGCTGGGAAGGGCGGGAGGGAGCGAGGGGGCAGGCCTTCCAGGGAGGCCTGCGGGAGAGACCGCCCGGCTCTCGCGTCCCTCTGACCAGAGGGACACGAGAGCCGGGCGGAAACCCTCCTCGCAAGACTGGATGGCTCGCGGGGGAAGCGAGAACCGGGCGCTCGCTTCCCCCGCGAGCCATCCAGGCCTGCGGGCGAGGGGGCGGAGCCGCGGAAGCTTCCTCGTGGCTTCGCCCTCTCCCCCAAAGTGTCACAACAGCTGTTGTGATGCTTTGGGCGAGGGGGCGGAGCCGCGGAAGGCTCCCTGTGGCTCCTCCTTCTCTCCACAACAGCCTCGGAAGTGGGCGAAATCGCCCGCTTCCAAGGCTATTGTGACGCTTTGGGAGAGGGGGCGGAGCTGCGTGGCCGGGGGGGTGGCCACTCGGCCCCCAGGTGATCACTCACCAGAAGTCCGGCCCTTGGGTCAGCAGAAGTTGGACAGCACTGTGGTATACCATCTCCAGATAACTTTAAATACATTTTCTTTTAATCTTGTTGATAGATTCTTAACCACTCTCCACTTCAGAACCCCTTTCCAATCAAAAACTGTCAGAGGCCCTAGGTCTCCTTCCCAGACCTTTTCTAACAGCTTCAGCCCTGTTTCTTCGCCAATTAATCCATTATATATTTTACCAATTAATCCTTTCCCTATTATTCCTTGGGTTTTAAGTTTACGTAGCCATTCCTCATATTTATTGAATGCTCTACATCAGTGCTGTCCAACTTCTACGGGGTCCAGGGCCGGACAAAAGGTCACCGATGACCTGGGGCCGCTCGGCCCCGCCCCAACCCAGGCCCCGCCCCTCCTAAAACGGCCGAAAAGGGCAGAGGCGGCGCCAAGAGCAGCGCGTCACAGGCCTGGCGTGACGCGCGCTCCCCTGGCACCGCCTACTCCTCCTTTTAGGCGCCCCCTCCCTTCCTAGGGCGGAGGGGGGCGCTGAAAAAGGAGGAGTAGGCGGCGCCAGGGGCAGCGCGTCACGCCAGGCCTGTGACGCTGCTCTTGACGCCGCCTTCTGCTGCCCCGGCGGCTCCGCCCTAGGTAGGGGGGGGGCGCCAAAAGGAGGAGTAGGCGGCGCCAAGAGCAGAGCGTCACAGGCCTGGCGTGACGCCATGCTTTGGCGCCGCCTCCTCTTTCGCCCCCGCCCTAGGAAGGGAGGGCGCCGAAAGGGAGAAGTAGGCGGTGCCAGGAGCAGCGCGTCACGCCAGGCCTGTGACGCGCTGCTCTTGGCGCCGCCTCCTTCCGGCGCGCCCCCTCCGCCCTAGGAAGGGAGGGGCCGAAAGGAGGAGTAGGTGGTGCCAGGAGCAGCGCGTCACGCCAGGCCTGTGACGCGCTGCTGTTGGCGCCGCCTTCTGCCTTTTTCGGCGGCTCCCCGCCCTAGGTAGGAGGGGGGCGCCGAAAAGGAGGAGGAGCTAGCTCTCTTCCTCCTCCCTGCCCCGCCTCCCCTCCCCCGGCCGCCATTTTTTTTTTTTTAAATTCGATTTTTTTCAAATTTAAAAATGGCGGCTGAGGGCATAGGTGGGGCCGTGTCCAACAGGCTACGGGACCGGATCCGGCCCCCGGGGCCGCCAGTTGGACAGCCCTGCTCTACATCTGGGATTTTTACTTAACCAGTCCTTTTTCCAGTTATACAGCTGTTGTCTCTCAAACCAATTCAGAACACCTTGTTCTTCTAACTTATTAAACTTGCCCATTGAATTTTGTATCCATTCCTTCCAGGAAAGAGCAGTTTCCACCTCCACTAATTTTTTATACTTAAGTTTAAGGCTACCGAGAGGCTTATGGTATATTTCTCAGAAATTAGGGGGACTAGGAATACCAGAACTAAAAACCTACCACCAGGCACACATTATAAAGGGAGTGTTTAGGCTGCTCTCGGAACCTAAATTGATCTGGCGGGAACTGGAAGGGAAATGTTGGCAAAGAGATTATGGGGAAATGTTTTTTCAGGTCAAAAATAGGCAAAGAAATTAAGGAGTGTAAAAATAACCTGGCTAAAGATGTTATGGAGATATAGGTTAAGTTAAAAAACAAGATATTTCCTGGAGTTTCCTCCTTAACCCCAATAGTGTTACTGGAGAATTTTCCAGAAGACCTGAGAATTAAACTTAAATATTATTATTATTATTATTTATATGTATGTTTTTTTAAAATTGCATTTATTGTTGATGTTTGATTTTTAAAAATTGTAATTTGTTGTTTGTTTGGGCTTGGCCTCATGTGAGCCGCCCCGAGTCCCCATTGGGGAGAGGGAGTGGATTACAAATAAAGGGGTTTTTTGTTTTTTTAATTTTCTTTTAATTTTTAAAAGTTTTATTGATGAGAAACATATAAACATATAAACAAAACATATAAAGAAGCATTAAAAGGCTTACACTGGGATGGGACCGTCGTGGACCCAAGATCCACGTGGGTTGGAATATGCCACCACCGCCAAGTAAACAAGGTAGTAAACAAGGTGATAGGGGTGAGGGAGAGGGCAGTGGGAAGAGGGAGAGGGAGACGGGAGGGATGGGATGAAAGGGCAGGGAAAAGGGTTACAGAAGGGGGAATAGCAGGGTACAAGGAAAGACAGTATTACAAAGCATACAAACTACCAGAAATGTTGACTTCACGTCTTCACCAGTATTAAAAAGCAAAATATTTCTTAACCCAGACGGTTCGTGAGAGAAACTTACATATACATCAAATCATATGTTAAAGCCTTTCAGCAGGACATTTTTCTTTTCTTTCATGAATTTTATAAATGGGGTCCATGTACAATTGAAGCTTTGTGGTGACCCATACCGCAATAAACAGGTTAATTTGTCCATTTCTGCCAATTCTACTACTTTGACAAGCCATTCATCTTCTTCGGGTATTTGGGAGAGTTTCCAATATCTGGCAAAGCTGATCCTTGCCGCTATTATCAAGAAAGTAATCAGTTTTTCAGCTTCCTTGCTCATCTTGCATCCTGTAACATAAAGTTTATTATTATTATTATTTATGTGGATCTATTGCAGTCCCTTAGCCTTCTCCTCTCCGTTGCCCACCCTGATACAAACTATTGCTTTTGTGCATTAGCACACAGTATAATGTAACTATACCAATTCATTGGCTTCGCCTTGCAGCCGACATTTATTTATTTTATTTATTTATTTATTATTCGGGCTTCTATGCCGCCGACTCCCTGAGGCTCGCGGCGGCTTACAGGAGCCGAAGGGCACAGTAAAATACAGGCAATAAGCAGTTAAAAACAATTAAAAACAACAGCAGTATAGTAATTAATAACACAGTTAACACAATGAACAGCACATCATCCTCAGAAGAACGAATAGATGGCGGGGCATGGGCAGGACTTACTCACCAAAGGCCTGCTTAAACAGGTATGTTTTACAGGCCCGTCTAAACGGGAGCAAGTCCTTCATAGCCCGAGTTCCGGCCGGGAGGGCGTTCCACAGCGTAGGTGCTATGACAGAGAACCCTCCGGCGGGTAGCAGTCAGCCTTGCGAGTTTAGCTGAAGGTATCTCCAGGAGATTGGAGTCCTCAGACCGAAGTGATCTCGGAGGGCAATATGGGGTGAGACGGTCCCTCAAATACGCTGGCCCCAGGCCGTGTAAGGCCTTAAAGGTGAGGACCAACACTTTGAAGGTGATCCGGTGCTCAATTGGCAGCCAGTGCAGATCCTGCAAAACAGGTGTTATGTGGGCGCCAGCTGGCGTGCCAGACAGGAGCCGGGCGGCAGTGTTCTGCACTAGCCTGAGCTTCCGGGTCATGCCAAAAAGACTAATTTCATTTTAAGACTATGTAATCAGTAAGAATTCAAGAATGCGTATTTCAAACTTAGATATTTTGGCATGTTGTTGACTTTAGAATTGTTGCCTTGTGCTAATGCCAACTATAGCTTTCAGAGAGAAAAACAGGAAATAGTGATAGCTTTCTAACCTCTTGCTTTGACTTCTGCAATTATTGCTACAGACACAAAGAAGAAGCGGATGACATTGTACGTATAGCTAAGGAAGCAAATGATACATCCTCACAAGCGTACCAGTTGCTCTTGGACACACTGTCAGGAGAGAATCAGACAATGGATGACATCAATGACCTTAACAGAAAGTAAGTGTAAAATGAAAATAGAAGTGAGAATGCTCTAACTCCGAAATAATCCTCTTTGGTCTTGCTTTTCCTCTAAAACACCTTACTTCTAGATTCATCTCCCTTGGGTGGTTTGCAGTATTTGTAATAAAATGGGAATATGTTTCTGTTGTCGCTGATCTAGGAGAGAAGTTGAGGCCATGTTCATGAAAAGCATTTAGTTTCTTAATTTGATTAATTTCATTAAATTGAGCATGCAGTTAAAATAATTAAAATTACTATTTCAAAGGGCATGTACGTGCGCCCACTGGCTCGTCTGGTCCGCGACTTTGGTCTGGAGAGCCGTTGGGCAAACAGAAGTCACGTCCTAGAAGCAGCCATTCTATGGGCCCAGCGTGCAACAGCACACTTCAGGGGCACTCAGGGAGGCTAAATTCTCAATTTTTTTCTGGGCCAAAGATAGACAGTAGCAGGAAGCCTCGAGAGCCATAGACCTTGGATAGCCATGTGTTGTTCATTCCTGTAGGATAATTGGCAGAATTCAGAGAGGTTTTTTTGTTCTTTTAGGTATAACCAAGCAAAGAACATCTCCCGAGATTTGGAAAGACAGGCAAACAAGGTCCATGCGGAAGCAGAGGAAGCTGGGAACAAAGCGCTGCAGATTTATGCTAATCTCACCAGTCTGCCGTCGATAGACACTGAGAAACTCGAGGTACATGAAATTTAGTTTCTTCTAGAGCAGTGTTTCCCAACCAGTGTGCTGTGGCACACTAGTGTGCCGTGAGAGATCACCAGGTGTGCCGTGGGAAATTAGATTCTTGTCTATCTGATGTCATGTATAAAGTTTGCTACTCTGTCTCCGGAACCTCGGCGTGCGGGTCCCTGTTTCCGGGAGGGCTGCGCAGTAGGGCGGACCTGTTTGGGCCCGTTCCCTTCAATTCCACTCCGACGGGGAGCACTTCCAGTCCAGCCCAGTCCTGTTGGCACTATGCGAGGTGTGATTCAGAGAGCAGCGGAGCCCGAGCGCTGAAGGCAGGCAAGCAGCCGGAGGGTCAGGTAGGCAGGCAGGCAGGTAGTCAGCCAGCTAACGGGGGAAAGGAGGGAAGGGAACTCGTGGGAGAAATATGGGTCCCCCAAAGGCCATCCAGCCTGACCCCTTCAGCCAAGCAGAAAGGCAACACCCAGCCCTCCTGACAGATGGGCATGGAGAATCTGGCTATACATTAAGGCAGGCAGCATCTTTATTAAGGACTTGGAAGAAAGTGTAGTCTAGATATGGTCAAACTTTGGCCTTCCTCCAGGTGTTTTGGACTTCAACTAATATTGTGATATAATGGTTATAATACAATGTGGTATGTTATAGTACAATGTGGTATTGTTGTACTGTGACAATGACATAGTATGTTGTATTTGATATTATAGTAATATACGTGTATTGTGTATACATATAATATTGATAATGTTGTAATGTAATGCAATATAATAATAATAATATACTATATAACTATATATGTTGTGTTCATCGAAACAGGCCCAGGTTTCACAGAGTGTATAAATACATTTAAAAACATATTAACTATATGTATTACTGTGTTAGAGTGTCATTTTGTGTCATTTTGGTTGGTGGTGTGCCCCAAGATTTAGTAAATGTAAAAAATGTGCGCGGCTCAAAAAAGGTTGAAAAACACTGTTCTAGAGCAGGGCTGTCCAACTGGCGACCCCGGGGCCGGATCCGGCCCCGTAGCCTGTTGGACACGGCCCCACCTATGCCCTCAGCCGCCATTTTTAAATTTTTTTAAAAAATCGATTTTTTTAAAAAATGGTGGCCGGGGAGGGGGGAGGCGAGGCAGGAGGAGGAAGAGAGCTAGCTCCTCCTTTTCGGGCGCCCCTCCCTACCTAGAGGGGGAGCCGCCGAAAAGGGCAGAAGGCGGCGCCAAGAGCAGCGCGTCACAGGCCTGGCGTGACGCGCTGCTCTCTTGGCACCGCCTACCTCTTTTCGTGGCTCCCGGCCTAGGAAGGAGGGGGGCGCCGAAAGGAGGAGTAGGCGGTGCCAAGGGGCAGCGCGTCACGCCAGGCCTGTGACGCGCTGCCGCTGCGCCGCCTTCTGCCCTTCTGCTCGGCCCTCCCTTCCTAGGGCAGGGAGCCGCGAAAAAAGGGCAGAAGGCGGCGCCAAGAGCAGCGTCACAGGCCTGGTGTGACGCGCTGCTCTTGGCACCGCCTACTCCTCCTTTTCGCGGCTCCCCGGCCTAGAAGGGGGGGGCACCGAAAAGGAGGAGTAGGCGGTGCCAAGGGGCAGCGCGTCACGCCAGGCCTGTGACGCGCTGCCGCTGGCGCCGCCTTCTGCCCCGGCGGCTCCCCGGCCCAGGAAGGAGGGGGCGCCGAAAAGGAGGAGAGGGCGGTGCCAAGAGCAGCGCGTCACGCCAGGCCTGTGACGCGCTGCTCTTGGTGCCGCCTACTCCTCCTTTTTCGGCGGCTTTAGGAGGGGCGGGGCCTGGGCTGGGGGGCGGGGGCCTGGGGCGGGCCGAGCGGTCCCGCAGGTCATCAGTGACCTCTTATCCGGCCCTGGACCCGCCAGAAGTTGGACAGCACTGTTCTAGAGTATGCTTAGGCATTATGGCTGGTAAAGCTTTAAAGAGTATCTATGATCCACCCAGTCAAATATAGGTCTTATAACTTGCTGTTATTTTAAAATGTACATTGTATAGTATACATTCATTTCTCTTCTCACATTTTCTGCCTCCTCAGAATGAGGCAAACAAGATCAAGAAAGAAGCCAGAGATCTGGACCAGCTAATCAACAGAAAGCTGAAAGATTATGAAGATCTGAGAGAAGACATGAAAGGGAAGGAGCTGGAAGTACAAAACCTTTTGGAGAAAGGCAAAACTGAACAGCAGGTCAGTTACATTTCTGCAAATCAGTGGCCCACTTGGGAAGCTCTGAACTCATGTTTGAACAGAAACTACTCATTCCACTGTTCTTACTTTTCTGAGAACTTGTGTTAAACATACTCTACAGAAATGTCATGGCCATGCAGATAGATCTATCTCTATTTGTTAATGCATTTCTTTGAAATTGTATCCTGCCTTTCTTCCACAATTGGGACCTATTTGTTGATTAGAACATTTGGCAAGTGTTCTTGAGGGCCATAACCGCCTCGAGTCGCCTTCGGGCTGAGAGGGGCGGTATAGAAATATAGTAAATAAATAGTAAATAAATAAGATTGTTTCTTATTCATGGTCTCCGTAAATCGCACAACTGAATTATACTGCACCTGCGCAGACCCTAACAGATCTGTGCAAACCTCCTAGCATTCAAATTTTGGTAGCAACCCCTCCCTCCTCTCTTCCGGACATAAATATGAATACGCTAAGAGCAGATCAGGTGAACAATTCTATTATATAATAAACAGTATTCAACAGTTATTAAAAATAGTTTGTATTCACTGGTATATTAATACAGTATGAAATTCACAGTGGAATCAATGGTTTGCATGTATAAATACAGTGATATTAACACAATGGTTTGATTCTCATAGAGAATTAGCATCAATGTACAACACAATTAACATGAGTAGTTAAACACAATCAGCATAATTAATTCAATACATCATAATACATGGTTCAATGGGTGAGAAAACATAATATATCCTCTCACGTCCTATTCCCTGTGGTGGAAGTAATTATTGTCTGTCTGTATTCAATCCGGCAAGGGAACAGGAAAAAGTCCGTGATGGACAAAAAAGACTCAGGGACCGCTGAAGTGGCCTTGGGCATGCAATGCGCATGCGTCGGTTCACAAAGGCCAGAACCGCAAAGGACACTGGTCGCTGTAGTCAGAAGGGGACGCTTAGTTAGTTGTTAGCCCTCTGTTTAGTTATAAATATGAATACGCCTGTTCAGAAGCACTGCAAATGTTTTGTCTATCTCAGTGATTTCCAAACTTTTTTTGGCCTACCGCCCCCTTGCCAGAAAAAAATTGACTCACCGCCCCCCTAGAAATATTTTTTAAAATTTAATAGCAATTAAACAGAAAGATATATGCATTAATGCAGTGGTTCTCAACCTTTCTAATCCCATGACCCCTAAATAAGGTTCCTCATGTTGTAGTGACCCCCAACCGTATTTTCATCGCTACTTTATAAATAATTTTGCTACTCTTACGAATTCTAATGCAAATATCTAATATGCAGGATGTATTTTCATTGTTACAAATTGAACATAATTAAAGCATAGTAATTAATCACAAAAACAATGTGTTTGGGGGAGTATGGACAACGGATGATGGGCTCCGCCAGAGGACGTGGAGGCCTTTGCACTGCAGAGTGAGCACTGCACTGAATGTGGGGGTCAAAGCGAAGGGGGCAGGGCCAAATAAGACAGCCACGCGACCCCTCCTAAATGGCCAATTGTTCACCGTCCCCTTAAAGAGGTTCACACCCTCCCCCCAAATTCCCTTGAGCCTCCCACCGCCCCCTTGGATCGTCTCACCACCCACCAAGGGGTGGTACCGCCCACTTTGAGAATCCGTGGTCTACCTTCTAAGGTTAGAATAAGAACCTTGCCAGAAATGCCATGTGTGCTGCTTTCAGTACCTACTCTGTACCTTTGTGTTTTCTTAGACTGCTGATCAGCTCTTGGCTCGAGCAGATGCTGCGAAAGCTCTGGCTGAAGAAGCTGCCAAGAAGGGGAAGAACACACTCCAGGAGGCCAACGACATTCTCAACAATCTGAATGGTAGGGAGTATGACTTCCTGGTGGATCATTTGATAGGACGGCAGGATGGCTTCTCCGTCCGATTCAGGCCTCTCTTTGGTGGCAGGAGGAGAGATATGGTTCAGTGGTTCATATGTTGTTCCAGTACTACCATCTGAAGTACTATTAGTCTTTCAAGAATGTATGCATTGTCTTGATAGATTTTCACTTAGACTACTGCTTCCAGAAGTCCTTCAGTGGGCATGGTCACTGAACATCCTGACTGTAGGAGTTTGCCAAGCTCTGCTCCTGATGAAGGTTTAGAGTAGGGGCTCAGGGCGGTTCACAAGATATAAACAGATACATTAGAACCAATTTAAAACAGATTAACAAAGTTTGAACGCCTGCTGAAACAAATATGTCTTACACACCCTATGGAAAGTTGGTAGATCTCACAGGGTGCGAACTTCCGAAGGCAGGACATTCCAGAGGGATGGCGCCACAACCACATAGGCCCTGCGCCTAGTCGCTGTTAAGCGAAAGGTATTGAAGCTAGGAATTTCTAGTAGATCTTGGGCCTCTGAGCGAAGTGATCTCTGGGGTTGGTAGGGGGTGAGACGGTCCCTCAGGTACATCGGCCCTGGACCATATAAGGCCTTGAAGGTAAGAACCATCACTTTGAAGGTAATCCGGTGCTCAATCGGTAACCAGTATAGTTGTTGCAAAATTGGTGTTATATGACATCTCACTGGAGCCCCGGTGAGGAGTCGGGCAGCCGCATTCTGTACCAACTTGAGCTTCCGGATCACCGACAAAGATAGCCCAATGTAGAGGGCGTCTCGAGATGACCATGGCCTGGATCACCGTAACCAGGTCATCCCTAGTCAGGTAGGGGGCCAGCCGTCTAGCCTGCCACAGATGAAAGAAGGCAGTTCTGCTGGCAGCGGAGACCTAGGTCTCCAATGTCAGCAGAGGGTCCAAAAGGACTCCCAGACTCTTTACCAATGATGATGGGCGTAACGCCCTGCCATCCAGGGTAGGCAACTGGATATCTCCACTGCCCAGTCGACCCAGCCATAGGATCTCCATCTTCGCTGGATTCACCCTCAATCTACTGGCATGCAACCATCCAGTAACGGCCTCGAGGCACTGACTGAGGTATTCTTGGAGTTGTGGTCAAAGAAAAGTAAAAAAAAATCTGTAAGCTTTGTTTAGAAGACAGGGTGTTCCTACAGTTCACTTACGGGCATTTCAGCAGCATCCATCGGCAACAGAAGTCTGAGTTAAATGAATTTTTGTTTGATGCGGCGGAGCTGTGCTCTTACTGTGTGCTTTTCCCCCCTTTCCAGATTTTGATAAGCGTGTGAATGATAACAAGACTGCTGCTGAGGATGCTCTAAAGAAAATTCCCGCCATTACCCGTACTATTTTGGAGGCCAACAATAAGACCCGTCAAGCAGAAGCAGCATTGGGGAGCGCTGCCGCTGATGCCAGGGAAGCAAAGAACAAAGCTAGTGATGCTGAGAAAATTGCTAGTTCTGTTCAGAAAGTGAGTCTTGGCAGGAGCCACGAACCGGCATCCATCATTCTGAACCAGTCATTTACATGGATGGTGTAGTGACCAAATGTGATGCTTATAACTGCCTGCATTATGTAGACCAGGGGTGCTCATAAGGTCGATCGCGATCGACCAGTCAATCATGGACCTGCAGCTGGTCGATCGCAGCTGGAGAGGCGGCGCTGGTTCCCCTCAGAGGCTTCCCTGCTGTTTCTGCTGCATTGGGGCGCCTTCTTTCCTTCCTTCTTCCTTCCTTCGTGTGGGAGGAAGGGAGGGCGGGAAGGAGGGAGGGCCCTGTCAGTAGCCCCGCCTGCCATTTGCTCCCAGTCTGGACGGGGAGGCGCTTTTCTTTTCGGTGGAGGGCAGGCGAGGGGGAAGCGCGCGCGTGGAGGAAGCCAGGCAGGCAGCCAGCCGGTCAGGTGCGGGGCGCCCAGGCTCTTTGGATTGCCTCTTTCCTCCTCACGCCATGAGGCCGCCCCGGTGTATTGATGTGCTTGGAGGCGGCGCCAAGGCCCAGTTTTCCACCAGCGCCTCGCCAGGGAAGGGGATGGATGCCGCTGCTCCCATCCGTGGCGAGGCGCTGGCGGAAAACTGGGCCTCGACGCCTCCGCCTTCGGTGTATTTATGTGCTTGGAGGGGATGCCGAGGCCCAGTTTCCCGCCAGCGCCTCGCCAGGGACGGGGATGGGATAATTATACAATTATACATAATTGTATAATTGATGTTATAACATTTATTTTGGAATGAATAATGAATGTTTTTTCGATGCTTATGACTTCCTTACACTTGTGACTACTACGTCCTCTTGAAAAATATTGGTTTATACTTGCCAAAATAATTAATATTATTCATTGAAATGCGCGTTCCTTTCAGTGTTTGTTGATAATTGGGGTTCTGTCAGGGTGGGAAAAGGAACTCTTGTCTGGATGCATTTTTGCATGTCCCATTGGGCACATTGATGAGCATTGAATGGCCTTGCAGCTTCAAGGTCTGCCTGCTTTCATTCTTCCTGTTTATATCTGTGGAATGATGTCAGGGTGAGAGAAGGAACTCTTGTCTGGATGCATTTTATGAAGTGTCTCTTATTTTTTTGCGAAAAATCACATAAATGTCCCTTATTTCTTCTATCAAAATATGGGTAGGTAGATCTTTGTGACTTGGTTGTTTTATAAGTAGCTCGCATGCTGAAAAAGTGTGAGCACCCCTGATGTAGACCTTTCAGTGGGTTAGTTTATTGCTATGCTGGTTCTAGAGACTAAGTGCAGCTCTGTATAAACAAAACAATTTCACAATACAGTTTTTCTTGATCTGATTCCTCCAGCCTGCAGCCTAGCTGGATGGTCAGCTGTCAGGGATGGTTTGAGTGCAATTTTCCTGCTTCTTGACAGGAGATTGGACTGGATAGCCCACAAGGTCTCTTCCAACTGTGGTTCTAGCATGGTACAGTCTAGAAAAATCTTCATTACATGTTTCTTCTGCATGTATTGGACAGTAACACATAATAGACAAGGTTGTCTTCTTCCAGAAGTATTAATAGAATGCAAGTTTAGGACTAGTAAATTCTGGTACAACAACAACAACAATAAATGTATTACCTGCCTCTTGTTGCAGTTTGAGGAAAGTTATAATTGGATCAAAACAGAGATAAAGCACAACACACACACACACACACACACATATACACACACACACACACATAACATACACACATACACTTCTTGTGTGTATTGTTACATGCAGGCTAAAGTTCACAAGTTAAAATTGACTGGGCCGGCCTGCCGGATGAGATAGGCCTTTCAGGTGTGTTTTAAATTCCTCCACCTGGTTTAGCTGTTGGGCCTCTTCTGGCAGGTCGTCCCACAGTCTTAGGGCAGCCAATGAAAAAGTTCTTTGGGTGATAGTTGCCACACGGGTTCTGTCTGGTTTGAGTAGATGTAAAAAAGGCTATGATTCTCAAATAATTGGCACAGAAGCATATTTAGCATTCATGCTCTGCTTTTGGTATTTAATTCTTTGTCACCCAGGTTAAATAACTTTCTTATAACTCAGGTGAAATGGTGTGGCAGTATTTTTTTTAGTATGCTGCTGAGAACCATAGTATAGAGCACGGGTGCCCACACTTTTTCAGCGTGCGAGCTACTTATAATAAAACCAAGTCAGGAAGATCTACCTACCTCCTCAAGGCTGGAGAGGGGAGGGGTGGGACTTGGTGCGGCCTGACTTCGCCCCCCTCTGGCTTCAGCTCTACCAGCAGCTTCTCCAGGCTTAAGGATGGCAATGCCAAGCCAGCCTTGTGCTAGCTATGCCACCACTGGCTTGGCACTGCCATCCTCAAGCCTGGAGAAGCTGCTGGTAGAGCCGGAGCGGAGGCGCACCAAGCCCCTCCCCCTCCCTCTGGCTTTGGAGCTCTCAGCAGCTTCTCCAGGCTTGAGGATGGCAGTGCCAAGCCAGTGGTGACATAGCTAGCCTGGAGAAGCTGCTGGGAGTGCCGGCGGGAGGGGGCAGGGCTTGTGGTGGCCTGGCTCCGCCTCTGAGAAGCACCCCATCCTGCTGGGATCGACCTCCTTCGGTCCCGGGATTGACTGGTCGATCGCGATCGACTTCCTGGGCAGCCCTGGTATAGAGGCATTTATGCCTTTCTAGCACAGGGCTGGACAACTGGTAGTTCTCCAGATGTTTTTGGGCTCCAGTTTGTGTCAGTTTTAAATGGCAAGGGATAAAAGGCATCCAATAATATATGGAAGGATTCAAGGTGTTCACTTCTGTACTTGTATCTCCAGGTAAAGGTTGCAAGTCCAGGAAAAAAAATCTCCACATGAGACCTTGAACAGCTACTGTCTGTCACAATATCGCTCTGCGTCTGTCACAAATACTTTTGAACCTTTAAATTTTGTATTTAATCCATTTTCAGTGGAACAAAGTATCAGGCACTTTCAGAGAAAGAAGTAGGCACACAGACCTAGCACTGGTTATATAATAGCTATATTGATAACACAGACAAAGGGGAAACATTACATATACTCTTAACATTTGCTCACATACATTCACAGTCATCCTCGCCATCATTCTCCGTTTAGTTCAGGGGTGCCCACACTTTTTCAGCATATGAGCTACTTATAATAAAACCAAGTCAGAAAGATCGGGATCGACTTCCTGGGCAGACCTGGTTTAGTTGATCAGGCTCTTAGGAGGAAGGAAGCTGGTGTTCAAAGGCTGTATTCCTCTGCACGTTTGGTACGCAGAGGGAGAGAAAAGGATCTCCTTATGTAGTGATGTTTGCTTATCCGTTATTTGGTTGTTTTGATAACCTGTCATTTAGCTCTGACTTGCTGGAGCTTCATCAGTTCCAGAATCTATGACTGGATCAATTGAGCATTGGTACTTAATTTGTTTTTAGGCGCATTCTGTTCATTAACACTTTGATTTCTGCCCATCTTAGAACGCTGCTGAGACCAAGGCTGATGCTGACAAGACCTTCTCCACTGTTGCTGACCTGGACAAAGAAGTGGATGACATGCTGCAGCAACTGGAAGATGCTGAAAAAGAGCTAAAGAGGAAACAAGAAAGTGCAGATCAAGATATGATGATGGCAGGAATGGTGAGTAAATATTTATGAAAGTCTCACCTAATATAAGTTGCATTTGGTTGTCTCTTATAAGCACACATGTTCATTTAACACAGTGGTTCCCAAACTATTTTGGCCTACCGCCCCCTTTCCAGAAGAAAATTTTCTCACCGCCCTCCTAGAAAGTATTTTTTAAAATTTAATAGCAATTAAACAGAGAGAGAGAGAGAGAGAAAGAGAGAGAGAGAGAGAGAGAAAATATATACACATACACATACACACACACACACACAGTATATGCAGTGGTTCTCAACCTTTCTAATGCCATGACCCCTAAATAAGGTTCCTCATGTTGTGGTGACCCCCAACCATATTTTCGTTGCTACTTCATAAATAATTTTGCTACTCTTACAAATTCTAATCCAAATATCTAATAGGTCAATACGAAGGAGGAGGGGCCAATAATAGGTCAAAGCGAAGGAGACGGGGCCAATAATAGGTCAAAGCGAAGGAGACGGGACCAAAGAAGAGGGCCGCGCAACCCCACCTAAATGGCCAATTGTTCACCACCCCCTTAAAGGGGTTCACCACCCCCCAAATTCCCCTGAGCCTCCCACCGCCCCCTTGGATCGCCTCACCGCCCACCAGGGGGTGGTACCGCCCACTTTGAGAATCAGTGAATTAACAGAAAGAAACAGAAAAAGCTGCTCCAAGGACCACTTTTTTCTTTTTCTCTATGTTTTTATTTCACCCTGGTCTTCCTGTGGAAATGGCTTTGTATGATGTGATGTTGCTATATGTCAAGTGATGGTTTTGACCATCTGAATCAATCCAGCACTAGAAGTGGACGTTTCTCTCTCTGGCATGACTTCGCGAACGAAGATTCTTAGGAAGGACTCATCCCGCGCTTTCTACAAGCGCATTGATGATTTTGTTTTCCGAGGTTGGATGTGTCCTTCGAGCCTGTGCAATGGACCTTTCTAGTGGAGCGCAGCGTGCACAGAACTGGCCTCACCCTTTAAACCAAAGGTTCGTCTGCTGGGGCCTAGCAAGTTTAGGACAGTGGCAGCGAGGTCCTCAGGTCGTAGGTTTGATTTGAGTTTCCTTCTCTAGATGGTTGACCTTACAGGGTTAAACGAGCACCATCTGCCCGGGTTTGAGATCAGAGTTTTCCTTCTCCTAGGATGGTTGCCAAAAGGCTAGAGAGCCCATCCTGCCCTTTGACGCTCTTTGTCAGACCCTTCAGTTGTGACCTGTCTGGCATGGGAGGCCCTACCGGTGGCTATTATGCCACCGCCAGCATTGCTCACAACTTCATTAGGGTACGCAAGCCTCTCCCCCACAACAAAGGGGCACCAATGGAGAGGAAAAGTGGACGTTTAATGCTAAAGCAAAGTATCAGGTTTATGTGTTTAGTTGCAAGTAACTGGATATGGAGTTATATGCATGCACTGAGTTATGATATATCTCTTCTGTTATTCCACAGGCTTCACAAGCAGCTCAGGAAGCAGAAGACAATGCGAGGAAAGCAAAGAACTCTGTCAACAGTTTACTCAGCACAATCAATGACCTCCTCGAGAAGTTAGGCATGTATTTTCTTATTCAGTTGATGAAAAAGAGAGTTCTGCCTTGACAACCTAAATGATGGGGTATTCAGCCTTTGTACCCTTACCCCAGCTGGCATTTTCTAAGTGTTTTTGCCCATAGTCCTCTTCAGTCTTACCTGCCATGGCCGGTGATTAAGGAATGGTGAAAGTTGTATGCCATGACAACAAGCTAGGAAAGGCTGCAGAACATTGCTGTGCTGCAAGTGGCTAATATAGCTTTGCATGGGTGGACATGTAAAATTGGCAGTATTAGCAGATATAGCGACTTTAATGGATATATTAGTAAACTATGATATATTCGTATATAATTATTAATGGTGATATATGGAAACAGTATAGTGTGGAAGTTTGAGTTTCAGGTGTGACTCTGGAGCAGAGGTCAGGAACCTTTTTGACTCAAGAGAGCCAGATATTTGGAAATTTATTTCAGTGAGAGCCATATAATATAATAATGCAAGGATCCCCTTTTCCTCCTTCCAAACCCACCTCCTTTCCGACGCCTCCCCAAACTTTAGGGGCTCCTCTGCCAGGAAAATTCTCCCAGCCGCCTCTCCATTTTCCCCCAATCGCTAAAAGCAAGGGCTGGGAGGAAGCAGAGAGGGAAAAGAAAGAGAGAAGTAGATCAGAGCCTTACTCTCCTATGTGAACTCACCTGGACGCAGCTTAAGTGCAAGAGCCTCCCCAGGACGGAGCTGCCCCTGCTTAAAGGGCACATTGTGTGGGCTTCTCCAGGAGGCTGAGCACGGCGTGCCTGAAGCCAGTCTCTGTTACGGGGGCAAGCTCTCCTCCTCCACCACCGTTACGCCGGGTTCGCCCTGCATCCTGCCTCTCTAATTTAGGCCGTCACCTTGGTCCCTGCAACGCAGGGGACCTGCCGGGCCTGCGTGGACGGTGGGCCGCGACCCTCCCTTGCCCAACCGGAAGCCGCGGTTCCCTCCATGCCCAAGGAGTTGCCGGAAAGCAAGCCCTGCAGCTTCTGGTCGGGCGGGGAGGGTCTCGGCCCACTGTCCATGCAGCCCCGTCTGCCCTGGTCCTCCCTGTCTCCCTCCCTGTGGGTTTTAGGCCCGGCGGGGCCTGCCATGCAGTATTTTCTGCGGCCCAGGGCCACTTTCCGGCAACTCCTTGAGTGGGGAGGGGCCTGCGGCCTGGCATCTGGCCTTTTTGTTTGGGTGTTTTTGCTCCTGTTGGGGCCTGCCGTGTGTGAGAGCCAGATGCAATCGTCAAAAGAGCCATCTATGGCTTGCGAGCCATAGGTTCCCGACCCCTGCTCTGGAGAACAGGGTTTGAATCCCTACTTGGCCAAGGAAGGCCACTAGGTTCAGAGGAATGCAAAGGCCAAACACCTTTGAACACATTGGCCAAGAAAACCCCACAATAGGTTCACCTTTGGGTCAAGATAGGTCTGAAATTACTTGAAGAGACAAATCAAGATGAATAGTTGATGGACAAGCAAAGGAGCTTTCTGAAAGTGTAAAAATAAAGAGAATATCCTCCTTAACTGTGTTCATACATTAGAAACTAATATTAGAAAAAAAGATCTTATAATCAGAGGAAAAACTTAATGTCCATTATGATGGATCTATGAAAATGTCAATTATTTCAGACTAGCTTGAGGACCCGGCAGTGCCCGGGTTATTTGAGAAAGGCATTGGTTGCCTGTGATGTAAATTGAGTCTAGATCCAATGTCAGCAGGGTTCAGTGGATACCGGTGAACTACTACTCCCATATGTATGTCCCATTGTCCATTTCTATCCTACCCCAAACCACACCAAGATGTAGAGTGAGTCACGGGAATTCTGTGTGCCAAGTGTGGACTTGATCAGTCATTGGTGTGGTTCATAGTTCTTTTTGGAAGTGAGTGAAGGTGCTGGAAATCCCATCATCCATTGTGCGTTATCCCCAAATCCGCACCAGGATGTAGAGTGGATCATGGGGGCTCTGTGTGCCAACTTTGGCCCAGATCTGTCATTGGTGGGCGTCACAGTGGTCTATGGGAGTCGAAGCAAATTAAAGTACTGGAAATCCCATTATTTGTGGTCCATCCTCTCCTAAATGGCACCAGGATGTTAAGTGGGTCATGGGGGTTATGTGTGCCAAGTTTGGTTCAGGTCTGTCATTCATGCGGGTCACAGTGGCCTGTGGAAGTGGGAGCCAATCAGAAAGCTGACACATACCCACATACACTGACTTTTATTATATGTAGTAATTAGGGTACCTGGCAGTGCCTGGGATATTTGAAAAAAGGCATGGTTTGTTTGGGGGTGTTAGGTAATATCATGTAGTTAATTAGTAACATTATTTATTAGAAAAAGGCAGTCTTTGATTCAGTGTTTATTAGTGCTCCCGTTAGAAAATACATAAAAATGTGGATGAACCTCAATTCCCAGAACCGTGGGTCAATCCTCCCTAGACCAGGCCTGTATACACAGCTGGCCATGTTGAGTCTGTGTGCCAAGTTTGGTCCAGATCTGATGTCTGCTGGGGTTAGTACTCTCTGTATAAGAGTGAACTACAACTCCCATATGCCAAGGGCAGTCACCCTCCGAACCCTCTAGTTGGTCATGTCAAGTCTGTGTGCCAAGTTTGGTCCAGATCCAACGTTGGCTGGGTTCAGTGCTCTTTGGATGCAGGTGAACTACAACTCCTATAAATCAAAGTAAATTTCCCCCTAAACCTGGTCATTGGGGCTCTACATGCCAAATGTGATCCAGATCTATGATCGAAGGGGGTGTGCCTTGATGCAAGGTGAACTGCAACCCCACCGTGTGGAATCAGTCCCCCAAACCCATCCAGTCTGTTCAGTTGCTGATCAATTCCTCTCTGCTGTGTGCCATAGGAAAGGGTAGGAAAGGGTTCAGGGAGAAGCAGTGGGTGGGGTGATGCAAATGGAAAGAGAAAGGAATCCTGGGATGCCTGCCTGTGGTGGAGGAACCACCTAAAATCTAGGAGAAAATTGTCCCTGGATGAAAGCATTTCTTGGATGGTGGGTTGTAGTGTGTGTGGAGGACATTGGAAGGCTTTGGGCCACATAGTCATGGCACTCACGCTAACCTGCATTGTCCATGAAGGGAGGGCCTTGGAGGCTTCTCAGCACTTGGAACTATAGCCTGTTTGTGGAGGCCGGAGGCTGTCTGTGTAAGTGGAGAACTCTAGTCAAACACTGGGTGAACCGTATCACAATCACAAGAAAACAAATATGCACGTTTTGAATGTTATTATTATTTAGTCAATAGTAATAAATCATAAGAATCCTATTTGCACTTTGCAAGCATAGTAATAAGGTTTAGCAATAGAGTTTGGCAATAAAGTTAGAACAAATAATAGATCTTGTGTCTCAATACACCATTCATAAGCAGAAGTACATCATACAATATAATAGCCTAATGGCAAAACATACAATATAATAGCCTAATGGCAGAAAACAATACAATATTCCCTGTTTGGGAGATGTAGTCCATGCAAGTACCAAGGCGCAGTGGCAAGGCAACGACTTTACTCAAGGTGAATCACTGGCAAATGCCTAAGTATTCAAAAAGAATAATATAAAGTCATTGAATGAATAAACAAATGAATGAATTAAACTTGCAATGGTCCTCAGCGTTCAGTCAATAATGGGGGTAACGCTGGTCGCGAGTGGCCGAAAATAAAGAGCCAGAGCCGCAAAAGGGCCGCGAAAAAGCCTCCCAAGCGGGGAAAGGAGGGCGGCGGTAGCCGTGGCTATCGCCTGAAGCCGACGACAGTAGCACTGTGCCGGTATTCATCTGCCCCACTGGGTATTAATCTTAAAATTGAACAGATAGAGAGCATTCTGTAATTCAAAAGTCGTTGCCTTGCCACTGCGCCTTGGTACTTGCATGGACTACATCTCCCAAACAGGGAATATTGTATTGTTTTTGTCATTAGGCTATTATAGTGATACTTGCATGGACTACATCTCCCAAACAGGGAATATTGTATTGTTTTTGCCATCAGGCTATTATATTGTATGATGTACTTCTGTCTATGAATGGTGTATTGAGACACAAAATCTATTATTTGTTTTAACTTTATTGCCAAACTCTATTGCTAAACCTTATTACTATGCTTGCAAAGTGCAAATAGGAATCTTATGATTTATTACTATTGACTAAATAATAATAACATTCAAAACGTGCATATTTGTTTTCTTGTAAGTGGAGAACTCTGCCACATACATACATATTTTTCACTTTTATTATGTGTATAGATTTAAATTTAATGCAAGAGATTTGACTGTTAGAGGAATTGCTTCACTCTTGTTTCTTAAAGCAAGATACAAATGTTAGATGTTACTTTAATACAAATAAAGCCAGTACACTTATACTTTGCTTTAAGAAATCCCTTCTGCATTGGTCTGCCTTTTCTTGGCAAGTGGAAATTGTTTCTATTTAATTTGGATCAGTATGCCAAGAGATATTGTAATGCTTTTGAGACTAACTCAGAGAAAGAAGGCTGAAGCACATGCTTTTGTAGACTGAATCTTTTCCATCGGTTTCAGTATTGGAGTGCAGTTGATCAAATGCCCTTCTAATTCCATGCATTGCTCACTTTGCAGGGAGTGTGGAGCCCGTGGATTCAAGCAAACTGAATGATATTGAGGATACTTTAAATGCTGCCAAAAAACAGATGAGGGACAACGATCTGGACCGAAAAGTGTCTGATCTAGAGAAAGCAGCGGAAAAGCAAGCCAGTGCCATCAGTGAATACAACAGGGACATTGGCACCATCAGGAAAGACATTGCCAATCTAGAGGACATCAAGAAGACCTTACCGACTGGCTGTTTCAACACCCCGTCCATTGAAAAACCCTAAGGGTGTGCTAAGGGCAGGGGGC